>JBBGZY010001451.1:600000-965000 GCA_037952925.1 Lithobates clamitans | reverse complement strand
CCCTCTCTATCCTGATTGACCAACTGACTTTGACAGCAGTGGGAGCCAATGGTGCCGCTGCTGTGTCTCAGCCAATCAGGAGGGAGAGTACCGGATGGCCGAGGCACTCGTGGACATCACTGGATAGAGATGGGGCTCAAGTATTAGGGGTGCTGGAGCGGCTCCTGCACACAGAAGGTTTTTTTTATCTTAATGCACAGAATGCATTAAGATAAAAAAGCTTCTGTCTTTACAACCAATTTAAGTAATATGGATATCTGGAGAGTTTTTTTTTTGTTTTTTTTCTCTTTATAATAGTGGTTAGTTAGTTTGAGGGGGTGACAAGGGAACCTAATGCTTGTTATTTTAAACACTGTAGTGAGCCAATAAAGAGTATTACAAACTCCAAAGTTTGCAAACAAAAAAAAAAAAAAACACACAACTAGCTTCTTTTATTGGATACACAAAAATGTCTGCACCAATATAACATTTTAATTTTGTTGTTATTGTTTTCCTTTATTATTGTCTATTTCGATCCAGAATAAACAGGCCAATTACAGCAATACCGGATTCTGAATGAGTTCACAACCTTATGTCAATACTGCAAGCAGCACTGTCATGAGGGGGCCATGCAAGTCACAACTCCAAGCAAGTTTCAGCTGTTGTATTATTCTGTTAGGTATTGAAAGAGAAGTATGTCTAAAGATTTTCAGCCATACTTCTCCAGGAGTGTACACAGGAGTGTACGTACTTCTGCTCTCCTGGTACCCTGAATCAGTTGACAGTGGGCTAAGGATCCTGACCATCTTGTTGGGATCCACCCAGATGCCTAATCAGTAACTGGCTCTGGTTCTCTGCGCACCACAGAGCCTGAGCCATCCTGCTCTCACCCCCCCAGCCGCCCCCCCAACCCCCGCCCCCCAGCCTGGTGCTCCATTGAGTGCTGGAGGGACCAAGCAAAGAGCGTTGACTGACAGTCAACGCTTTCTGCTCAGAAAGGACCGAGAACCGAGTGATTAGCAGTCATGAAATTGCTAAGTTCTCTGGCAGAGGGCAGCTGCAGCAACTCATCAATGCTGCAGCATGGAAGAGAGTATGAATGTTTATTTTTTCCTTTCCCATGCTTCTCCTTTAAAGGAGCCCAGTCATTTAACACCATATTAGACCTAAAATAATACCTGTAGGTTTTTTTTGTATCACAACGCACAGTAGTGTACTGCAATGAAAGGGCGGGGTGTCTTTTAAAATAAACGCCACTGCTGCGTACCAATTGCGGAAAAATTAAGGGGTCTTTGATGGTTAAAAAGCAATCCCATTACCCCATTTTAACTTTTCTTTTTGTCCTAGTATTTGTCTATAACAAGCATACAGCCAGTTCACCGAGAAAAAACGCCATCAGCTTTGCTGCCACCCACTAGGAAAATTCTGAGATTGATGTATGACTGACCCACAGCATGGAACTCCGGGGGAGTAGGAAGGATTTCCGCATGGCAAACCCATCAATTGTGCTAATCCCACCCACACCACCACTTACAGGAAGCCACTGTGCTGTCCATCACGCCTCATAAAGGAAAATTACTACCGTAGCTGGGCTAATCCTCAATTTTACAACATGTATAAATAGATGGAGAGGTTTCCATACCTTGACAGCATGTTCGAGATTTTAGATCGATGTGTGGTTTTCCACCCACGTGCTTGAAGAATAACTGATACATCACTTTTTCAGTGAACTTTCTGGACAGACTCAAAAAGTCATCCATGGACAGAATAAAAGGGAAATTCTGATTAAAAATTATGGTGTGCAATTCACACATTAAAAAAGTTCCATTTGAAGCTGAACTACTATCAAATTAAACAACAATCCACAATTTAATTAATTTTAAAAACATTAAATACAACTATCAAAGTGCCAGAATCAGCCTTTATATTAGCTTCCTGCTCTCCTCTGCAAAGAAACAATCACACTGGAGAGAAATGGACAGAAGTCTGAGCCAACCAGGGTTCTATTTCTTTGCACAATTATGTTAGTCTAATAATGTGAACATGCTAACAGAAAAGGAAAACAGTATTTTTCAGTATGCTGCTGCACTTTTACTATCCAATCAGTACTTCAATGGTCAGTTCTCAACCAAGGAGAACTGCTTAAAGGCATGATTCACCTTTTAGAAGCAGTTCCATGTTACACCCATATTCAGCATACACCGTGAAGCATTGTTGCAAACACCAGCACCCTAAACCAGAATCGCAAGGTGCTTCTTCCTCTAGGTTACTGTTAAAGTCATGGCCAAAAACACTGGTACCTCTGTATTTCTGTCAGATAATGCACCACTTCTCCCAGAAAATTGTTGCAATTACAAATGTTTAGGCATTCTCATGTTTATTTTATTTGTTTTTATTGGTATGACACAAAAAAGTGGAGAAACAAAAAGCCAAATCTGACACATTCCACACAAAAGTCCAAAAATCAGTGTAAAGGTTACAGCACTTTGCAATGCAATAGAGCCCTGACCTTTACAGGAAAAGCAAGGTTTACATAAAAATTTAGTTGCCTATACCTCTCGATCTAATGATTGTTTTCATATTTAACTGCAGCCCCATTCAGAATTTCCTTTGTAACAGTTTAACTAAACAGAAAGGCTTTCATTTTTATTTCAGTATCTATCTTGAAGATACTGTATTTGAGCCTCTCCGTTGTTTAGGATTTGGTAAATAAATCTTGTCTGGATCCACAGGATTCTTTTGGGTGACCTAAAAAGTTTATTTTTAAAGCATTATAAAAACCAAAAGGAATGGACAATCATTCTATGTGTGCAGTCTGGCCATCCCGAGCTGGAAATCATTGCAACATTTCCACTCCACAGATTAGGGGATTCTTTCCTAAACCTGACTATTAAATCCCAGCATGAGTGGGTTTGTGGCTTTCATGCTCATCACCTTTTTTCAAGTCAGGGGCGAGTAAGCAATTTTCTTAAGGAACAACTCCACGTGTAAATATCTCCAGATGTGAGGGCAAGATAACAGGGTTTTTATTCTGCCTACAGGAGATTGGACACTAGCAACAAAGCTGTTTGTCAGCCAGATAAAATCCCTTCTACTCCCAGCAAGCTTTTGTGACACCCTGTATAACTTACATTGCAGTTAAGATGGAGAGAACCAGGCAGGATCCAGGGGAACAAGTCCCATCTAGATAGTCTTTGCCCCTTTAGTAAGCGTGCTCCATGGGGAGTATTCAGGCACAGGGTTCCACTAGCCAATGAGTGCAACATGGCCCTGGACCTGTAAAGCACTCTGTGGTTGACTAACACAGTACACCAGGTGAACGCTCACCGCTGAGCCCAATGTCTTATGCCGCATACACACGAGCGGACTTTACAGCAGACTTTGTCCGACGTGCTTTTCAACGGACTTTACGACGGACTTGCCTACACACAATCAACCAAAGTCCGACGGATTCGCACGTGATGACGTACGACCGGACAAAAAAAAGGAAGTTCATAGCCAGTAGCCAATAGCTGCCCTAGCGTAGTTTTTTGTCCGTCAGACTAGCATACAGACGAGCGGACTTTTCGACCGGACCCGAGTCCGTCGGACAGATTTAAAACAGGTTTCAAATCGAAGTCAGTCAAACTTTTGAGAAAACAAAGTCCGCTGGAGCCCACACACGATCGAATTGTCCGACAAAATCTGGTACGCCGAACCAAGTATGCCGTAAAGTCCGATCGTGTGTACGCGGCATTAGGGTCACATCAAAGGCCAGCCCCGCATCTTTGGCATGGCAGGTCCAGGATCAGCCAATCCAGAAAACTGAATAAATGAGCTCTAGCTTTGCAGTAAATTAAGAATCTAAGAATCTAGATTGAAATTGAAAGAAGTAGAGGATGCCACTTATAAAGGGGCTTGCTCATCTAAGACACAGAAGACCTCCATTCTCCTAAGACACAACCAAAACCTGGAGCTGGAAGGGAGTGGGAGGTGATGAACCTTGTATCCCCTAATGAATGATGAAGAAAAAAATACCGTATTTATCAGCGCATAACATGCGCCGGCGTATAACACGCACCCCAAGTTTAGGAGGGAATTTTAAGGAAAAAAACGTTTAGGAGTAAAGTTTAAGGAAGAAAAACTTACATTAAAATGCCCATCAATGCAGCGTTATCGGTGTCCATCTGTAGCCTTGTCAGTGTAGCCTTGCTCCAGTGTCTATTGCAGCCTTGTCAGTGCAGCTTTGCCCCAGTGCAGAATTGTCAGTGCAGCCTTGTCAGTGCAGCTTTGCCCCAGTGCAGAATTGTCAGTGCAGCTTTGCCCCAGTGCAGCCATGTCAGTGCAGCCATGTCAGTGCAGCTTTGCCCCAGTGCAGCCTTGCCCCGGTGCAGCCTTGTGGGATCGCCGCGATCCCTGCCGACATACACAGCCGTGTGTAAATTCAAATATTGCGATCACCGCGATCGCTCCGATCACACAAAATTGGCGGGGATCGGCCTATAACACGCACCCACGATTTCTCCCTGATTTTCAGGGGAAAAAAGTGCGTGTTAAATGCCGATAAATACGGTAGTTATATTATGCATTATACTTCCCTCCAGTCACAGGAACCAGTGAAGAAAGGCGCTGCCTGAAAAAAACCCTTGTATTTTTGGTTAACTGACCCTTTCCAGTGTAGCGCACCTGCAGTTTTATGGCAGGTTAGATGCGCTTTGCCATAGACCGGTGTGGTGCACTCTCAAAACTGCATTCAAACCCACAGGATATCATAGAAGTCAATTAGGGAGGCACCGATATATCGGCCGCCGAAAATCAACACCAAAATAAAAAAAAAAAAAAAAAATTTTACCTGCGTTTTGCCGATAGAAAAAGGGTGCAGATAACGGCCACCAAAAATGCACACGGTTCTGCCACGATTTTAATAGGACATGTGACTCAAAAGCGCATCAAGAACGCACCACGGGTGCATTTTTAATGCATTTTTGCCACGTTTTCAATGCATTTCAATGGGGAGGTGCATTACAGCACAATGGAACAGTGTGAAGACATACATAGAAATTAAAAGGGATGCATTTTTCTTTGCATTTTTTTTATGCAAAAGCACTTCAAAAACTATTAAAAAGATGAATAGAATACAATTATATATAAAAGATATATATACGGTAATTTTTTAGGAACTGTCCATTTTGGTTTTGGGCTAAGTGCAGCCTGAATTTTCGGTTTCGGTCCAGAATTTTCATTTCGTTGCACCATTCAAGTCTATGGCTCAGTGCAGATAATCCGTAGGAAAGCCGCAAGCTGTGCTGCACCTTCAGATCAGCGTCAAAGAAGCCGAATAACCCTTTTTTTAAAAGTGCCAATATGCCCATTGCAAAACTATGATGGTTGATACAAAATATGACCATTGGAAAACTATGTGATGTTTAACCACTTGCTGACCGAGCCATAGCCGAAAGACGGCTGCAGTGCGGTCGGGACGTCCTAGAACCTTGCTCCCACCCGCCCCCTGGGGTGCGCATGCAGGAATATCCGGATCACGGTAAATGGGCGCTCACAGTAGCCATTTACCACGTGATCGCTCCGTCAAATGGTGGAGCGATCACTTGTAAACAAACGGGCATCATGTCCGGTTCATCTCTCCCACCCCATACCAATCGGTACAGAGTGAGGGGAGAGGGGAGAGATGGGGTGCAGCAGCGCTCAGCAATACTTACCAATCCATCCATCCTCAGCCAGCCATACTCACCCAGCCATCCCATCCATACCCACCCATCCACATTCATGGCTCAACCATGCTCAGTCATCCCCATCTACGGCTCATTCATGCCACATCAGTTCGCATCCATGCCACTACAGTGCCCATCAGTGCCACTATAGTGCCTCATAGTGTAATAGGGAGTTAAATTACATTTCAAATTTATGCCCCTAGAACGCCTGATGGTGCTCCCTGCATGTTGGACCTCTGTATGTGGCCAGGCTTTGTAAAAGTCTCACACATGTGGTATCACCATACTCAGGAGGAGTAGGATAATCTATTTTGGGGTGTAATTTTTGCTATGTACAAGCTATGTGTTAGAAATATTGTAAAAATTAACAACTTTGTGTAAAAAAATTTCTTTACACCATTTCCAAAAACTTGCAGAAAAAAATGACATGTTCAAAAGACTCATTATGCCTCAGATTATATGTTGGGTTGTTTTCTTTCCAAAATAGGGTCATTTTTGGGCGTTTCCATTGTCCTGGGCTCCAGGGCCTTCAAAAGTGCAAGAGGTAGTCAAGAAATTATATGTGCAATTTATGCTCCTAGAACGCCTGACAGTGTTCCCTGCATGTTGGGCCTCTGTATGTGGCTAGACTGTGTAAGAGTCTCACAACATGTGGTATCGCCATACTCAGGAGGAGTAGTAGAATGTATTTTGGGGTGTAATTTGTGGCTAGAAATAACCTGCTAATGTGACAATTTTGTGAAAAAAAAAAAAAGAAAAACAAAATCTTGATTTTGCAAAGAATTATGGGGAAAAAAAAATAGAACTTCAAAAAACTCACCATGCCTCTTACTAAATACCTTGGAATGTCTACTTTACAAAAAAGGATAATGCGTGGGGTATTTGTACTGTGCTGGCTTGTTAGAGAAAGAAATGAGATAGGCCATCAGTACTTCAGGTGTGATCAATTTTCAGTGATTGGCACCATAGCTTGTGGACTCCAATGCCGCGTACACATAATCGGAATTTCCGTCAGAAAAAACCTGGATGGTTTTTCTGACGGAATTCCACTCAAGTTTGCCTTGCATACACACGATCACACAAAAGTTCTCTGAACTTTCGACCGTCAAGAACGCGGTGACGTACAACACTACGACGAGCCGAGAAAATGAAGTTTAATGCTTCCAAGCATGCGTGATTTTTTGCACATCCGAATTGCATACAGACTAACGCATTTTCGGATAGGAACTTTTCCTGACCAAAAAATAGAGAACATGCTCTCAATCTTTTGCTGACTGGAATTCCGCCAGCAAAAGACCGGTGGAGCATACACACGGTCGCATTTTCCAACAAAAAGCTCTCATCGGAGTTTTGCTGGCGGCATTTCCGATCGTGTGTACGCGGCATTACTTTCACACAGACCAAATAACATACACCGATTTGGATTATTTTTGCCAAAGATATGCAGCAGTATAAATTTTGCCCAAAATTTATGAAGAAAAATTACTAATTTGCTAAAATTTTATAACAGAAACGAAGAAAATGTATTTTTTTTTTTTTAACAGAATTTTCTTTTTCTTTTATAGCGCAAAAAATAAAAACCCAGCGGGGGTTATATACCACCAAAAGAAAGCTCTATTTGTGTGAAAAAGGGGACAAACAATTCATATGGGTACAGTGTTGCATGACTGAGTAATTGTTATTCAAAGTGTGAGAGCACTGAAAGCTGAAAATTGGTCTGGTTAGGAAGGGGGTTTAAGTGCCCAGTGGGCAAGTGGTTAATAAACTGATCTTTTTGTCTTTCAGCTTCTGCTGGCATCGCTAGACTGTTAGAAAGGTTCCTGTCCCAGGCGGAGTGATACCAAATGCACAGGGACAGGAGCTGAAACTACAGTGGAAGCATCGACTTATGCGACTCCTGCTTTTTAAGGCACCGGCTCCATCCACTCTGATGCTCTGGGATGGTGGGTTGGCAACCCGCAATCTGGGCTTGCCGATCCGCCGTCCCAGAGCATGAGGTTGTGGGCCTAAATGTATCCCTTGCCTTAGCAATGTGCCGTGCTGAGACTGAAATACTGATGGTGTTTTTTCCATGTGGATTTCAACTGTACTTGTACAGTCAAATGTTCTTTCCTTCAGTGTCACAATGACCCCTCATATAATGATGACATTCAGCCCCACCTTAGGCATCTAATTATTTTGTCAGGGTGCTCCTGCATGACAGATCTATGTTCAATGCCTTAAGGTGGTAACTGAAGAAGTAGATTGGGTGACAAGCTTGCTTCTCCTTTACATGGAAGCAAACAGTGGGGTGCCTGGGAATCTTGCAAGGCAAGGTTTTCATGGAAGATTTTTTGTTATATCTGTTTAATAAGAAAGATCATGGCTGGTAGGGGGAGGTTGTACGTCGCTCTCTGAAAGCATCACTGCTTCAGGTTGGAGAGAAAAAGGTCTAAATGATTCTGGACATCCTCCAGGCAGGAAATTAGGCAGGGTCTATCTGGACTTGGTGTAGCTTCTAATGCAAACTACAGGAGAGAAGCCTGTATAAAACTGTGCACAACTAAAAAAGGTACGGTCAGAGTTCAACTTCAAACAATACATTTTTGCACTTGAATGGAGCATGGCTTCAAACACAGAATGAAAAAAAAATGTCTATTTTCTGAGCTACTAGAAAAGGTAAAATAGCCAAGTCAATTTGAAAAGCCAAAAACAACATCAATAACTCAAGAGAATAAACAGTGCAAAAAATGGTTAGACTTATATTAAATTTTGATGAGTGTAATATATTTGTCACACTCCCATAATTTTTGTTCCTTAAAAAAATAATATAAATAGTCTTTTGACAGAGTAATTATAGCCTTGTTTTCTAAAACAGTGGAGCTGACCTGGCTCCTCATACAGCAATTATAAAGTTAAAGCAAAAAAAAAAAAAAGGGATTCATAAAAAGAAAATGGAGAAATGGACATGAAAATGGTTGTGGACGCATTCCGATATGGAAATGGATTTAAAAGGACTGAAATTCAACTTGTTGCCTATTCTTGGCAAACTGGTAAGGCAAGATGGAGTCCTGTGATAAATTAGACCAGGGAGTTTGTCCACTGTACCGTGCTAAACTGGATCAAGTGGATGAAGCATTTAGAAGTTGCCGAGTTTGGGGCTTAAGCCTTTAGAAGTAGCGCCAGTTTACATCAACTATCGTGAGTTCACCAGGAGTACAACTAGTTTGAATGGCGCTGAAAACCCGCAAAGTCATAATTTCACAGGAGATACATTTCACTTTGGCTCAGTCTTGAAAGTCACAATTTTCTTGCACTCTTGGCCATTAGTTATTATTAAAAAAAAAATGAAAAGTCACCTACAAAACATACAGCCATGGCCAAAAGCTTTGCGAATGACACAAATATAATAGAAGACTGCTGCCTCAGTTTTTATGATGGCAATTTGCATGAATGTTATAAAGAGTGATCAGATGAATTGTAATTAATTGCAAAGCCCTCTTTGCCATGAAAAGTGACTTAATCCCATTAAAAAAACATTTCCACTGCACTTGTGAAGAAGGCTTCAGGGCGCCCAAGAAAGTCTAGCAAGCACCAGAACCATCTCCTACAGTTGGTTCAGCTGCGAGATCGGGGCACCACCAGTGCAGAGCTTGTTCAGGAATGGCAACAGGCAGGTGTAAAGTGCATCTGCACACCCAGTGAGGCAAAGACTTTTGGAGGATGGCCTGGTGTCAAGAAAGACAGCAAAAAAAGCCACTTCCCTCCAGAAAAAACATCAAGGACAGACTGATCTTCTGCAAAAGGTATAGGGATTGGACTACTGAGGACTGAGGTATAGTAATTTTCTCTGATGAATCCCCTTTCCGATTGTTTGGGGCATTCGTAAAAAACCTTGTCTGGTGAAGAAAAGGTGAGTGCTACCATCAGTCATGTGTCATGCCAACAGTAAAGCATCCTGAGTAGGGTTGCCACCTCATCCCTTAAAACCTGAACACATATTAATTACACAGGTTCTGTGGCTGATTAAAGTGGTAATTGAACTCACTTAGTGCCTAACCTGCATTCAATTAGCCAAAGAACCTGTGCAATTAATATGTGTTCGGGTTTAAAGGGATGAGGTGGCAACTCTAATCCTGAGACCATTCATGTGTGGGGTTGCTTCTCAGCCAAGGGAGTGGGCTCACTCACAATTTTGCCTAAGAACACAGCCATGAATAAAAAAAATAGTACAGTGAGGGAAAAAGGCATTTGACCCTCTGCTGATTTTGTACGTTTGCCCACATGACAAAGAAATGATCAGTCTATAATTTTAATGGTAGGTTTATTTTAACAGTGAAAGACCGAACAACAACAAAAAAATCCAAAAAATAAAAACGCATCTCAAAAAAGCTATAAATTGATTTGCATTTTAATGAGTAAAATAAGTATTTGACCCCTTCGCAAAACATGACTTAGTACTTGGTGGCAAAACCATTGTTGGCAATCACAGAGGGCAGACGTTTGTTGTAGTTGGCCACCAGTTTTGCACACATCTCAGTAGGGATTTTGTCCCACTCCTCTTTGCAGATCCTCTCCAAGTCATTCAAATTTCGAGGCCGGCGTTTGGTAACTTGAACCTTCAGCTCCCTCCACATATTTTCTATGGGATTAAGGTCTGGAGACTGGCTAGGCCACTTCAGGTCCCTAATGGGCTTCATCTTGAGCCACTCCTTTGTTGCCTTGGCCATGTGTTTTAGGTCATTGTCATGCTGGAATACCCATGACTCATTTTCAATGCCCTGGATGAGGGAAGGAGGTTCTCACCCAAGATTTGACAGTACAGGGCCCATTTATCGTCCTTTTGATGAAGTGAAGTTGCCCTGTCACTTTAGCAGAAAAACACTCTAAAAGCATAATGTTTCCACCTCCATGTTTGACAATGTGGATGGTGTTCCTGGGGTCATAGGCAGCATTCCTCCTCCTCTAAACATGGCGAGTGGAGTTGATGCCAAAGAGCTCCATTTTGGTCTCATCTGACCACAACACTTTCACTCAGTTCTATGAACCATTCAGATGTTCATTAGCAAACTTCAGACGGGCCTGTACACATGCTCTCTTGAGCAGGGGGACCTTGCGAGCGCTGCAAATTTCAGTCCAGTCCTGGTAACGCACAGTGTAGTGCGCTACCAATTGTTTTCTTGGTGACTAATGGTCCCAGGTGCCTTGAGATCATTGACAAGATTCTCCCGTATAGTTCTGGGCTGATTTCTCACCATTCTCATGATCATTGAAACTCCATCAACTGAGACCTTGCATGGAGCCACAGACCGAGGGAGATTGTCAGTTATATTATGTTTCTTCCATTTGCGAATAATCGCACCAACTGTTGTCACTTTCTCACCAAGCTGCTTGGCGATGGTTTTAAAGCCCATTTCAGCCTTGTGTAGGTCTACAATCTTGTCCCTGACATCCTTGGACAGCTCTTTGGTCTTGGCCATGGTGGAGAGACTGGAATCCGATTAATTGCTTCTGTGGACAGTTGTCTTTTATATAGGTAATAAGCTGCGATTAGGAGCACTTAATCTCAGCTTGTTACCTTTATAGAAGCAAAGAAACGATAATTCCCCCAGGGGTTTTTTAGCAGCAAAATTATTGTAAATCACAATCAATTTGTGTAACAAATCATTTTTATTGTACAACTGTTAAAATACACAAGATTTTTTAAAATATGAGCACTGGTTGCAAATCATAGAACATAATCCATCAATTTAGCAACACTGTATAGGGGCAGATGAACTCAATTAGTGCAATAATCCAGCCATGGATAGCACCCATTTTTTTAAAACCTTGTGCATTTTAACATTTGTACAATAAAAAATAATCTTTTACACGAATTGGATTGTGATTTACAATAATTTTGCTGCTAAAAAAACCCCTAGGGGAATTATCCTTTCTTTGCTTCATTGCCATTCATCGGGGTGTGCAGCCTCTTTACTCCAAAGTGTTTTTCCATAGTTACCTGTATAGAAGACACCGGGGAACCATAAATCTTGCTGATTGCTAGGGGATCAAATACTTATTTCACTCATTAAAATTCAAATCGATTTATAACTTTTTTTAAATGCGTTTCACTGGATATTTCTGTTGTTATTCTGTCTCTCATTGTTGCAGGGCGGCACAGTGGTGCAGTGGTTAGCACTCTCGCCTAGCAGTAAAAAAGGGTCGCTGGTTCGAATCCCAACCACGACACTACCTGCCTGGAGTTTGCATGTTCTCCCTGTGCCTGCGTGGGTTTCCTCCGGGTACTCCGGTTTCCTCCCACACTCCAAAGACATGCTGGTAGGTTAATTGGCTTCTGTCCAAAATTGGCCCTAGTATATGAATGGGGACCTTGGATTGAGGGTAGGGACTGATGTGAGTGTGCGATGTTCAGGGTTAGGGACAAGGGTCAGGGTTGTAGACCCACACTCACTCAGGTTGAACTGGATGGACTGGTGTCTTTATTCAACCTTACTAACTATGTAACTATGTAACTATGTTAAAATAAACCTATCATTAAAATTGATTATTTGTCAGTGGGCAAACGTACAAAATCAGCAGGGGATCAGATACTTTCTTCCCTCACTGTACAAAAACATCCTCTGAGAGCAAATTCTCCCAACCATCCAAGAACAGTTTGGTGAGGAACAATGATTCCAACATGATGGATCACCTTGCCATAAGGGAAAAGTGATAACGAAGTGGCTCGGGAAACAAAAACATCAACATTTTGGGTCCATGGCCAGGAAACTCCCCAGATCTTAGTCCCATTGAGAACTCGAGAAGCGGGTGAACAAAAAAATCCCACAAATTCTGACAAACTCCAAGCATTGTTTATGCAAGAATGGACTGCCATCAGTCAGGATGTGGCCCAGAATTGAAGAATATGTATAAATGAAGGTTTCTGTGCATGGTGTTCAGGTGACCCTGTCACTTTATATAAATGTCCAGGAGAGGGCATACTTGTGAAAGCTAAATATATAAGTACCTTTCTTTATCGTACATCACGGGACACAGAGCAGACTATATACTTAACTAACTCGGTGGTGCACCACCTATAGGTGAATGGACACTGGCAGATCAAACAGAAAGTCCTCCCCTATATAACCCCTCCTATACAGGAAGTACCTATTTTTTTTCGCCAGTGTCTGTAAGGTGGTGGTCACTGATGTGCTATATGTGCTGTTGGAGCATACTTGGAGGTTTTGAACGGACTAATTGGATAGGAGAGAAGAATCCTTGAGGTTTGCCTTTGATGCAGCTTTTGGTCGCTGGACCTTGCCTGTCTAGTCTTTCTCCCGGTAGCCACTGGGGGCAGTGTGCTGTTTGGTCATGCTCTGTGTGCTGCTCAGGATTATTGGGCTGCAGTTTCTACTCCAGCCACTAGAGGGCGCAGGAACACTCAGTATGGCCTACTCTTGTTAGTATAGGCAGGAAGTAGAAGGGCGCCCATTTTTGTTTGAAATACCATGTGGGCTGAAGTGATCCTTCTGGGCTGAAGGCTTCTTGAGACACAACAGCGCGCCTATGACTAGATAATGAAGTGTGAGTACTATCTATGGGAGAGTTGCGTGACCAGACAGGACATAATCTAGAATGGGTGACTGGGGACAAAGAGAAGGCAAATGTATTAATCTCCAATTTACAAGCTGACATCAATGCCCTGTCTAATTGGGCAACTAAGTGGCAAATGAGGTTCAGTGTTGATACATTTAAAGCTATGCACTTGGGGGCTAAGAATATGCATACATCATACATATTAGGGAGAGTACAACTGGGGGAATCCACAGTGGAGAAGGATCTGGGGCTTTTGGTAGATCACAAGTTTAATAATAGCACGCAATGCCAAGCTGCGATTTACAAAGCAAGCAAAGTCCTTTCTTGTATTGAGAGAGGTATGGTTTCCGTAGAAATAGATAGATATCATTTTGCCCCTGTACAAATTAGTAAGACCTCATCTGGAATATGCAGTTTAGTTCTGGGCACAAGTTTACAAAAATGATTTCGGGGAACTGGCGAAAGTGCAGAGAAGGGCAACTAAACTAATAAGAGGCATGGAGAAGCTCAGCTATGAGGAAAGATTAGAGGAACTGTAATCTAATCACAGGGTGCTCAGGTGCAGCCTGTGTGATGTATGACACTGTTCCTGATGACCCCTTCAGGGGCAAAGTAGGGTGCTGCATGTCCCCCTCAACATCTGCAGCTCTGTCCTTAGGATGGCAAGTCTGGGCCTGTATTTTCAAAATTATATTTATTTTTAATCTTTTTTATAATTATTATTTGTATCATTATTCAAGATGTACCATTATTTTGTGAGTATTCATTTTTTTAACTTTTTTGGTATTCATTTTAAATTTTCTGTATTACTTTGCAGTAATGTCTTTTTTTTTTTCAAGCCAGGATCCTCTGATCCAAAAGGAACTCCTCAATTTGTTTTTACATGGGAGTTCTGGGCCTGTTGGTAGCCTCCTTTGAGACATTGCCTTATGCCCAGTTTTACTCCAGGCAACTGCAATGCCACATTCTATCAGCATGGAACAAGCAGAGCTGATCTCTGGACTGACCCATGCAACTGTCTCCCAATGCCAGACTTTCCCTGAGGTGGTGGATCTCCAATCAATTCACTGGAGTTGGGAAGTTCCCACAATGGGTGCCAGGCTGGGAAGAAGTCTACGGAAAGTTGATAGCCTAGAAAACCTGATCGCAAATGGAATTCAGAATCCTGATCAAAATCCTGGAATTCAGGGCCATCTGTCTGTTTCTCCAGCGCTGACACCATCAACTTTTGGGTTCCCAGCTAGGGTCCAATCAGACAATGCCACGGCAGTTATCTACAGCAACCATTACGGTCGCACCAAAAGTCACAAAGCTCAAAGAGATGTAGATTTAAATCTATCATGGGTGGAAAACTTTCCAGCACTGTATACAATGCACTGTCCGGGAGTTAAACGGTCCAAATGTTTTTCTGTTACCAGTGGGGGGCGCTGGATGTAGATCAGCTGGCACCTAGATTTTACAACAGGGATCCTCGAGCCTTCACTTTGGATGTTCTAGTGACTCCAGAGGATCAGGCTTTAATGGCCTGGTTGTTGAACCCAGGGTCTCACAGGACAAGGTACTGTTAGTTTTAGTCATGCAGGATGTCCACTTCCCACAATATTACCATCGTACCTGAAAGGCATATTTGCATTATGCGAGCAACACAAATGCCATCCAAGATGATGCTCTGTGGGAGGTATCCTAGCACTTATCCACAAGAGAGAAGTTCCCCCAAAAAGGTGGGGTTTTTAGGCAGCACAATGATAAAGAAAATCAAATTCAGTATCAAAAATATAACAAATTTATTAAAGTATACCATAAAAGTTAAAACAGTGAGCTCCAGTGGGGGGCATTTAAAATGAAATTACATTGCATATTAATAAACTGAACATATATTGGCAGACATATATTCACAACAACATTCAGTAGCATGAATATTTGAACCTGACGCGTTTCAACCCCTGTACTTGGGGTCTTCTTCAGAGGATTGGTCTGCTGAGAAATATACATAGATGAAATTGATACATGTAAATAAATTACACTAATGTAATGGTAATTACATTCACCATGTAGAATATGGATACAATAGTAATAATTTACCCAATAATATATGTTCGGTAAAGAGGAGAACGAGGCCTCCCATATGGAGATCCCTTGGAACGACTATCCTCTTGTCCCCCCCAGGGAGAAGGACACCGGGCACCCCTACCGCCACCGCGGTTCAGGCCGGGGTAGTGAAAGCAGCGACGTGGCTTGCGAGAGGTCACACTCTTAGGTACCACCCACCAGACTAGCAAGAACAATCAGGGAGCACAGAAGGTTACACCTGTGAGAGTAATCAAAAAATTCCTCATAATAAACTTAGTCATTTACATGGTGCTGATTATATGTCCAAGAAGGGACAGGAGAACAGAAATTATATATATATATATATATGATATTTTCCAGAGGCAGTATAGGCTATAGGCAGTACCTCAGTATGTGCTCAATATGATGACGATCCGTGTGAAAATGTGATATATAAGAAAACCACAGTGGAGTGAAAAGTAATAATAGGTAATGGCTGAGTGTAAAAGTATGGTGAAAGAAAGTGAATGCACCGAAATTGCTGGGAGAAAAGATATGGAAAAGGAAAGGAGAAAGAAGGAGAAAAATGGGGAGGGAAGGGAGGAAAAGGGGGAAGGGAAGGGAAGGGGGGGGGGGAAAAGAAGGGGAGAGGAGGGAAGGGAAGGGGGAGGGGTTTGTAGGGTAAAAGAGGAAGAAAAAAAAAAAGAATTGAAAGGATTACACAGAGAGTTAAAAATAAATTAATTACCTCAAGGGGTACTAAAGGACACGTGTTTAGGCACTGTGTTGCCCCATATATAAGACTGGTGCCTGTTAACCAAACCCGGGATTGGTCATAGGATATAGCGGACTTGGTGGATTGGTATCCCACACCAAGTCCACCAGTCTGAAAAATAGGTAAACATCAAAGTGTAAGTTGTAAGGAACGAATGGTGGCCAGGTCATTGTACAACAAGGCCACTATAAATAAACGGGGGTCAATGCAGAATCAAATAATGTTCGCATGAGCCCCCATCATATAGGACAGAAAGTAGTGCCTAGACAAGGACCAAATACAGAGTGATAGAAGTGATACTTACTTGGTATAAGTTGAAAAAGTGCCTGCTGTTCACCAGGGAGGAAAAGAGACTGAGGGTGTGTTGCAAATATGCCTCTTATATACTGCCTGTTGGGGGTGTGTACTCACTTATGATCAATCCAGGTGTGTGCGCCGTCCCTGATTGCTCTGCGGTGGGCGGCGTGACCGCCAAATAGGCAGTCGAGCGTGGCTTCCCCGGCGTTCCGGAAGAGCATAGCTCCGACTCGGCGTCACTCTCGTCGAAATCTCGCGATGCCGATGACGTCACGACGCACGCGCGGGGCCCCGCGCATGCGCAGTGGCGAACGGCATCCGAGAGTGTTCCGGAATGCCGCCGGCAAGGAGGAAGTGATCCCCAATGTAGCGCCCGGTGGCCATCCGGGCATCCAATGGGGAAACATGGGGGGGAGGAGCCACCTATAGGGGCCGGCTCGTTCCCCCCCCCACCTTGCCGGGAAGCCAGATCGCGGATCACCCCCGATCCCGAGATGGGGGCGGAGACAGCACCACAGGACTCCCTCAATCAGGAGGGGAGGGAGGGGCAGTTTCAAGTGGAAAAGAGTATACAAAAAACGATTGAAATATTGTACATAACATATATCTATTAATTCAAAGCAATGTCATTCATACTAACATTGGCATATATATCTATACGTAAGGAGCATCAGTACAGGAAGAAAACTTCAAATGCATATGTTGGCATCTACATAGCATCCCGATGAGGGAAAAGGTGATAGTGAATTAGTAGGATATATGAATTCATAACACATACTAATATAATAAAATATCCAAATACCAAAAGGGGACAACCGGGGAATAGGAAGCATAAGAAAAAAGAACCAATCAGAATGGAACAAAAGCAAAATGGAACAAAATAAAATGAAATAAAATAAATTAAAATAAAACAGAACAATAAAGGGTAGGGCTTATTGTCACCAATTTTTGTAAGCTATGTATAGTTTCATTGGAAACTAACTATTGTGTTTTTCCAGAAACGAAATGTTTTTCTCATTTGCCCCCTTTTTAAAGGGTTTCGTTTCTGGAAAAACACAATAGAAACGAAATGTTTTTCTCATTTGCCCCCTTTTTAAAGGGTTTCGTTTCTGGAAAAACACAATAGTTAGTTTCCAATGAAACTATACATAGCTTACAAAAATTGGTGACAATAAGCCCTACCCTTTATTGTTCTGTTTTATTTTAATTTATTTCATTTTATTTTGTTCCATTTTGCTTTTGTTCCATTCTGATTGGTTCTTTTTTCTTATGCTTCCTATTCCCCGGTTGTCCCCTTTTGGTAATTGGATATTTTATTATATTAGTATGTGTTATGAATTCATATATCCTACTAATTCACTATCACCTTTTCCCTCATCGGGATGCTATGTAGATGCCAACATATGCATTTGAAGTTTTCTTCCTGTACTGATGCTCCTTACGTATAGATATATATGCCAATGTTAGTATGAATGACATTGCTTTGAATTAATAGATATATGTTATGTACAATATTTCAATCGTTTTTTGTATACTCTTTTCCACTTGAAACTGCCCCTCCCTCCCCTCCTGATTGAGGGAGTCCTGTGGTGCTGTCTCCGCCCCCATCTCGGGATCGGGGGTGATCCGCGATCTGGCTTCCCGGCAAGGTGGGGGGGGGAACGAGCCGGCCCCTATAGGTGGCTCCTCCCCCCCATGTTTCCCCATTGGATGCCCGGATGGCCACCGGGCGCTACATTGGGGATCACTTCCTCCTTGCCGGCGGCATTCCGGAACACTCTCGGATGCCGTTCGCCACTGCGCATGCGCGGGGCCCCGCGCGTGCGTCGTGACGTCATCGGCATCGCGAGATTTCGACGAGAGTGACGCCGAGTCGGAGCTATGCTCTTCCGGAACGCCGGGGAAGCCACGCTCGACTGCCTATTTGGCGGTCACGCCGCCCACCGCAGAGCAATCAGGGACGGCGCACACACCTGGATTGATCATAAGTGAGTACACACCCCCAACAGGCAGTATATAAGAGGCATATTTGCAACACACCCTCAGTCTCTTTTCCTCCCTGGTGAACAGCAGGCACTTTTTCAACTTATACCAAGTAAGTATCACTTCTATCACTCTGTATTTGGTCCTTGTCTAGGCACTACTTTCTGTCCTATATGATGGGGGCTCATGCGAACATTATTTGATTCTGCATTGACCCCCGTTTATTTATAGTGGCCTTGTTGTACAATGACCTGGCCACCATTCGTTCCTTACAACTTACACTTTGATGTTTACCTATTTTTCAGACTGGTGGACTTAGTGTGGGATACCAATCCACCAAGTCCGCTATATCCTATGACCAATCCCGGGTTTGGTTAACAGGCACCAGTCTTATATATGGGGCAACACAGTGCCTAAACACGTGTCCTTTAGTACCCCTTGAGGTAATTAATTTATTTTTAACTCTCTGTGTAATCCTTTCAATTCTTTTTTTTTTTCTTCCTCTTTTACCCTACAAACCCCTCCCCCTTCCCTTCCCTCCTCTCCCCTTCTTTCCCCCCCCCCCCCCTTCCCTTCCCTTCCCCCTTTTCCTCCCTTCCCTCCCCATTTTTCTCCTTCTTTCTCCTTTCCTTTTCCATATCTTTTCTCCCAGCAATTTCGGTGCATTCACTTTCTTTCACCATACTTTTACACTCAGCCATTACCTATTATTACTTTTCACTCCACTGTGGTTTTCTTATATATCACATTTTCACACGGATCGTCATCATATTGAGCACATACTGAGGTACTGCCTATAGCCTATACTGCCTCTGGAAAATATCATATATATATATATATATAATTTCTGTTCTCCTGTCCCTTCTTGGACATATAATCAGCACCATGTAAATGACTAAGTTTATTATGAGGAATTTTTTGATTACTCTCACAGGTGTAACCTTCTGTGCTCCCTGATTGTTCTTGCTAGTCTGGTGGGTGGTACCTAAGAGTGTGACCTCTCGCAAGCCACGTCGCTGCTTTCACTACCCCGGCCTGAACCGCGGTGGCGGTAGGGGTGCCCGGTGTCCTTCTCCCTGGGGGGGACAAGAGGATAGTCGTTCCAAGGGATCTCCATATGGGAGGCCTCGTTCTCCTCTTTACCGAACATATATTATTGGGTAAATTATTACTATTGTATCCATATTCTACATGGTGAATGTAATTACCATTACATTAGTGTAATTTATTTACATGTATCAATTTCATCTATGTATATTTCTCAGCAGACCAATCCTCTGAAGAAGACCCCAAGTACAGGGGTTGAAACGCGTCAGGTTCAAATATTCATGCTACTGAATGTTGTTGTGAATATATGTCTGCCAATATATGTTCAGTTTATTAATATGCAATGTAATTTCATTTTAAATGCCCCCCACTGGAGCTCACTGTTTTAACTTTTATGGTATACTTTAATAAATTTGTTATATTTTTGATACTGAATTTGATTTTCTTTATCATTGTGCTGCCTAAAAACCCCACCTTTTTGGGGGAACTTCTCTCTTGTTTATAACTTCCAAGGGGTGAGCAGCAAATCCTTGGTTTCCCCTCTAGTGTCCCTCCATATCCCCCTAGCACTTATCCAGTCTGGGCTGGATCAACACTTAGCCTTGAGCACCTTCAAATGGCAGATCGCAGTCTTGGTCATTCTTTTTCACTGTTTGATGGCCTCTCACTCCCTCATGAAAGCTTTTATGCAAGAGATTGCTCACATCACTCCTCCCCTAGCCAGCACTACTGTGGGATATCAGCCTTCCAGAGGCCTGCCTTCAAACCCATGATCAATTTTCCCCTGGATGTCTTCACTTGTAATGTTTCCTTGTTGCTATCACTTCCAGCAGGTGCGATTCAGAACTTGCTTCTTTATTATGCAAGGAACTTTTCCTTTTTCTGCACAGGGTAAAGGTTGTTCTGTGACTTAGGGCATCTGTTCTTCACAAGGTGGCTTCATCCCTTCGCCATAACCATGACATCATCCTGCCCTCCTGCAACCTTGCTCCAAAAAACCCCAAGGAGGTTTCTCTGCACTGTCTGGATATGGTTTGTGCAGAGTGTGTTTACCTTTCAGCTTTCGCTTCCTAAAAAAAAACCTGAGGATTGCTGGAAGTGGGAAGGGTCATATGGGGATCTTGACAGCTCTGTTTGCCAATGTCCAATCACTAAAGGTGACATATAACTAAGCCAGCTATTAATATACCTGTACTGTAGTTCTTAGCACCTGAATTTGGTATCAACCTTATTTATTTTGTGTGCAGCAGAGCTCAGAGTGATAGAGGAGGAAGCCAATCAGCTGTACTGCAGTGCAAACAGCATACTGATAGAAGGAAAAAGCAGAGTGACAGAAAGAGGAGATCATTAGTCTGCTTCTTCTTGTTTATAGTGTCCAGTTACAGGCTGGTGAAAGAACAATACCTGTTAGGGCTCATTCATACCAGATGCATTAACCACTTTGGCACTAGAGCATTTTTAATTTTTTTTTGCAGACATGTAAAAATCTGCAATTTTGGCCATACAATTACTTAAAACCACCAGAAAACTATATATTTTCTGAAAGCAGAGGCCTTGTAAAGTAAAAATATAGTAGTAGCTGTTTTTTATGTTGCACAATATTTCTGCAACTGTCTGTCAAATGCAAGTTCAGGAAAAATAAAGAAAATTAATTTTAGTGCGGACAAACAATAGAATACCCAATGTTTTGGTAAAATATAAAAGATGGGGTTACATCAGGTAAAAAAAAATAAAAAATACGAAACATGCCAAGCTTTACGATTGCACGCACCTGTGATATCACGCCACCATGACAGATTTCCAACCCTTGGGTACAAACCTCCTGTAGTATCCCACCATGCCCAGGAATGCTCGTACCTGCTTCTTTGTGAGGGGGCGGGGCCAGTACTGTATACCATCTACCTTGCAGACCTGAGGTTTCACCACCCCTCTACCCACAATATATCCCAGGTATTTCACCTCCTTTATTCCCAAAGCACTTTTTTCAGGGTTTATTGTAAACCCCTCCTTCCAGAGGGAGTCCAGCACTGCCTGGACTTGG
The DNA here is from genome assembly GCA_037952925.1 of Lithobates clamitans. NCBI lineage: Eukaryota > Metazoa > Chordata > Amphibia > Anura > Ranidae > Lithobates > Lithobates clamitans. Next base: position 943,564 of record JBBGZY010001451.1, on the reverse strand, counting down.
GGCAAGTGCGATTTCCAGTCTCTGATAAAAATGACTATGTCGCCCAAGTACACAGAGGCATACTCCTGGTGAGGATTCATTGCAGAATCGCAGAGTCCCGTTGGGCTTCGGTACCAACACAATCGGGCTTGACCATTCACTCTGCAATTCTTCAATTATCTCCAGGTCTAACATCATCTTCACTTCCTCTGAAACGGCCTTCCTTTGAGCCTCTGGGATGCGGTAGGGCCGAACAAAAACTTTGACTCCTGGTTCCGTGATAATATCGTGCTCTATGACACTAGTTAGCCCTGGCAAGTCTAAACATTTTTCTTTATTTCTCTGCAAGAACTCCTTTGCCTGCTGACTTTGGATTTTAGACAGGGTATTTGCTACTTGGACACTCTCCATCCCAACCTGAAGCTCAAGTCTTGCACCAGCCAGGGAGATCACCAGTTCCATGTCCGTCCAAGGCTTTAACAAGTTTACATGGTATATCTGATACGGTTTCCACTTGCCTGGCTGGTGGACTCTATAATTTACCTCCCCCATTTTTTTTCACAACATCAAAAGGGACCTTGCCATCTGGCCAAGAAATTACTTTCCACAGTGGGAATCAACACCGCTACTCGATCCCCCACTTGGAACTGCCTTATTTTAGCAGCCCTATTATAGACCCGTCGTTGGGTCTCCTGGGCTTTTTGCAAATGTTCCTTGACCAGCGGCATCACGGTAAGGATCCTTTCCTGCATTTGGGAGACATATTCAAGAACACTCTTATGCTGAATAGGTTCACTTTCCCATGCCTCTTTAACAAAGTCAAGATCTCTGCGAGGTCTCCACCCACACACCAACTCAAAGGGCGAAAACCCTGTGGAGGCCTGGGGAACTTCCCGGATAGCAAACAGGAGAGCTGGTAACAGGCAGTCCCAGTCTTTCCCATCCCTTTGTACCACTCTCGAGCACAGACTTAAGAGTCTTAATAAAGCGTTCTACCAAGCCGTCCCTTTGTGGATGGTAGACTGATGTGCGCAGCTGTTTAATCCGGAACAGCTTGCACACATCAGCCATAACCCTCCTCGTAAACAGAGTGCCCTGGTCCGTAATTCCCTAACCAGTTGCCGACCGCCGCACGACGATGTACGTCGGCGCAATGGCACGGGCAGGCAAAAGGACTTATATAAGTTATATATAAGTCCTTGCCTTCACCGCGGGCGGGGGGTCCCCCCCCCCCCAGTGCCCGAGGCCGTCGGCTTCTGTCTGGGAGCGTTCAGACGTGAGGGGGAGGCCATCCATTCGTGGCCCCCCCCCCCTCGCGATCGCTCCCAGCCAATGAGAATCTTCCTCTGCCTCTGTATAGTAAACAGAGGCAGAGGAAATGATGTCATCTCTCCTCGGCTCGGTATTTTCCGTTCCGGTGCAGAGGAGAGAAGACATAGATGTGAGTGCACAAACACACACACACACACACACACACACAATAGAACATGCCAGGCACACATTACACCCCTCCATCACCTCCTGATCAGACCCCCCCCCCCCCTTCACACTGACACCAAGCCGGTTTTTTTTTCTGATTACTGCATTGGTGTCAGTTTGTGACAGTTAGTGTGGTAGGGCAGTTAGTGTTAGCCCCCTTTAGGTCTAGGGTAGCCCCCTAATAAAGTTTTAACCCCTTGATCACCCCCCCGTCGCCAGTGTCACTAAGCGATCGTTTTTCTGATCACTGTATTAGTGTCACTGGTGACGCTAGTTAGGGAGGTAAATATTTAGGTTCGCCGTCAGTGTTTTATAGCGACAGGGACTCCCATACACTATCTAATAAAGGTTTTAACCCCTTGATCACCCCCCATCGCCAGTGTCACTAAGCGATCGTTTTTCTGATCGCTGTATTAGTGTCACTGGTGACGCTAGTTAGGGAGGTAAATATATAGGTTCGCCGTCAGCGTTCTATAGCGACAGGGACTCCCATATACTACCTAATAAAGGTTTTAACCCCTTGATTTCCCCCTAGTTAACCCTTTCACCAGTTATCACCGTATAACTGTTAGGGGTGACGCTGGTCAGTTAGTTTATTTTTTATAGTGTCAGGGCACCCGCCGTTTATTACCCAATAAAGGTTTAGCCCCCTGATCGCCTGGCGGCAATATAACTTAGGTTTTAGGGTCAGATAGGGTCTGCGTCGCCCCAGGCAGCGTCAGGTTAGCACCAGCAGTGCTAACACCCACGCACGCAGCATACACCTCCCTTGGTGCTATAGTATCTGAACGGATCAATATCCGATCAGATCTATACTAGCGTCCCCAGCAGTTTAGGGTTCCCAAAAACGCAGTGTTAGCGGGATCAGCCCAGATACGTTTTGCCCCTCAGCCCAGCCCAGCCCACCCAAGTGCAGTATCGATCGATCACTGTCACTTACAAAACACTAAACGCATAACTGCAGCGTTCGCAGAGTCAGGCCTGATCCCTGCGATCGCTAACAGGTTTTTTGGTAGTGTTTTGGCGAACTGGCAAGCACCAGCGGCCTAGTACACCCCGGTCGTAGTCAAACCAGCACTGCAGTAACACTTGGTGACGTGGCGAGTCCCATAGGTGCAGTTCAAGCTGGTGAGGTGGCAAGCTCAAGTAGTGTCCCGCTGCCACCAAGAAGAAGACAAACACAGGCCCGTCGTGCCCATAATGCCCTTCCTGCTGCATTCGCCAATCCTAATTGGGAACCCACCACTTCTGCAGCACCCCTACTTCCCCCATTCACATCCCCAACCAAATGCAGTCGGCTGCATGAGAGGCATTTTCTTTATGTCCTCCCGAGTACCCCTACCCAACGAACCCCCCCAAAAAAGATGTCGTGTATGCAGCAAGCGGGATATAGGAGTGACACCCGCTATTATTGTCCCTCCTGTCCTGACAATCCTGGTCTTTGCATTGGTGAATGTTTTGAACACTACCATTCACTAGTTGAGTATTAGCGTAGGGTACAGAATTGCACAGACTAGGCACACTTTCACAGGGTCTCCCAAGATGCCATCGCATTTTGAGAGACCCGAACCTGGAAGCGGTTACAGTTATAAAAGTTGCAGTTACAAAAAAAAAGTGTAAAAAAAAAAAAAAAACACAAAAAAATATATTAAAATAAAAAAATAGTTGTCGTTTCATTGTTCTCGCTCTCTCTCTATTCTCTCTCTATTGTTCTGCTCTTTTTTACTGTATTCTATTCTGCAATGTTTTATTGTTATTATGTTTTATCAGGTTTACTTTTCAGGTATGCAATTTTTTATACTTTACTGTTTACTTTGTTTTATTGTTAACCATTTTTTTTGTCTTCAGGTACGCCATTCACGGTGAGTGGTTATACCAGAATGATGCCTGCAGGTTTAGGTATCAGCTTGGTATCATTCTTTTCAGCCAGCGTTCGGCTTTCATGTAAAAGCAATCCTAGCAGCTAATTAGCCTCTAAACTGCTTTTACAAGCAGTGGCTCTACAGGGAACCTGAGAATGCAGCCGGTGATTCAGCCAGCTGACCATAGAGCTGATCAGAGACCAGAGTGGCTCCAAACATCTCTATGGCCTAAGAAACCGGAAGCTACGAGCATTTCATGACTTAGATTTTGCCGGATGTAAACAGCGCCATTGGGAAATTGGGAAAGCATTTTATCACACCGATCTTGGTGTGGTCAGATGCTTTGAGGGCAGAGGAGAGATCTAGGATCTAATAGACCCCAATTTTTTCAAAAAAAAAAAAAAAAAGAGTACCTGTCACTACCTATTGCTATCATAGGGGATATTTATATTCCCTGAGATAACAATAAAAATGATTAAAAAAAATGAAAGGAACAGTTTAAAAATAAGATAAAGAAAAAAAAAAAAAAAAAAAAAAGCACCCCTGTCCCCCGCTGCTCTTGCGCTAAGGCGAACGCAAGCGTCGGTCTGGCGTCAAATGTAAACAGCAATTGCACCATGCATGTGAGGTATCACCGCGAAGGTCAGATCGAGGGCAGTAATTTTAGCAGGAGACCTCCTCTGTAAATCTAAAGTGGTAACCTGTAAAGGCTTTTAAAAATGTATTTATTTTGTTGCCACTGCACGATTGTGCGCAATTTTAAAGCATGTCATGTTTGGTATCCATGTACTCGGCCTAAGATAATCTTTTTTATTTTATCAAACATTTGGGCAATATAGTGTGTTTTAGAGCATTACATTTTTAAAAAGTGTGTTTTTTCCCTAAAAAATGTGTTTGAAAAATCGCTGCGCAAATACTGTGTAAAAAAAAAAAAAAATGAAACACCCACCATTTTAATCTGTAGGGCATTTGCTTTAAAAAAATATATAATTATTGGGGGTTCAAAGTAATTTTCTTGCAAAAAAAATAATTTTTTCATGTAAACAAAAAGTGTCAGAAAGGGCTTTGTCTTCAAGTGGTTAGAAGAGTGGGTGATGTGTGACATAAGCTTCTAAATGTTGTGCATGAAATGCCAGGACAGTTCAACCCCCCCCCCCCCCCCAAATGACCCCATTTTGGAAAGTAGACAACCCAAGAAAACGAAAAAAAAAAAAAAATTTTCTTGTCTTTCTTCATTTTCAAAAACAAATGAGAGCTGCAAAATACTCACCATGCCCCGTAGCAAATAGCTTGGGGTGTCTACTTTCCAAAATGGGGTCATTTGGGGGGGGGGGGTTTGTGCCACCTGGGCATTCCATGGCCTCCGAAACTGTGATAGGCAGTGAGGAGTGAAATCAAAAACTTACACCCTTAGAAATCCTGAAGGCGGTGATTGGTTTTCGGGGCCCCGTACGTGGTTAGGCTCCCAAAAAGCCCCACACATGTGGTATCCCCATACTCAGGAGAAGCAGCTAAATGTATTTTGGGGTGCAATTCCACATATGCCCATGGCCTGTGTGAGCAATATATCATTTAGTGACAACTTTGTGCAAAAAAAAAAAAATTGTCACTTTCCCGCAACTTGTGTCAAGATATAAAATATTCCATGGACTCAACATGCCTCTCAGCAAATAGCTTGGGGTGTCTACTTTCCAAAATGGGGTCATTTGGGGGGGGGTTGGCCATCTGGGCATTTTATGGCCTTCAAAACTGTGATAGGTAGTGAGGAGTGAAATCAAAAATTTACGCCCTTAGAAATCCTAAAGGCGGTGATTGGTTTTCGGGGCCCCGTACGCGGCTAGGCTCCCAATTGTCCCAATTGTCATTATTCAATCACTTGGGACAAAAAAAAATAATATTCAATGGGCTCAACATGCCTCTCGGCAATTTCCTTGGGGTGTCTACTTTCCAAAATGGGGTCATTTGGGGGGGGTTTGTACTGCCCTGCCATTTTAGCACCTCAAGAAATGACATAGGCAGTCATAAACTAAAAGCTGTGTAAATTCCAGAAAATGTACCCTAGTTTGTAGACGCTATAACTTTTGTGCAAACCAATAAATATACGCTTATTGACATTTTTTTTCACCAAAGACATGTGGCCGAATACATTTTGGCAAAAATGTATGACTAAAATTGATTTTTTTCGATTTTTTTTTTATAACAAAAAGTAGAAAATATAATTTTTTTTCAAAATTTTCGGTCTTTTTCCGTTTATAGCGCAAAAAATAAAAACCGTAGAGGTGTTCAAATACCATCAAAAGAAAGCTCTATTTGTGGGAAGAAAAGGACGCAAATTTCGTTTTTTTGTACAGCATTGCATTATATATATACTGCGCAATTAGCAGTTAAAGCGACACAGTGCCAAATTATAAAAAGTGCTCTGGTCAGGAAGGGGGTAAATCGTTCCAGGGCTGAAGTGGTTAAGAAAACCAGTCCATGTAAACGAGTGGATCAATTCAAGGCCTTGGAGGAGGTATTCGGCAGGGGTAGCGCCTCAGGATATCGGGTGGCATAGTCAAGGATCACCAGTATGTAGGAGTGACCTCGAGCCGACTTCACCAAGGGACCCACTATATCCATGGCTGTCCTTTCGAATGGGACCTCAATTACGGGCAGAGGGACCAAAGGGCTTCGGAAGAGAGTCACCGGGTGGTGAACTGACAGGTGGGACAAGTGGTACAGTATTTCTTTATATCTGCTTTCAAAACAGCTTCATCATCTGGATCAACATTCATAACACTTGGCAGTTCAGGGTCAACAGCAGGAACAGAGGGGTTAGTTTCTCCAGTCTCTGGACCCTTCATGTAGTTCTCCTTGTTCCCACAGTTTTTCAAATAATGAACATCTCGTCCTATTATACCATCATGCACAAAGTTCTTCACCACCTCCACCTCTTGAGTACCAGTGCCATTGGCTGTGGAGATGGTCACCGAAATGAGAGGGTACTCTCTAGTGTCCCCGTAAATGCACACAACCCGTAAAGTTTTGCTTACCAGACTGATCCTCCCAATTACTCTGGGATGAACCAGGGTTACCATGCTTCCGGAGTCCAAGAAAGCCCTGGCAGGGAGGTGTTTCACTCGAACTTCACGCTCAAAATTTCCCCTCACCAAGGTCAAGATGTGTGGTGCATACTTTATGGGCATAAAAAGACCCCTCCGGAGAACCCCCCATTCAATGGGCTCCTCTTGCAGTGGGCAGTGTGCCCGGGTATGGCCCCAGGAATGACATCGCCAACATTGTACATCCTCTCTGAACAGGAACCGAACGCTGAGGAGGTAACGGGAGTGACTCTGGGCCTTCTGGGGTGTTTGTTCCAGGGCTTCATGGGACATCCTTTCGAAGGGCAGCAGTTGATTGAATAGGCTGTGGCAGACTGGGCCCTTGGTGTTTGGTAGGGCCAAGCAGATAATCAAACGCGGAAGAATTGCGTTCAGGATAGGAACATTTTGACCGGTGGCCACGGGAAAATACAAAACACAGCAAAATCGTGGAGCAATTTTGCCGCAGCCATGGTGTACATGAAGCCTAATTGTTACTGAACTGCAGCAGAGAAAAGACAAGTCTCCTGCCAGAGAGGGCTGTGCTGTGTGGCAGAGATGTTTATATGTCTGGACTGGATGAACACAAATACAGCGCCAATTCCCCTGTTTAGAACAATTTTTTAGCTTGGATTTCACCTCGGTGATTTTCACTTTTAGGGGGGCAGCAGTCCCGTTTTATTTCATTTTCCTAAGCGCGGAACTTCTGTCACTCACAAATACAAATCCCTTGGTGAGTAAAACAGCTCTTATATGTATGTATTAATTCTGTATATTTAACGGTTTGCCTAGAGTTTGGCTTTAAGGGATTTTTTTTTTCTTTTTGTTTTTGGAGCTGTCCTTTAATTCATCTTTGTTCTGCAGACTGCCTAAACTAAACAGTATTTGAAAGGGGAACGAAAGATTTAAGTTAAAAGAAACAGCTATTAGAACCGGGGAACAGTGAAAAGCTGGTTTTAATTTACTATAGTTAATAAATCACTGCCTCTTTAATGATAATGCTGCTGCTCGCCTCAGTAGGACCAAGACGGGAATATATACTTGCTTGTGACCACAGATCTACATGTATTGCCAACGACTGCACACAGCACTTCCCAGCATCCTCCATCCTATGGTACATACTGAACTTCCTCTGGTAATTACAAGGCCGCAATATAAGCGGTCCACAGGGGGATGAAAAAATCTCATCACTTGTTGCAGCAGTCACCGAACACCACCTGACCTAACCATTCACTGGGAGAGAGATACAGAGTAGGAAAACTACTGACTATGATCAGTCTGCAAACTTTGGGGCATAACACACACAAGTTCTATGCAGTTGTTGCTGAACATTATGTACACCAGTGATGTAAATGTAGATAACGTGAATGCACAATTTTGAATCTCCTTGAAGAAAGAAAAAAGAACAAAAAGGACTTGAAAGACACAATATACAATAATGACTATTAAAAAAAGTACATATTTCAAAGACAAAGTGTTGTGGTTTTGTGCAATATTTCTATTTTTCTTTAAAAAAAAAAAAATCACAAACACATTTTGTTATTACAGCCAAACTCCAGTTCTGAATATTACACAGCTCTGCCATGCAGCACAGTCCTATCTGGCAGCGAAGACCCAATTTTTCTATGATGCCGTTAGGCATCTGGTCTTGTCCCTTGCATTAACCTGTGTCTGGATGGGGAAAGTAGAAGCAACAGACTGATGAGCTCATCTTTTCAGTCACTCTGCAAGAAAAGATCCGCCCTTATGGGACTTTAAATGAGGTGAGCACCATTTGGCCAAGAAGCATCATAGCAGTAATTGAAGTATAAAGTATATGCGTCTATTCAGGTAAAAAAGTCATGCATACATTAATATCATCAGCAATGGCCAGTTGTAAAACAAAATACATATAAAATAAACAGGCACCAGTACCGGCTGGATATTTCAACAAGACAACGACCGAAAACACTGCTCAAAATCTACTCTGGGATTTATGCAGAGGAACAAGTACAATGTTCTGGAATGGCCATCCCAGTTCCCAGACCTGAATATCATTGAACATCTGTGGGGTGATTTGCAGCGGGCTGTCCATGCTCGGCAACCATTAAACCTAACTGATCTATAGATGTTTCGTAAGGAAGAATGGTCCAAAATACATTCATCCAGAATCCAGACACTCATTACAGGCTATAGGAAGCGTCTAGAGCAGTGGTTCTCAACTCCTGTCCTCAGGACCCACTAACAGGCCAGGTTTGCAAGATAACTGAAATATGTCACAGGTGATATAATTTGCTGCTCAGTGATTGCAGTATTCTAGTCTGCATCTCCCCAAGGTAATACATAAAACCTGGCCTGTTGGTGGGTCCCGAGGACTGGAGTTGAGAACCACTGGTCTAGAGGCTGTTTCTGCTAAAGGAGGATCTACTAAATATTGATGTTATTTTTCTGTTGGGGTGTCCAAATTTATGCACCTGTCTAATTTAGTTTTGATGGATATTGCGCATTTTCTGGTAATCCAATAAACCTCATTTCACTACTGAAATATTACTGTGTCCTTCAGTTATTTGATAGATCAAAATAAAATTGCTGATCCAAACACCCAAATATTTATAAATGACAATCATGTAAATTGATTCTATTAACAAATGAGTGAATTAACAAAGCTCTTAATTCACTCGCTGGTCATCTCTCGCCTTGACTACTGCAACTCCCTTCTCATTGGCTTACCCCTACATAGTCTATCACCTCTTCAATCCATTATGAATGCCGCTGCCAGACTCATCCACCTTACCAATCGCTCTGTGTCTGCCACTCCTCTCTGTCAATCCCTCCACTGGCTTCCGCTCGGCCAAAGAATTAAATTCAAAATTCTAACTACGTACAAAGCCATACACAATTTCGCCCCCAGCTACATCACTTGCTTAGTCTCTAAATACCAACCTACTCGCTCTCTTCGCTCCTCTCAAGACCTCCTGCTCTCTAGCTCCCTCATCACCTCCTCCCATGCTCGCCTCCAGGCCTTTTCCAAAGCCTCTCCAATCCTATGGAACTCCTTACCCCAATCTGTCCGCTTATCTCCTACTTTATTAGCTTTCAGAAGATCCCTGAAAACCCTTCTCTTCAGAGAAGCCTATCCTACGCACACCTAACAAGCGTACTTTTTTTTTTTTCCCCCCCCATCAGCTCATCCCCGACAGTTATTACCTTTTGTCTCCACTTGACCCTCCCTTCTAGATTGTAAGCTCTAACGAGCAGGGCCCTCTGATCCCTCCTGTATTGATTTGTATTGTAAGTGTACTGTCTGCCCCATGTTGTAAAGCGCTGTGCAAACTGTTGGCGCTATATAAATCCTGTATAATAATAATAATAAATTGTCAGGGGTTCCTAAACTTTTGCATACAACTGTAGCAGATTTCCTGTGATATTTTAAATGTATTTCTATGTTTTAAAATGATGTAATAAAATTATGATTTTTTTTAAAGAATATATATTTGCTATATTCATTTTCAGGATTTGGGTGGCCGAGTTTACTGCCATTTTAATATTTCCACAACCAAAATATTTCCAGTCAAAGTACATACCCACTAAAAATGACTCTGAACAATTGCTTGAAGAACTAAGCACTTTGATAAGTGAGACAGTCTCCTCGATCAAACCCACATTTCTGTTATAAACATAAAAAAAAAGAAGAGAGAAAGAAAGAGAGAGAGAGTTTTTACAAAATGAACAACAAGTTATTCCGTGACAAAAGCAAATGACTGTCACACTTCCCAGACAGTCCACCTATTGCCCCCACAACTACCACTACACTTAGAATTTGGGACTTGGCATGGACATCATAATTGGCAGCAGATCTCTCTTCGCAGTCCACTACTACAAAATCCCAATTCCCCTATATCTGGATGAGAGAGCTTTCCAAACACAGAGTCCGCTGTGACTATATTATGTTGCCAAAGGCAGCAAAGTACTTGATATTTTGGAAATAAGAAATAGATGGGGTAAACACACCCCTAGAATTCTGGAGAGGGTTTCATTTCTATGGCTTGGTCAAGAACCTTCCAAAACCATTACAAGATTCTCTTAATCTGATGGATAAAAATATTCTTGTTCATTTCAGGTTCCGAGACACTTTTCACCACCATCCTACCACATTGTTCTGTCTATCAAGCACAAGTCTACTCAGATTTATGGAGTATCTGTAAAAGCTATACCGAATTGTCACTGTAAAACTGGCTATACATTGTACAAATTTCAGGCGGTTTCTGAGGAAGTAGATAAAATTTGCTTGGTGGGTGGCTTTGTCAGCTGCTTCCTGCCCAACATTCCTTAACTGAAAAAAACGATAAAGCTGGTCAGAAAATTGTTGGCAAAAAGTGGCTGCATCCAATTAGTATCAATACAACATGCCCAGCAGGAGAATTATCCAGTATGGATAGAGAAATCCGCTATATATTTTTCCTTCAGTTTGCTGACTGAACAAAAAACAAAACCACCATCAGTGTATGGCCAGTATAACATACTGTGCGGCTAAATTCACACTTGTATAATCTCTGAAAAGCAATCAACAGGGGATTGCTTTTCAGAATGTTGCCAAGTCACTGTTAAAGGAGTTGTAAAGGCAGAAAGTTTTTTTATCTTAATGCATTCTATGCATTAAGATTAAAAACCTTCTGTGTATAGCAGCCTCACCACCCCCCCCCCTCCCCCCCAATTACCTACCTGGGCTCCTTCTCTCTCCAGCGATGTCTACAACCCCCTCAGCCATCCAGTCCATCAAAGTCAGTCAGCCAATCAGGGGAGAGAGGGTGTGGGGGCAGGTCGGGGCTCTGTGTCTAAATGGATACACGGAGCTTAGGTGTCCCCCTGTAGCAAGCTGTTGGCTGAGGGGCACTCAAAAGAGGGATGGGCTATGAGCAGCAAAGTGGGACCCGAGAAGAGGAGGATCCATGCTGCTCTGTGCAAAACTAACTGCATAGAGGAGGTAAGTATAACATGTTTGTCATTTATAAAAAAAAAACAAAAAAAACAAACACACAACACACAACAAGGCTTTACAATCACTTTAAGCATTCAGGAGGCGATCCCGTCTGCTAAACAGAAATTTTCAATGGGACTACTGAACTGCAACTGTGAGCCAAACGCTTTTAGGCAGACTCAAAACAGTTGTTTTTACTGCCCCCTAGCCACCCATGTGACAAAGACCCCAATGGTATATGCACAGTTTTCAGAACACGTCAGGCGATTAAAGTGGTAAAACTAAGAATGTTTCCAAAGTACAGGCACTTTGTGGAGCCTGGAAGCCCTTTTATTTAATTTTGTTGTAACTGAGAGATATATGTGGGCTTCCACTGATACAAAACACTAGGGAAGAGGACAGTAAGTCACACACACACGAAAATATTTGAATACTTCCAAGTGTTTCTTAATGACAGCAAACACCAGAACCCCACTAACACTAAAGACAGTCTAATTTAGGGCCCACCTCCTTCGCATGCGATAAATATTGCAACACATGTTATTATAGCCCATACCCATCACAATCTTGTTTTTTTTTTTTTGCAACCACAGCAAACTGAAAAGTTGTGAAATTCGATGGAGCGAACAGGTCCTAAATTAAACAATGCTCCTGATTTTGAGCACAGTGAGATCATTTCTGACATAGTAGATGCCTCATACCAAACCAACCATTCATTCTCCTAACAGGTGCACCATGATTGCCAATGGCTGAATAAAGAGATGGGTTCCTACTCTTGGTATCCTTGTGCAAGGTCAGACAGATGTTTTCCAACCCTTAGTTTTTCATTCACTCACAGGGTTGCTGTGGTCACTATACGTTAAGACAGTGCTTGGCGGAGTACTTTTTCCAATGTCGGCTCATAGCAGAAGGTTTCCTGAATATACGCAGAACGAGGCCCTCCAATCTTTGCAGTGACATCTGCTGTGCAGCTCCCAAAGCTTTGTGGTAACATTATGCAAGTTTTCTGGACATAATTAAAGGGAGAGACTTCAGCCCCACACAGTGAAACCACAAGAACATACAAGTATTTGGCATAGGGCTCTATATGCCAAGGTCCTGGCAGCAGAGATCATGCTTACTCAGGACTTTGCTTTAACCTGTAAAACGACCAGAAGGCTACATAGCTTAAAGAGCAAGTCTGCACGATAACAAATAAAGAAAAAAAACAAACACACACAAATAAAAAAATACTTAAAGCCGAGTTCCACCCATATAAAAAAGTCAGCAGCTACAAAAAGTGTAGCTGCTGACTTTTAATAAATCGGACACTCACCTGTCCCACGGTCCAGCAATGCGGGCAAGCGAAGCCTCGCTCCTCTCCCCCTGCGGCATTCTGACTGTGGGTGCCCAACTATGCCTTCACAGCCGGGCACACACTGCGCATGCACGAGCCGCACTGCGCTTTGCGATTGGCCGGGCAATCTTCTGGGACCTGCAACGTGTCCCAGAAGATTGCACGGAGGGAGGGGGAGAGGTGAACTTCCTTTCAGCACCAGGGAGCCCCGGGAGGAAGTGGGAGCTGGATGCCTCTAAAAAGAGGGTACCACCCCCCCCCCCAGAAAAAAATTACATGCCAAATGTGGCATGTCGGGGGGTCACCTTCACTTAAAGCAGAAGTTCCATTGCTGGGTGGAACTCCGCTTTAATCTGTAGAATTTTCCCAGGATGACTAGATTAGAAAATATACAAATGCAATTCTGTCCCTTCTTTAAATCTAACATGGCAACAAATTGAACATCAGCCTGCATAGCAAAGTTCCTAAAATCATTTAAATCGACTTGTTGACTTGTCTTAGAAATAAAACAAATAATTATCTGCAGATAAAAAGTGCAGGCAGTTAGAAGTCTGTCTTAGTGGCAAAGCTTTGACACTTCTTGATGGTGTTTAAGGTTTTCTACACTTCCTGTCTCTGGCACATTCCTATTGGTCAGTGGGGCTGTCCATCATTCCGATGGGTCAATAGTAGTGTGGAACGAGCGATCTGTCTGCAGCAGTCCGACATACTCCCTTGCCTTAGTCACAACAACATTTGTGCAATCAGCAACACTAGCATGCATGCTGCTGATATCAGAGCTTTAGCTGTGACTAAGGCAGGAGGAAAAGTCTGAATGCCATATTCCAGGAATGGATTTTTATACAGGCAATAAGACTGAATTAAAAACATTCCATAAGTAAGACACTTAAAATGTACAATTTTGTTAGACCCTTAACCTGTGTACACACTTTTTTTGGCAACCTTCAATGGGGCAGAGATGAGCAAGTAATTCTGCCAATTTTCTACACGTCATGGACATGCCCACGAGTACATGACTTTTGGTTTGGAGAGCACTCAATTTATCCATTCTTTAACTACTGTTGCTCTTTTAAGCTAAGAAAGGTGACATGGAAGTCTGACAAGGCCTCTACCCTAGACTAATAAACTAAGTTGTCCCCTTTTACAAAGCAACTTACCTCTCTCGTGTCTGTCCAAGAAAATTCAATAAAGTGTGGGACCTATGGATAGACTGGCCTTTACTAAGGAGATGTCTGTAGCCTTAACTTCTACCTAGGTAAATTTATCCCAGCACATTAAATTTATTAAAAGGACAATATACAGAATATCACTTTATAGCTACCCTGTACACCCCTTGCTAGTAGGAAAAACACCCGTTCTGCCTGGATTTGCCATATCTTATCTTAGCCTCCTCTTATTGTACCAGGAGAGGTATTGCAAATTATGTTGCATCTCCTTCTGGCATTCTACTCTTACTAGGTAGACTTGAGCAACTGTTTTGTTAACTTTATGCTTTCCTGTTTAGTTAGGAAGTATAACTTATGTTATTGTCTATTGTGTACTTGAGCCGGGTTATGCCCAAAGACTGTTTTGTACCTATAAACACATTCCAAAATGTCTTAATAAAAGAATTTTCATTGTTTCAAGGTAGGTAAGGTTGAATAAAAGACAATAGTCCATTCAGTTCAACCTGTGTAGGTGCACATGTGTCAGAGTCTAGAATTATTTCCCACATCCCTGTATGTTGTGTTCTTTAAGATGCACATCCAAGAGTCTCTTAAAAACATCAATACTCTCCGCAACCACCACCAATCGTGGAAGAGTTCCACATCCTTATTGCCCCACAGTGGAAAAACCCCCTGCGCAGTTTAAGGTTAAACCGCTTCTCCTCCAATCCCACTGTGTGGTCCAGTGTCCTCTTACACTCCTTGAGACTGAATCGTTTTTTCCTATGCTGGGGGTCGCCATTGAGGTATGTGTAAACTGCCATCAAATCTCCTCTTAAGCATTGTTTCTCCAGTAAGATTAAATTTAGTGCTTGCAGTCGTTCCTCGTATTGAGGGCCTCCAGTCCCATTATTAGTTTTGTTGCCTTCTTTGGACTCTCTCCAGTTCCAGCACATCCCTTCTGAGGACTGGTGACCAGAACTGGACAGAATACTCTAGATGTGGTCCAACCAGAGTTTTATAAAGTGGTAGGATTACCATTCTATCTCTGGAGTATATCCCTTTTTTTATGCATGCAAATATTCTGCCGGCTTTGGTAGCTGCAGCTTGACATTGCATGCAATTGCTCAACCTGTCATCTCCAAGTACCCTAGATCTTTCTCCATCCTTGATTCCCCCAGCGGTTCTCCCACTAGTGAGTAGTTTGCATTTATGTTTTTGTCCCCAAGTGCATTACCTTACGTTTGTTAACATTAAACCTGACTTGCCATGCATTTGCCCACTCCATTATTTTATTCAGGTCTTTCTCTAAATTTTCTATATTCGAATGTGAAGTTATTGCCCTGCTTAATTTTGCGTCGTCCGCAAAAACTGAGAATGAGCCATTTATCCAATCTTCTATATTATTTGTCTGAGTACACGTTATTTAGCTCTACTCTTTGTACCCGCCCCTGTAACCAGTTTTTACCCTTATGGTCCACACCTGCAGACCTCAGCTTGAAGATTAGGCGCTTATGGGGGACTGTATCGAATGCCTTTGCAAAATCCAGGTACACTAAATCCACGGCTGTTCACAATCTAGATGGCAGCATTTTACTCCTCGTAGAATGTTAACAGATTGGTCTGGCAAGAACGACCTTATGTAAGCCCATGCGGATAACTACTTAAGATATTGATATTTTCTTCAGTAAATTTTTTAATATAGTCCCCGATCAACCCTTCAACTAATTTACCAACGATTACTGTTAGGCTGAGTGGCCTGTAGTTTCCAGCTTTTCTCTGGCTTTTCTCCAATCAGCTGGTGCAAATCCTGTCAGTATGCTGTCCACGAAGATTAGGAACAATGGTCTGGCTAAAACCTGTCTGAGTTCTCTGAGCACTCGCAGGTGTAAGCCATCTGGTCCTGGTGATTTATTTGTATTAAGTTTATCTAGTCTTTCCTTTACTCCGGCCTCTGTAAGCCACAAGGGTATGCTCTGTTATACCCCTCCCTTTTCAAACAAAAAAAAAAAAACCAACAACCTTCAGTTGGGCTTTTGGTTTCCTGCCATATAACCTTAGTGTCTGTGAAAAAGGCCAAGCAGTGTCAAAATCAGTTATCTGTACTTCTGTTGTATTGCCCATAGTTGACTGAAAATAGGTAAGTATATGCATCTTTTTTAAACAGGTTAGTTACCATAGTTGTTGGGAGAGGGGAGGGATCATTTTTAAGACTAGTTCGGTTTAGGCTGAAATTCTACTTTAAGCCAAAGCCCCCAACAGGTCCCCCCCTATTTGTATCCTATTAGGGGGATTAACCATCACCTCCTGTCCTGTAGACATAACAAGAAATGATAGGGAAATCTCTTAAAAAACAAGGAAAAAGCTATTCTAAGACAGCAGTCATTGGAAGATTTCCCCTTATTTCTTGTTCTGGGTACAACAGTAACACTTTGGATATCCCATCACAATCTGTCTGAGACACTGGCCATCAGGACAACCTGGGCAAGTGAATCTCTTCAACATGCAGACAAGCAGCATAAAAAATCTGACAAAGATCTCTAAACTCCAATAGAGAGAGGCATCTGGCACTTAGGGAATTCAGGCCATTTTAACAGGGGGGACACCTTTGTATTCGCTTCTAGAAACTACCCCGGGTTTACCAGGCATTTAACCCCCCCATAAACTGGCTGGTGTAGCCATACTTTTTAAACGTGGATCTCCGTTCACATGTTTTGAATCCTTTCATCCTACGCGTCCAATGGCAGGCGCAGGCACTCAAATTATGCGTCTTATACGCCCCAAATGTCTACCAGATCAACTTCCTAACTAAAGTATTTGCACGCCTCTTCCGAACACCCAATGAATTTTTAATATAGGTGGAGACTTTAACCTTTCTCATTCCACAGTGCTTGACTGCCACGTGGTGAACCCATGGGAATCGCAAGCTCGAGCCTCTAGAGATTGGAAACTCTTTCGCCAGCTCACTAAACGACATGCTCTTTTTGATTCCTGGCGGGCTCTCTACCCTGGAGATCAACAATATACATTTTATTCCGCCCCCCACCATATGCACCCACATATTAACTACCTCTTTGTCAATACCACCACGTTGTGCATCACCCAATCCGCGCAGATACTCCCAATTTCCTGGTCCGACCATGCCCCCATCCTACTTACGTTGGATCTGGGTACCCCTAACCGTAAGCCATGCCATTGGCATCTGAATAATTTCCTTTTACAGTACCTCCCCTCCAAAACATAATTAGAATCTACACTGAAACTCTACTTTATCGAGAATGAAACCCCTGAGATATCCCCTTCCACCCTCCGAGAAGCCCACAAGGCAGTCCTCTGGGGTCGCTGCATTGCGCTCAACTTCCGCCATGAAAAAAGACGCTAGGACCACCAAACTACAAACTAAGAGGGCAACATAAACAAGAGAATGATCTGAGGCACACACCGTGACCCACCTCCATCCCGATATATTTTGCATAAAAACAGGATATTGGTCATGGGACTTTGAATGAGGTGGGCCACACAATCAGATAAAGAATTTAATTTATGGTTACAAAAAAATGCACAAATACATTCTAAAAATTGTAGCAAAATATTCACATAGTCACCTGTAAATGAAACATCATAAAAAGGTCCCTAAATAGTAAACATATTATTCATACAAAGTCATAAAGTATATAATGATATATAATGAAAGTTGTGTAGCATCCATGGAACTCAACGTTTCGTGGATCGTATTAACGTTCACTCATCAAGAGTTTGATGTTATAAAAATATTAATGCAGGATAGAGATATTAATCTCATCTAGGTATTTATTTCAGGTACTGATATAGCGCCGTCAATTTACGCAGCGCTTTACATATACATTATACATTCACATCAGTCCCTACACCCTCAAGGAGCTTACAATCTAAGGTCCCTAACTCACATTCATACATACTAGGGCCAATTTACTTTACTTACTGCTAGGCGAGAGTGCTACCCACTACACCACTGTGCCGCCCAATATGCCACCTCAAAAAAAGGGCTCAGTATCAGGGAAGAAGTAGAGGCGCACAGATGAACGCCTGACACTGGGTTGAGGCGGGGAAGAACCGCCCCAAATAACAGGTAGCGGGGAAGCAACCAGGACCTCTGGTGTGGTTCATATAATGTGTACATGCATGTGAGCCAGTCAATTCTAGAGTATAATATATATATCACACCAGAGGTCCTGGCTGCTTCCCCGCTACTCGTTATTCGGGGCGGTATTCCACATGTGTTCGGGGTATACCGGTTAGGGGGAGGGAGTTCAAGCTATCACCGTTCGCGGATGATATCATACTCATCTTGACCCAGCCCAGGATTTCCCTACCCAATCTGCATGCCGAGCTCGACACCTATAGGTCCTCCTCGGGTATAAAATAAATGCGACTAAAATCGGAAGCCCTTCCGATTAACATTCCTGCAGATGAAGTCCACCATCTACAAACGCGTTTCCCCTATAATTGGAAGACCTCGGCCATGAAATACTTGGGGGTCCAATGTTACCCCGACCTTCGCCACCTTATACCAAGCAAACTCCCCCCCCACATTTCGCTCCATAAGGGAATTACTGAAAAGATGGACAACTCACCATATTTGCCTTCTGGGGCGTGTCGCCTCTGAAGAGGACTACTCTCCCTAAACTCTTGTACTTATTTCAAACACTGCCTATCCCCATCCCTTACGCACATTTACAAAAACTCCAAGTGGATTTGATACGTTTTGTCTGGAACTACAAGAGGCATAGGTTTTCCCGCTCAGTATTAATGGCATCCCGCTCGGATGGGGGGATTAGCATTCCCTAACCTTGTAAAATACTACCAAGCGACTCAATTGCACACTCCAACCTCCTGGTTCCCTCAACGTTCCTATAATAAATGGATGGTAATCGAAAAGCTATGGCTGGTGCCTATACACCCAAATAGTTTACTTTGGAGTGAGAATGCGAAGGTGGTCCCTGGTAGGCTCTTGGGATCCATCTCTCAACTTAGGTCGCTCTGGCGCAAACTCTCGCGAACACGAGCTCAACTCGGAAAAATTGCTGTTGACCTCTTTCCTTTGCAACCCTAAAGATGCCCAATAGCCTCACTCACCGGATGTTCTCGCCCTGGGCGACGCAGAGTTTATTCCACTTTGGATACTTGGTAGACCCTAGATCCCGTAAATTGCTGACGTTTACCAAACATCAGTAAAATTATGGGTTACCTCACCAGGTGTTCTATGGATATCTGCAAATTCGCCATTATGACCAGAATTTGGCTCCAAATCTACAATTTTCAGCGCCATCCTCCTTTGATAGCATAATGCTGGAGGATCTGCACGTCGGGGCCTGATCTCCGACATATATAAACTACTTAATTCCAACTCCATATCCAAACAGGATAACACGCCTACATGCTCCACTGGGTGAAGGTATTGGGTGAGTAGATCCCTGAGATGATGTAGCAAACGATTTGGTCCCAGGCAGCCAAGAGCTCCTTTTGCAAGCTCTATAAGGAAAACGCCTATAAGATCCTCTATTTCTATTTTCTTGACACCAGACGTCATCTACCCATCTAGCTTAGATAGATGCTGGCATTATCAGGGGGACAAAAGTACCCTATACCATATCTACTGGAGCTGCCCCATGATAGCGCCCTTTTGGCTTATGACGCAGCACTCATTGGCCTGCCTTATTAAGATGCCAATCCCCATGACATCAAAATTTTTCCTGCATGGTGTGTCCCCACTGGAAATTGCCAAACCATACAAGAAGCTATTTAGACACATCCTTACTGTCGCACGTTGTTTAGTTGCCCTCAACTGGAAGCATGCTCCCCACCTTCCCAGGATGCCCTGTATGCAGGATGGCATACACGGCAGGACACAAGGAGAGAGATGCCTCTGGGTGCAGATATAGAACAAGTTTTAATAACACTTAATACGGGCAACTCACATTTGAGAAGTCATGAGTAGGCATAGATAAGTCCCAAACATGGGTATAAACACTACTGGATGATGAAAAAGCCGGCCGCAGTGGAGCGTTCTCATAACGAGGATTGGGGCGCAGTTGGTTGGTGTGCAGGCAAGGAGGGATGACGTCACTGGAAAGTGACGCGTTTCCTGAGCATACAGGCTGTGACGTGACAGCCGCGCTCCTTCTTCAAGCTAGGAAATAGGACTCGGAAACCACAATATAAAGTGTACAAAGTGGTGGGGAGGGGAAGGGCCAGTATAAGGATCCATAGTGATTGGCAGCACACCGAGTCAAATGGCTCAGTTGCAGTCCAGCACTATATAATGGCAAGTGATGACAGATATAAATGACATTAAGGCGCAAACAAACAAATGGATCTTACATGATTGAATAAAAGCATTAATATTAAATGGCTAAATAAATTAGAAAAAAACAATAGTATACACTCACACACATGAGTTATAAACAAAACAGCAGCAATATTAAACAATCACCTTACGTAAAGGGCAATGATGAGAATCGATTAAAAGTAAAAAATAAGAGAAACATGCTAATATCACATAATTGTTTAAAAAATATATAAAAAGCCTGTACTAATAATAAAGTATAACACACATATACATTATATATATGTATACACACACACACATTATATATATATATATATATATATATATATATATATATATATATATATATATATATATATATGCGTGTGTGTGTGTGTGTGTGTACATATACACACACAGAGTTTTGAGATATAGATGTGTGTGTGTGTGTGTGTTCGTTTTTTATACCTTATTATTAATACAGGCTTTTTATACATTTTTAAAATAAATACGTAATATTAGCGTGTTTTTCTTCTTTTTTACTTTTAATCGATTCTCATCATTACCCTTTACGTAAGGTGTTTATTATTGCTGCTGTTTTGTTTATAACTCATGTCTGAGTGTATATCATTGTTTTTTCTAATTTATTTAGCCATTTAATATTAATGCTTTTATTCAATCATGTAAGATCCATTTGTTTGTCCCTTAATGTCATTTGTATCTGTCATCACTTGCCATTACATTGTGCTGGACTGCAATTGAGCCATTGACTCGGTGTGCTGCCAATCACTATGGATCCTTTATACTCGCCTTTGCCCTCCCCTTTGTACACTTTATATTGTGGTTTTCGAGTTTCCGAGTCCCATTTGTTAGCTTGAAGAAGGAACGCGGCTGTCACGTCACTCACAGCCTGTACGCTCAGGAAACACGTCGCTTTCCAGTGACATCAACCCTCCTTGCCTGCACACCAACTGCGCTCCAAGCCTCGTTTTGGGAATGCTCCGCTGCGGCCTGCTTTTTCATCATCCAGCGGTTTTTGTACCGAGCAAAGCTCCTTCCATGAATGGAATGACAAACTAATGACCAGACTACCCCCATGTTTGGGACTTATCTATGACTACTCATGACTTCTCAAATGTGAGTCGCCTGTATTAAGTGTTATTAAAACTTTTTCTGTATCTGCACCCAGAGGTGCCCCTCTCCTTGTGTCTTTCCGGTGTTTGGGAGCATGGTTTCTGTCCCCCATCCCCCCACCCCCCGATGGAAACCCTGAGTGTGGGACCCCTCATCATCACTCCATATGGTCCTTGGACCTCTTAACGTATTACAAGACTATGGACTCTTGTTATGTTATCTCCTAAATCAGAATGTTTTTAACCTATACATTATATATACTTTATTTATTGTGGGTCATTTAATGTTCTAGTTCTTGCGCCTTTACTTGTATATTGCATCTCCGGGAGGACCTGTCCTAAGCTGGTGGTTCAGCTACTATTCTTTTTCCTCATATCTTACTTTCCCCTCCTTCTCTTCTCTTTTTTCTATTATGTTTTCTTTTATATCTTATAGGTTCTCATTCAACTTATGGCAAACTTCATTTACCATCTAACAGTTCATAATATAACTCAGCAATGATTTTGCATCATTTGATACTATGCTGTCTGTATTTACCATAAACCTGTCTCAGTAATACTTGGAGTTTATTGTGTTCTGATTTTGTTCTTTTCTCTGCTGAGATAACCAATAAAAAACTGTTATTTGAAAAAAAAATAATCTGACAAATTTTTAACCTTTCATATTCTGGCCGAAGCTGAATTAAAAGAAAAAGTTTGGGGTTTTAATAAAATAAAACTTTTAAAAGACATTCTCTAGTATGTGCTAATGATCTTCCACAGGGTTAATTACTTCATTCTATAAAGCACAAAATAAGGTAAAGGATATCTGGATGGATGATATGAATTTCATAGTCTGTAGTGCCATGGAGTAAGTAAACATTTCTGCTACTATGAAGAATCACATTCAATGGCTACAATAGGCATATTTACCTGATAGTGTTTTGATTTCGGGCACATTGCACACAAGAGTTCCTTAGACAGCGGAAGCATTCGGTTGACAAATCAAGCCAGCACTCTGGAGAAGAGTCAGATGTAGCACCTTTAGCCTGAATTTCACCCAATGCTCTGGACAGAATCTTTAATAGCAATGTGAAAATCTTCTCATCAGCATTCTCTCTGGAAGAAAAAAAAAAGTGTTTGTTCCTGGATGTAAATAAAGTTGATAGTGGTTCTAAAAGCAAATTGTTTATTTTACCTGAAGTGCCCTGGATTATGGTTAAAAAAAAAAAAAAAACTCATTACTTGTCGTGTACCCCACCAAAACCACCCTCACCCTAAACTTTTACCTGTCTACTCCACAGATTCAGTGCTGTGCCAAACTGCAGCCGTGGTGCTTCCTCTCCCTGGTCTCACAGGCGACTCTCTGATATCAGTGGGAATCATTGGCTCCTGCTGCTGTCAGTCAAATCCTGTGAGCAGTGAGGCATGGCCAAGCCACACTGGATCTATGGATGCACAAAGTTCAGCTCAGGACACCTTCACAATTGCCCTCTCTGCAGTTTCTCAGAGCAATGTGCTTAAGGTAGCATCCAGGGTCAAGGGAATGGCAGCATACCTCCTACAGAGGATGGGACCATGCACACAGAACAGACCGCTGAGCATCAGAACATCTCAGGGTTTGGGCAAAAATGTGTGTTAGAACTGGAAAGTGGAACACAGTATGTGTATGGCTAAAAAAGACAGATTACAGTAGCGCACGTTAGGCCATGGCTACACAGACTATTTAAAAGTGTTGCAGCAATCTTGGTACTCACTATTTTGGCCTAAGCTGCTTTCGTCAGCCACCTGCTTGTGCCCAAGGCAAAACCCCAAGCTGGGGGGGGACACTGGACGGGGAGGGGCAAACCCCCAAACCCACCACACCAGGGTACAGGTGCATAGAATACATTAAGATAAAAAGAAACCTTCTGCCTTTACAACTCCTTTAACTTGACCCACACCTATTCTGTCCAATGAAACAAACAAAAAAAAAAGGTTCACCTAGAGATACACTTTAGAACAGACCTTGCTGACAACTGAAAAGCAAACTCTTTAGGTCTAGGCCCCCTTCCTCTGCCTAGAGATCAGCTTTAAGAGCGGGAGCCAATTTACCTACCAGTATGTTTTTAGACCTGGGAGGTCCACAACATCCAGAGGGAAGCCGCCCAAACTCCATACAGATAATGTCCCTGGTAGCCACTGAACACCGGATCCAGAATTGCAAAGTCCCAGTAACAACCATTGAAGGAAATGCTGCTTTTAATATGAAAGAAGTTAATGGATCCACTTTAAAAACCATTCCTTGTCACAAGACACTGTAATGCAGAAACTATGCAACGTTGGGCAGTCAAGCTACAAAACAACCACACAATCATCTAGACAGGATTGTATATGGTGAAAGGAGATGAAAAAAGCACATGCCACAGCTTAATTCCTATTTACAGAATGGCTGCAGTAAAAATACATTCCGAAGTGCATTCAGAAATCGGAAAAGTAAGGTCATGGGTATTTTTTTCTCACCTGAGCCACGAGCCCAAAATCACACACTTTGGAAGCACTTTTGTTCCTTTCTGCACTTAAACGCTCCGTTGAAAGCATTAGTGGTTTGCCACTGCCCAGCACGCAACACTCAATTATTTCAAATTAGTAAAGCAGGAGAGGGAAACTTTGCCCAATGAAAAGTATATAAAAATAAGCAGCAGCTACTAGGCAGTAAAGGCTAATTGCTTCTCAAGTGATGCCAAGAACACTGACAGATCAAAGTTTGTTTTAGAATATTTTATAAAAAGCTTACTGCTAAAACAGCATGGACCCACCAAACTGGTGATCTGGTACCACATCCATGTATTTTGTTATTTTTCTTAATAGGGCAGCCTGGTGCTTTGTGGTTAACACACTAGCCTTGTACTACAGATTTGGGTTTAACCCCCACTGGGGACAATGCTGTCATAAGAGAAATATATAGTTTATATTGAGCAAAAGAATGCAAGTGCCAAGTTGTAGGGGTCAGCCCAGATATTAATTTGTCACAATAAAATGGGTCTATCAAGATTTGACAAACTTTAGTGGTTATACACAAATTCTCCTTCATAAGGGCTACAATAAAACACTTTTTTTTAAGCAGTTATTTTAATCAAACAAATGTATAACTTTATGCATTCTACAAAGATTATTACAATACGTTAAGGACAAGGGTATTGTATCAATTTGCTATAATAAAAATGCATATAAAGTACAACATACTATATACTTATGCATCTATCATGGATGGTTATTTAAAGATAAAGTTTAGCAAAATATGTTTTTCTTTACAGCTATAGTGACCTTGTAATTAAGAATTATCCATATCATGAAGACAGCTGGATCCTGCAGAAATCTTCTCTGCAGGGTGTCCAGTTCTCTTCCTGGTGCTGAACTTCCAACGCTGTTATGCCCTGTACACACGGTCGGACATTGATCGGACATTCCGACAACAAAATCCATGGATTTTTTCCGACGGATGTTGGCTCAAACTTGTCTTGCATACACACGGTCACACAAAGTTGTCAGAAAATCCGATCGTTCTGAACGCGGTGACGTAAAACACGTACGTCGGGATTATAAACGGGGCAGTAGCCAATAGCTTTCGTCTCTTGATTTATTCTGAGCATGCGTGGAACTTTGTGCGTCGGATTTGTGTACACACAATCAGAATTTCCAACAACGGATTTTGTTGTCGGAAAATTTTATAGCCTGCTCTCAAACTTTGTGTGTCGGAAATTCCGATGAAAAATGTGTGATGGAGCCTACACACGGTCGGAATTTCTGACAACAAGGTCCTATCACACATTTTCTGGAGGAAAATCTGACCGTGTGTACAGGGCATAATTGTTATTAGTTTAGGGGTTTTGAGCTGAATTACCACCTCTTCCTTTCAGAAATACCCATGCATGCTTTACACTGAATGCAAAATGATCTCTAAAGAGTAAGTGTCCAGTCATTCAGCCAAGTCTCCCCATTCCGAGATTGTACTACAGTCAGTGTAAACTATAAAAGAACTCTTTTTCAATGTAGTAGTGAGGAGGGGGCTCTTTTTCACATTGAATTGTCTCTAATGCAGTTCAGGCTGAAGATCTGAACTGATCAGCCATCACAGCACCGGAAGTTCAGCATCAAGAAGAGCACCAGGCCCTATGAAGAGATTTCTTTTTATGATTGACATTTTTTATTGAGTTTTCAATACAAAAGGAATAAGACATTTAGGAGAGGGGAGAAAAAAAAAAAAAAAAAAGAAGATTGAAAGAGAAAGAATAAAACAGACTACTCTGGAAGGCACATAGGTGACTCTCAAGTATCCGATATGAGACAATGGGGGTTATTTACTAAAGGCAAATCCACTTTGCACTGAAAGTGCAGTCCCTCTAAATCTAAGGGGTAGATCTGAAATGAGTGGAAGCTCTGCAGATTTTATCATCCAATCATGTGCAAGCTAAAATGCTGTTATTTATTTTCCTTGCATGTCCCCCTCAGATCTACAGCGACTTTACTTCCAAGTGCACTTTCAAGTGCACTTACAGTGCAAAGTGGATTTGCCTTTAGTGAATAACCCCCAATGCCTGATAACATGGGTGGCTAAATTACAGCTCTGTAAGCAGTAAAAACATATTGCTGAAAAAATAACAGTGAGAGCATCTCAGTCAAGCATACCATTGGCACATTTTGTAACAGCGTGGCCTGTGGGAAGAAGAAGGAAAAAAAAAAACATTTTAAAAAGGGAAAAAAAAGGAGTATAAAAAAAAAATAACACAGTCAGCTAGGCTCGTCTCTCCTGGGCTCTGAACGATCCACATTGTGTAGGGCAAGGGAATCTCAGGAATCTATCCGAAGATACCAACACTCCCATATCGCCGTATGTCTGTCCACCCGGTCTGCCAGGTGAGCTGACATGGACTCCATAACCTCCACAGCCTTAATTCTAGCATAAAGATCAGCTAATGTTGGGGGGTTTCACTTTTACCAGTGAAGGGCCACTAAGCACCTAGCCGCCGTTAATATATGTGTGGCCAGTTTTTTTGCTAATCCGGAGACTTTAGGAGGAAGGAGACCCAAAAGAAAAAGCCTAGAGGAGAAAGGAATATCCACCTCAAACAGCCGACGGAGAAGCCCCTGGATCGAATGCCAGTAAGGTTGAAGAGATGGGCAGTTCCAGTAAGTGTGGAGTAACACGCCCCGGTCTTGGAGACATCTCCAGCAGCGATCCGAGGCCGATGAGTATAGAGCATGTAGGCGGGATGGTGTCATTTACCAAAAGGGAAGCACCTTATATGTGTTCTCTTTATAGAGCGTACATATACAGCTCTTGGCTGTCCAGGACCATATAGTTTTCCATTGTTCAAGGGTTAATTCCTCTCCAAGATGTTCCTCCCATTTACGTATGCAACTATGCTTCCCCAAAGAAACCATAAGAGTTTAAAATTTTATATATGTCTGAGGTGGGGAGGACCACATTTAAACGGAGGGATAGTAGTTTCATAAAGATTTTCAGATCTGAATTCAATAAAGCTATAAGTCTATAATTCCCACACAGTGTGTGGTCCTTATCAGGCTTGGGTATGAGCGTTAGATGAGAAGTCTGCATGTCCCGTGGGATGTCATCCTTGCCCAGGAAACCGTCAAATAAACAAGTCATATGTGGGAATAGGCTTGCCGTCAGGGCCTGGAGCCTTGCTGTTTGGCAGGAGCTTCAAAGTCTCGGAAATCTCCTCTGCAGTGATCGGGGAGTTAAGAGACTTAAAGCTTCTGCTGGTAGGGTGGCCACCCCACTGCTCGTGAGGTAACACGATCAGTGAAATGGTCATTGGTTGGTAAGTGCAGTATGGAGGGGTTATTGTAAAGATCCGAAAAGTAATCACAAAATAATTGGGCAATACAGTCGGGTGAGAGTGAAGGGTCCCAGTAGGGTCCTGGAGGGCCTGGGGGCCGAGGCATGAGTTTGTTCCCTGAGTTTACATGCTAATATATCTGACGTAATCTTTGAAGGGCTTTTTCAACCTTGCCCATGTCTATACTATTGAGGACTGCACGTAGGCATATAATTTCTCTTAGGAGACAGATTGAGGACGAGGATGTAAGCTTGGATTCTAAATCACAAAGTCTCTGTGCAGTTTGCTGTCTCAGTTTCTTGGTGTTCTTCTTCCAGGCAGTTGAGATAGCCGAGTTGAGATACATTGTCCACGTATTACTGACTTGTGTGCCTCCCAGAGGGTTCCTACAGAAATCTCTGGGGCACCATTCTCTACAAAGTACAGTTTTAAAGCATTATCTAACAACGTCCTAGTTGCCACATCTTTCAGAAGAAAGTAATTAAGCCGCCAGTGGCAACGTTTGACCCTGGAGGCTTCCAATTTAAGCTTCAGAAGGATCGGGGCATGGTCCGACCAGGACATGGGCAGAATATCTACTTTAGCGAGTGCCCGCGGGGGGGCATTTATAAAAAAAAGCAGTCTAACCGCGCATGCGTACAAAATGGGTGGGAGTACTGACGCTCTGTTGGGTGAGCCACACGCCATGCATCGAACTTGAGAGTGACCTGACGAAACTGTTGGGACCGTCTACAAATAGCACAATGTTTTCCAAAGGCGCTGTAAAAAAAAAAAAAAAAAAACTCTCAAGTACTCATGAGATATAAGAAACTAAAGCATGATGAGGTCCTTCCATCTATAACTGAACTATCACGTTGCACTGATTGCTTCCAACAGCTACTTGTTTTAAACCAATATTGTGGTTTTAAATGAGGTCTGCAACAGACATGGACAGAAATAAAAGTCTTACAGGGGTTGTAGCCTTCCCTACTCTATTAAAGAAAAAAAGATTTCTAATTTGCCTTATTCTGAAATTTGTGAGACAGATACATATTCAACACATACGTGTAAAAAAAAAATTCCAAATTGTCTGGGGCAATTCTTTTTATATTTTATTTTTCACAAACATGTTAAAATCTGATTTTTTTACTGGCAAAATTACTCAGAACCCCCAAACAGTATACATTTTCTGAAAGCAGAGGCCCTGGAGAATAAAATGGTGGCAGTTGAAATTTTTTGTGTCCCATATTAATTGTAAAGCCATTTATCAAATGCAAATTTTCAAGTAAGAATACACTAAAATTAATTTTAGTCAAGGCCAGCACAACCCATAGGCAAGCTAGGCGCCGGTCTAGTGCGCACATCAGTTGGGGGCGCCGCAGGCATCTGCCTGGTGGGCCGGGGCCGCATATATTTCTGGGGCCCAAGGCAGCTGTGGCAGCTCCCTGGGCTGGTGCTGCTCACCTGGTCTCTCCACTGCCACCTGTCCATTTATTTTACTGCATGGCCGTCAGAGCCAGAGGCGGGAAGTAGATGTCAGCTGACCGTGAAGGGGGAGGGGCTGGAGAAGACCCCATCAGCCTGATGTCAGCACAGGTGTCTCTACAGCCGCAGACACCAGGGCCTGGTCCACAGATAAAGTGAGCTGCATATACTAACCTAGCCTGTCCATATACACTAACCTAGGCTGTCCATATACCTGCGGACCACGGATGGCGTGAGGAAGCGAGCCAATGCCGCCACTACTTGTTTTCAGGCCGGGTCCAGAGGTGCAGGCCTGCAGACCACAGCTGAATGAGTAGGTGGAGTCAGGGGCCAATGGTGGGGCTCGCTTCGCTCGCCACGCTTCGGGTACGGCCTCGTTTCGCTTGGCATAATTATGATCTATGTCCACTTGGATGGTGGGGCTTGAACCTGGACTCAGGGGTGTGGCCACAAAATTCTGCGCAAGCGCAGATCGTCACAGTGTTGGAACACATATGGCAGCGGCGCGTATGCGCAGTCCAGCGGGTAGCCAAATGTGATGGGTCGCCATATGTGATGAAACACCAGCGTTAGTTTTAGCGGCGCTTTACCACTGTTATAACGGCGCTTTTTGGCCCCTTCTAACCCCCGCTAGCAGCCGAAGAAAGGGTTAAAAGCACCCGTGTTGAGGCACTGCTGAACTTTGTAGGCACTTCGGCAATGCTGCACATTCATTTTAATGGGCAGGTCGTTTTGGGAGTGGTGTATAGACCGCTCCCGCACCGCCCCAAAGATGCTGCTTGCAGGACTTTTTTCCTGTCCTGCAAGCGCACCGCCCCAGTGTGAAAGCACTTGAGGAGTGGCTTGAGAGGTGCATTTCAGGTGCTTTACAGGCATTATTTTTAGCGCTAAAATGCCTGAAAAGCACCCCAGTGTGAAAGGGGTCTAAGATGTTGTGATAAACTTGGCAGGCTGCCTGGTTTGTTTGTTTTGACAGCTGTCAGCTTGAGGTGAGAACTCTGCATTGAATCAAAAAAATGCTGTGTTAAGATTGTAAGGGGGGCAGAATCGTGATGTCGATACTTCAACGATTATTCGTGCAGCTCTAAGGCAATACATTAAAAGCCTTTACAGATAATCAGTGTAAAGTTAACCATGAATTATGGCCTTAAAATTATTACTCTCACTCTCCCGCTTGCAGCGATAACTCACATGTGTGGCGCAATCACTGTATACACACGTTTTTGCATTTGTATGACTGAGCCCTGGTTCACATTGATGCAGGATTGAAATTGTGTGAGTTCAACTGAACCTCACAACCTCATTAGTTTCACTGTATCCTTGCCTCCAACCACCCATCCCTCCAAGCAGCAAACAATTACTTGTAGGAACCTTCGCCACCTTAACCTCTATCCTCTATTCTGCTACTGACCACCTATATGACATAATCTCTCCCCTGTCCTGTCCTGACCTGGCCACCTCTGTCTACAACAGTTCGCTCTCATCATCACTAGATGCACTTGCTCCTCTAACCACACGCAGAATCAGGCCCCGACCGTTACAACCCTGGCAAACTGACAACACTAGAAATCTCAAGAAACATTGTTGTGCTCTTGAACGACTGTGGCCTAAAACCAAATGCCTGCAAGACTTCACCCTATATAAATCTGCCCTTCTAAAATACAATTCCTGCCTCCATGCTGCCAAACAAGCCTACTTTGCTTCTCTTATTAATACTTTGCTTCGTCCCCCACCCCCTCTACCCACTAACTCACTCACTGCCCAAGAGATTGCCAATCAGACAAGATTGATGCAATTCGTGAGGACACCTCCACTGTGCGTACATCTTTCCACCCAACATACCTTGCCTAACAGCACATTCAACACTCTCTTTTGAATTGGCTACTACTGAAGGTTACAAAACTTTTCTCGGATGCCCACCTAACCAATTGTCCCCTGGATCCTGTTCCCTCACAACTACTAAGGTCACCTTTATTCTATCCTATGCTCCTCACATCTTCAATCTCTCCCTCCCCTCTAAAACATGCGCAGATCACTCCCATACTTAAAAAGCCCTCACTGGACTAGAGATGTAAAATTTCCGAAAATTTTGAAGCTCGAAACAAAACCCGTTTTTTTTCCGTTTTTTGGGGGGAAAACGGAAATTTTCGGAAAAATTGAAAAAAGATGCTACATTAGCATTTTTTGTCTTTTTAAGATTGAAAGTCATTCTGTTACTTTAGGAACATAAAATATGACTATGGACAATTTGACTTGGCATAAAATTATCGCAACTAGCATATTATTATTATTATTATTATTATATAGGATTTATATAGCGCCAACAGTTTACGCAGCGCTTTACAACATTAGGGAGGACAGTACAAGTACAATACAATTCAATACGGGAGAAATCAGAGGGCCCTGCTTGTTAGAGCTTACAATCTAGGAGGGAGGGTCAAGTTATACAAAAGGGTAATAGCTGTGGGGGATGAGCTAATGGAGAAAATAGTGCAGTTGTTAGATGGAGGCAGGATAGGCTTCTCTGAAGAGGAAAGTTTTCAGGGATCGCCTAAATGTGGATATATTTGGAGACAGTCTGACAGATTGGGGTAGGGAATTCCAGAGGATGGGCGAGGTTCGGGAGAAGTCCTGGAGGCGGATATGGGAGGAGGTGATGAGGGAGCTAGAGAGCAGGAGGTCCTGGGAGGAACGGAGAGGGCGATTAGGTTGGTATTTTGAGACTAGGCTAGTAATGTAGCTGGGGGCAGAGTTGTGGATGGCTTTGTAACTTATGGTTAGTATTTTGAATTTAATATGTTGGGCGAGTGGCAGCCAATGGAGGGATTGGCAGAGGGGGGTAGCAGACACTGAGCGGTTTGTAAGGTGGATGAGTCTGGCAGCTGCATTCATGATGGACTGAAGGGGGGATAGTCTATTTAAAGGTAAGCCAATGAGGAGGGAGTTGCAGTAGTCGAGGCGAGAGATAACCAGGGAGTAAATCAGGAGCTTTGTGGTTTCGTTGGTTAATAAGGGACATAGTTTAGAGATGTTGCAGAGGTTGAGACGGCAGGCTTTGGAAAGTGATTGGATGTGGGGCCAAAAGGAGAGTTCAGAATCCAGGATAACACCTAGTACCCTGACATGTGGGGACAGGTGGATGGTTGTGCCATTGCTCTTGACAGACAAGTCAGGGGAAGAGGCACGTGAGGGAGGAAATAATATAAGCTCGGTTTTGGACAAGTTGAGTTTGAGGAAGTGGTGTGACATCCATACAGATATGTCGGTTAGTAAGTTAGTGATGCGTGAGGAGACTGATGGAGTGAGTTGAGGGGTGGAGAGATAGATTTGTGTGTCGTCAGCGTAGAAATGATATTGAAAGCCGTGAGAGGCTATCAGCTGACCAAGGGAAGAGGTGTAGATTGAAAATAAAAGAGGTCCAAGAACAGAACCTTGGGGGACCCCGACAGAGAACGGAAGAGGAGTGGAGGAAGTAGAATTGTAAGTGACACTGAAGGTGTGTTGGGATAGGTAGGATGAGAGCCACTGAAGAGCACAGTCACGGAGACCAAGGGAGTAAAGTTTTTTGAGGAGGAGGGGGTGGTCAACCGTGTCAAAGGCAGCTGAAAGATCCAGAAGTAGGAGTACAGAATAGTGTCCGTTGGTTTTTGCAGTTAGTAGGTCATTTGTGAGTTTTAAAAGAGCAGTTTCTGTGGAGTGTTGAGGGCGAAATCCAGATTGAAGGGGATCAATAAGGTTGTTTTTAATGAGGTGGTCACTCAGTTGGTTGTAAACCAGGCATTCAAGGAGTTTAGAGGAAAAGGGGAGCAAGGAGATAGGGCGTAGGTTGTTGAGATTGGTAGGGTCCAAGGATGGATTTTTAAGTATGGGGGTGACCAGTGCATGTTTTAGAGCATTGGGGAAGACGCCAGAGGTGAGGGAGAGATTGAAGATGTGGGTTAGAGAGTGTAGGATAGAGTCAGAGGGTGACCGTAGCATATGAGAGGGAATAGGGTCCAGGGGACAGGTGGTTAGGTGGGCGATAGAAAGGAGTTCAACAACTTCGTCTGTAGTAGCAGATTTGAATAGGGGGAGTGTCAGTTGTACCTGTTGACATGGGGTCTTAGCTGGGGGAGATACCTGTAGAGCGGAGATTTCATCGCGGATTATATCAATCTTGTTTTTGAAGTGATTAGCGATCTCCTGGGCAGTGAGTGATTCAGTGGGTGGAGGAAGTGGAGGACAAAGTAGAGAGTTGAAGGTAGAGAAGAGTTTACGGGGACTAGATGAGAAGGTGTTAATAAGAGCTGTAAAATAGGTTTGCTTGGCAGTGTGGAGGAAAGAATAGTATTTTTGGAGGGCAGATTTGTATTGGTTGAAGTCTTTGAGAGACTTAGTCTTGTGCCACAGACACTCAAGAGCGCGACTACGTTTTTTGAGAATTTTAGTGTCATCTGTTTGCCAGGGTTGTAGGGGTCGAGGCCTGATTCTGCATGTAGTGAGGGGAGCGAGCTTGTCCAGAGTGGAGGACAGGGATTTATTGTGGATGGACGTGGCTTGGTTGGGGCAGGACAGGGGAGAGATTTTGTCATAGAGGTGGTCAGTAGCAGAATAGAGTAGAGAGGAGTTGAAGTTGATAATTTCTACGGGTGATGGTTAGGCGATTGGAGGGAAAGGTGGTGGAAGACAGGGGGAGGGAGAAACTAATAAGGTGGTGGTCGGAGAGAGGAAAAGGATTGTTTGAGAAGTTGCATGGAGTGCATAGGTAGGAGAATACAAGGTCAAGGGTGTTGCCATCAGAGTTAGTAGAAGCCTGTACCCATTGTTTTAGGTCAAATTAAGAGGTTAGACTAAGAAGTTTAGAAGTAGCAGGAGTGTTTGTATTAGCAGGGATGTTGAAATCACCGAGAAGGATTGCGGGAATTTCTGAAGAGAGGAAGTAGGTAATGGTCCAGGGGGCCG
Source organism: Lithobates clamitans (assembly GCA_037952925.1). Classification (NCBI taxonomy): domain Eukaryota; kingdom Metazoa; phylum Chordata; class Amphibia; order Anura; family Ranidae; genus Lithobates; species Lithobates clamitans. The sequence goes on along the minus strand of JBBGZY010001451.1, from coordinate 910,059 downwards.
GTAGTTCACAGCAATTCTTAGGGAAGTAGGAGAGCATATTAAAAATATAGTGTAGCCAAACAATTATCACAAACAGAATCTACTTTTCTATAATATTTATTTGTAACAAAGGGAGCAACAATCTCCTGAACTACTTACTAGTTTATGTGGAACAGCCAAAAAGCCTCCACAAACAATTTTCAAAACCAAAAGTAACAATTTTTCATATTTCCTCTCCACAGTATTAAATAAAAAACCCCATTCTCATAAAAATAATTGAAGATGGAGAAGTGTTAAGAAGAGAGTGGGACTAAGTTTTAATGGACATTTAATCAGAATCATTTTCTGAGCTGAAATTGTCTGTATCCATCTCTGCTTCTGCAGCTACTCTTTTTTGTCCGTCATCACAATTAGGAACTTCTAAAAACTTAAGGTGAACACCCTGTCTTAAAATATTTTATTCATCATGTTCAAATAAAATATTCCACAATTTTTTTTTTCTTTTTTCCATTTTTTGGAAAAAAACAAAAAAGCCTTCAGGAAAAAAACGGGGAAAAAAAACGTTTTTTTTCCGAATTTTTCCGGGCCTTCATATCTTTACACTGGACCCCACCAATCTAAACAACTTAAGACCAATCTCATTGCCCCCATTCACCTCTAAAATTCTAGAACACTTATGCCCTGTACACGCGGTCGGACATTGATCGGACATTCCGGCAACAAAATCCATGCATTTTTTCCGACGGATGTTGGCTCAAACTTGTCTTGCATACACACGGTCACACAAAGTTGTCGGAAAATCAGATCGTTCTAAACGCGGTGACGTAAAACACGGACTATAAACGGGGCAGTAGCCAATAGCTTTCATCTCTTAATTTATTCTGAGCATGCGTGGCACTTTGTGCGTCGGATTTGTGTACACATGATCAGAATTTCCGACAACGGATTTTGTTGTCTGAAAATTTTATAGCAAGCTCTCAAACTTTGTGTGTCGGAAATTCCGATGGAAAATGTGTGATGGAGCCCACACACGGTCGGAATTTCCGACAACAAGGTCCTATCACACATTTTCCGTCGGAAAATCCGACCGTGTGTACGGGGCATTAGTCTACAACCGTCTTAGCTCCTACCTGAAAGTGAAAATAACCTTCTTGACCCATTACAGTCTGGCTTTTGCTCGCAGCACTCCACAGAAACGGCCTTACTAAAACTCACTAATGATTTACTAACTGCTAAAACCAACAGCGAATACTTCATACTCCTACTGCTTGACCTCTCTGAGGCCTTTGATACTGTTGACCACCCACTCCTTCTCAATAAACTACATTCCCTTGGCCTCCGAGATTCTGCTCTATCCTGGTTCTCTGCCTATCTATCACAGCGCTCCTTCAGTGTCACCTACAACTGTCTCCTCCTCTCCATTGCCCTTGTCTGTGGGGGTCCCCCAAGGCTCTGTTCTTGGACCCCTTCTCTTCTCTATCTACACCTCCTCCTTTGGTCACTTGATAACTGCCCACGGCTTCCAATACCACTTATACACCGATGACACCCAAATCTGTCTACTCCTCACCTCACTCCTTCAGTCTCCTCTTGCATTACTAACTTACTACATGACATATCAGCATGGATGTCGCACCACTTCCTTAAACTAAATCTCTCTAAAACTGAGCTATTAATATTACCCCCTGCATGTGGCCCCCCCCATGACTTTTCCATCAAAATCAACAATGCAACCATCAGGCCCTCCCCTCACGCTAGGATACTAGGTGTAATCCTAGACTCTGACTTGTCATTTCAGCCCCAAGTCCAATCGTTGTCAAAAGTTTGTAGAATTCACCTCCGTAACATCTCTAAAATTTGCCCCTTTTTAACAAATGAAACCACCAAGCTCCTCATTCACTCCCTTGTTATCTCTCGCCTTGACTATTGCAACTCCCTTCTCATTGGCCTACCTCTCCATAGGCTATCCCCTCTTCAGTCTATCATGAATGCTGCTGCCAGACTTATCCACCTTACCAACCGCTCAGTGTCTGCCAACCCTTTCCTCCAATCCCTACACTGGCTCCCAATCACCCAGCGAATTAAATTCAAAATACTAACCACAACATACAAAGCCATTCACAACTTTGCCCCAAGCTACATCACCAATCTTGTCTCCAAATATCACCCAAATCATCCTCTCCGCTCTTCAAGACCTCCTACTCTCAAGCTCTCTCGTCTCCTTCTCCCATGCTCGTCTCCAGGTTTTCTCCAGAGCCTCTTCCATCCTCTGGAACTCGCTACCTCCACATGTCCGGCTATCCCCTACTCTTGCTACCTTCAGGCAATCCCTGAAAAATCATCTCTTCAGGGAAGCCTAGCATGTATCCAACTAATCTCCTACCACTTCCATCAGCTCATTCCCCACAGTTACAACCTTTTGTACCACCTGCCCCACCCTATTAGATTGTAAGCTCTTCTGAGCAGGGCCCTCTTAATCCTCTTGTATGTTATTGTATTGTAACTGTATTGTCTCCTTTTCTATTGTAAAGCGCTGCGTAAACTATATAAATCCTGTAAAATAATAATAATAATAATAATAATAATAATAATAATAACGTCAGTCCAACAATTTCAGAGACATCTGTGGGGTTTCCTGCACAGATGTCTATTAAAATCGCACCTGAAATCACCAAAAGTAGTACAGAAACTACTTTTGGGAATCAGTGCAGCGCAGCAAAGCTGAGACAGCAGCGGGGATCCATTGGCTCCTGCTGCTGTCAAAGTGAGTAAGCCAATGAGGAGAGAGAGAGGGGGACATACAGAGCAGCTCAGCTGGGGTGCCCCCATAGTGAGCTGCTTGCTGTGGGGGCACTCAGCAGGAGGGAGGGGCCAGAAGAACCGGCGAGGGACCTGAGAAGAGGAGGATCTGGACTGGTCTGTGCAAAACCACTGCACAGCACAATTAAGTATAAAATGTTTGTTATTTGAACAAAAAAAAAAAAAAAATTAGACTTTAGTATCACTTTAAATGTAAAAAACCTTCAGCCTTTACAGCCACTTTAACCACTTCAATACAGGGCACTTAGACACCTTCCTGCCCAGACCAATTTTCAGCTTTCAGTGCTGTCGCAGTTTGAATGACAATTGCGCAGTCATGCTACACTGTACCCAGAATACATTTTTATCATTTTGTTCCCACAAATAGAGCTTTCTTTTGGTGGTATTTGATCACCTCTGCGGTTTTTATTTTTTGCTAAACAAATAAAAAAAGACCGAAAATTTTGAAAAAAATTAAAGTTTTGCTTTTGTTTCTGTTAAAAAAAAAATTGTAAATAAGTAAGTTTTCTCTTTCACTGATGGGCACTGATAAGGTGGCACTGACAGGCATTGATACGACGGCACCAATGAGCGGGCACTGACGATGGGCACTGATATGCAGCACTGAAGGGCATTAATAGGCGGCACTAATGGGCACTTATGGGTGGCACTGGTTGGCACTGATGGGCACTGATAGGCGACACTGATGGGCACCGAAAGGCGGCACTGATACATGGCACTGATGGGCACTGATACGAGGCACTGATGTGCATCCCTGGTGACACTGGCAGTGGTAGGCATTGGAGTGGGCACAGGTTGGCAGCTGCCTGGGCACAGATTGGCAGCTGCCTGGGGGTCTAGGGGCATACCTGGTGGTCCAGTGTGGATGGCTTCCCTGATGGTCCTGGCTGGCTTCCCTGGTGGTCCTGGGCGGGATCCGAGGGGGGGCTGTGCTGATAAACAATCAGCACAGACCCCCCCGTCAGGAGAGCAGCCGATCGGCTCTCCTCTACTCGCGTCTGTCAGACGCGAGTGAGGAAAAGCCGATCACCGGCTCTATTTACATCGTGATCAGCCGTGATTGGACACGGCTGATCACGTGGTAAAGAGTCTCCATCAGAGACTCTTTACCTAGATCGGTGTTGCAGGGTGTCAGACTGACACCCCGCAACAACGATCGTCGCGATGCGCGCCCCCGGGGGCGCGCAGCAGCTCGATATTCCTGATCACGTCCGGTCAGGAATATCAAACCACTTTGCTGCCGTCATTTGGTAATAGGGCGGGTGGCAAGTGGTTAAAAGAGAAGTATGGGATTCACTTTTTTTTGCAAATCATACTTACCTACCTGGATGCAAAATTAGTCTGATGCTGCACTTGTCCCCCATCGGCTCTAACATTGAGAACCGAGTGATCAAACGTCACCAATAGCTTGGTTCTCAGAGCTCCGTGAACAGAATGCTGGTGACTGTCAGTCACAGGGTCTTTGCTCTGCCCCCCGCCCTCGACTTCGCTCACTGGAGTGCTGGGCTGTGAAGGGGGCGGGAGCGGCTAGCTCAAGCTCTCAGTGGCCCGCTGAGAGGCTTCTGTGGTGTCAGCTGACAGCAGGCTGTCTGCTGAAAATGGTTCACAGGAGTGCAAAACGAACTGCACACCTGTGATCCACAGGAGAAGTACAGCTGGCTGTACTTCTCCTTTAATGTTGTCCTGTCATAAGGTGTGAATATGGGGGGAAACCACCTCCCTTCCTGACCTGCAAAGTAGGACATTTGTCCTAGAAAGTCCCTGTTTTTTTTAGTTTGTTCTAGGTATTTATTGGTGTGGGATAATGGCACTCTAGGTTGTTTGCCCAGTGTCACTCTGCCTTCCTCCTCTCTTTCTTTTAAAGTCTCATGCACACAGGACATCTGTTTAAACCTTCAGAGCTCCTGTCAGGAAAAAACAGCCTTTTGTTTTAAATATTGAAAAAAATATGTAATGCACACACATTTAGGTGTGTCTAGCATTTGAACATTAATGCATTCTATTGGCCAGAATATTAATGTATTCTTGCCATTGGAATGCATTAATGCGCAGACGTTTTACGCACCTAGCATTTTTTGAGCATTTAGACACGTATAGCATTTTTCTCCTCTTAAGCGCCTCACCTGAATACACAATTTACTGGGTTTTTCACCCTGTAAACTCCTTTGTGTGCATGGACATATAGGCTTGCATAGAGGAGCTTCTACAGGGCGAAGAAAAACAAAACAACGCTCAACATCTGTAAAAGCAGTGGTTTTTTTTAAGTTCTGTGTGCATGAAGCCTGAATCTATTTCAAAGATACAGTGGAGACTTGAATATAGCCATTAAAAGGACAGGAAGTGTGTTACTCTCCATTGTGCACTACAAAACACCTCTCCTATGTTATCAAGGTGAAGAGGGAGGAGGTATTCTGTAGTCTAAAACCAAAAATGAGCAATCTAGAGCCATCCTTTCTCAACCTTTTTAATACAGAGGACCCCTTAAAGTGACACTAAAGGTTAATTTTTATTTTTTTAAATAACAAACATGTTATACTTACCTCCACTGTGCAGCTCATTTTGCACAAAGTGGCCCCGAACCTCGTATTCTAGGGTCCCTCAGCGGCCCTCGCGGCTCCTCCCGGGGGGTTACCTTGCGGGCACGCTCCCGAGTCCAGCATACGGCGTCCATAGAGGCTGAATGCAGGACTCGGCCACGCCCCCCTGGTGCTCGCATCATTGGATTTGACTGACAGCAGCGGGAGCCAATGGCTGCGCTGCTATCAATCTGGTCTCATAGAACTTCTGTTAAAAAAAGACTTAATCTATAGTTCACTGTACAGTAGTGTGATGGTCAAGGAGAAGAATACTCCTTACATTTGTGGTCAATGGGAATAATCTGCCTCTTAGACCTATTCACACATTTTTCACATGACACACATAGGACAGCCTATCGATTTCAATATGCTGCCCTGCGTGCAACGAATGTGGCAAAGTAGCTCAAGGAGCATTTTGCTGTGTTCCAGTTTGCACATTTTGCCATGTTTAGCACACATGTTTGTGTGCAAAGCAAAAGGCAAGCTTTGTTTCCCGCGTTTAGGGTGCCATTAACAAACATGTCACATGTGTTTCGCCCATTCACAGAACAAGCATGGAAACACACATTTCTCTGTGCTTTTCTGAAAACATCCAGATGTGAATGGAGCCTTACACATAGACAAAAGCATAATTGGTTTCAATGGCAACTTATCTTAGAAACAGAAATTGCTCATTGCAGCAACCTCTGGGGAAACTCCGGTTGAAAAAGGGTGGTCTAAGGCAGCGTTTCTCAACTTCTTTTAGTTGAGAGACCCTTTAAAATGATGGACAGTCTCGAGGCACCCCATTCTAAAATGTAAAAATCTATTTTAATACTTTTACACAATGCAGCAACTTCCTGAAGAAGCCTCAAGGCACCCTGGTTGAGAAAGGCTGGTTTAGGGAAACAACAATGCTCCTTCACAGATACAGTAGAGCGAATGAGTGTTGTCACCTAGGACAGGAAGTGAAAATAAAGAAGAAAAAGGCTAGTTCTGGTGACAACCAGGGATTCCCTGACTTTGGAGGGATTTCTTGTTGTGGCTATAGGACAGGAAGTGAATGGAAATCTCTCCAATGGGACACAGATGGCAAAAAAATGGACAGGGGGTTAGTTCTACTTTAACTACTTGCCGCCCGCTAACCGTCAAATGACGGAGGGACGGTGCGGCTCTCGTTCTGGGTGGCCGTCATATGACAGCGATCGCGCCGTGTTGCTAGGACACAAAATTGGGGTACTTTGACGTAGTAGTGGGCTTAGCATTATATGGCCATATGGTGTAACTAAACCCCCGTATTTTCTGAATATGCTCAGGTGTTTTTAAATAGCCTTGTAGGAGTTAAATGTCATTTTTATATTTGTGCGCTGTAATCTTTTTTTCTGTCTGTATGGTCTTATGGCTGCACCATCTTTTATGCATTTTTTTATGGCATGCCTCTAAATCTTTGTTTGTTTTGTGTTGCTAGGACACGGCGCGACCCTGATCTCTGTAATGAGCTGCTAACACGGCTCTTTAACCATGTGATCGGCTGTGTCCAATCACAGCCTGTCACATGTAAATACAGGAAGTTCCGGTAATTGGCTCTCATCGCCTCACACTGACAGAGCAAGGAGAGCCGTTCAGCGGAATTTCCTCACAGGGGAGAACAGGACACTGATCATCAGTGCCCTGATTACAGTAAAGCTAGAGCTGGTCGATTTTCTCTAAAAAAAAAAAAAACCTCGATTCACGAATCGAATCAAGTTTTTTTTTTTGATGGACACCGCGCCGGTCCGTCGAAGCTGCGGCCTCGCCTAAAAACTCCTGCCCGCAGCTCCTCAGGACCGGCGCGGTGTCAGCGCCGGTCCTGGTGAAAAAAAAAAAAAAAAAAAAAAAAATCTAAAAAAATCGTTTTGCTGAAAATTTGAATCGATTTGAACTCTCAACTCGATTCAAGATTTAAATCGATTTTTTCTCCAGCCCTAAGTAAAGCCCCAGAAGTGCCACCAATCAGTGCCCATTACTGGTGCCAGTCAGTGCTGCCTTTTAGTGTCCATCAATGCTGCCCATCAATTCCCATTAGTGCGGCATAATAGTGCCGCCTCATCAGTGATGTAGAAATATTACTTAATTACAAATATACTGACAGAAACTAAGAAAACCTTTTTTTTTTTTTTTTTTTTTTGTAGCACTAACTCTCGGTGGAGCTGCTGGTTTAAAGCGGGCTGTTACCTTCACTCTGCTTCCCTCTGTTTCACCGGCCCCGGGTCTAGGGTCCCGTTGAGTTTACCTCTGGACGATATAAGCACCAAACACTTGAATATATTTTCCAATGCTTTAATGAACAAGTAATAAAAGGAAGTAGCAGGAAAGAGGCATAAGGAAAGTTGCAGGGAAGCTCAAATACCTTTCCTTAGTATTCTTTAGAACATTCTTTAAAATTGAACACTTGTAGTTGAATGCACTCCCCTTGTGGGATTTAATCTTTGCCCGCCTGGATAGGCCTCTCCCACTTGCCTAGCAGCAAGTACGCAGCAGGAACAAAAGTCTCTGCCACAGACTTATCTGGAATAAAACCCGTACGATCCTCTGCCACAGGATGTATTGGTTTGTGATGAATGTCAGATACAGCACTTGAACCTTTAAGCCAACCCGGCAGTACCATGCGGTAAGATTACTTCAGGATATGTCCTCCAACCGAATCACCAGGCCCCTCTCCAGACCAGCACTCTGCATGATTCTTCCATGACGGGTCCTCCCCTGGGATCTCCTCGGTTGTCCAGCTTCTTCACTCAGGACAGACAGCTCAGGACCATTCCTCTGCTGCTGTGGTAGGCCCCAGACAGGCTTCTGGGCCCACCCACATGCCGAATTGATGTGGGCCTCCGGAACGGAGGACCACGAGGTGGTACTCTTAACACATACCTGTCTGCCAGGAGGGCCAGCAGGTGGCTGAAAACGAACCCCTAAACATGGCGTCTGTCCCATAAATACCCTCTCCCAGAATGCAACTCAGAGAACCACCTCCACCGAGTCGTCTCCGGGACAGAGGAGCATCCATACGCTTCGACATGTTGCTTTTCCAACACCAGCCGATGGTGACAACGACACCCACCGGCACAGTGTGGAACTACACGCAACATCAGCCAAGCTGGAACAGAGGCAAATCTAACTTCCTCTAACAAATAACCCACAAGATTTACCTATCAGCGGTAGATTAAAAAATCTACCAGCGCTACATTTAAATTCAAGATTTCCGGTTATTTTTCTTTTTTTTTTTTGTAAAAAAACAAAAACAAAAAACACAGCAGTGATTAAATACCACCAAAAGAAAGTTGTTTGTGTGAAGAAAATGATTAAAAATTAATTTGGGTAAAGTGTTGCATGACCGCGCAATTATCAGTCAAGGTGCGACATCGCTGAAAAATTGCCTGGGCAGGAGGGGGGTGAAAGTGCCCGGTATTGAGGTGAATAAGTATACACTTTCGGGGGGGGGGGGGTCTAAACTGAACCTGTTGCTTTATTGTTTGTGAACACTGCACACTATAACCAGAAATGCAATATTTGGGAAGACCAGATCTCTACAGGCCTCTAATACAGCGCTGCCTGCAATGAATCTGAAAGCTAACCTGCCATTATACGCCTCATCTAGAAAGCCTCACCTGTGTTCAGCCTCCCTGAAGAGCTCGGTGACCCGCCTCACCCTGTCCACAGCCGGCTCTACCCCGTCCGTGCAGCCTATCTCCCATGCCTCCAGCTCCCTGTACACGGCTGTCAGATGCTCCATGGGCGCCGCCATCTTGCCCAAAGGCCCGCCCTCGCATGCTGCTATGGCAACCAGGAGCCACACGGCGCAATCTGGCACGCTATTGGAGCTCAACGCATGCGGAGAGGGCATATGATTGGGCGGCCGCGAGCTCTGATTCCCTGTGTTCTGATTGGAGGAATGACTTCCTTGTCAAGCAGCGAGCACGTGGCTGTGTTTATGTGTTGTGACAGCAGTTGGGTTGGTTGCGTCTACAATGTGTTCCTTTGCTATGTCTAGAGATCAGATGGGGTGAGGGAGGAGTGGGGTGTTCTGTGTTAGGACAGACATGGTCTCTGCTATCCAAGAAGAGCTTTCTGTGTCCCTTCTCCCTGGAAACACAACAAAACAATACAGCATTGTCCAATATTTCATATAAAATCAGGAATACTCACTGATATTTGGGATATGTTATGAAGTTAAGCCTGTTCATACCTTGTTGTAAAAAAATGCAGGTAAAGACACAGTAACATCAGGTATATTGCAGACGAGACATGCTTTCACTGCCATGCCCACCAATATGGGGAGGAAGGGGGTGACCTTTCTCTGCTGTGACCATCAATGTGCAGGATGGGGGTTAACTTTCAGTGCAATAACCACAGATATAGGGGGATTAACTCTCACTGCCACTGACCACAATTGCAGGGGTGGGATGGAGTGTTGTGTGATTGTAAAGGATTAATTTATTTGTTTTAATCACTTGACCTCTGGAAGATTTACCCCCCTTTATGACCAGGCAATTTTTGTCGATACAGCACTGCTTTATTTTTAACTGACAATTGCGCGGTTGTGCGACACTGTACCCACATACAATTTTTGACCTTTTTTCTCCATAAATAGAGCTTCCTTATGGTGGTATTTGATCACCTCTGTTTTTTTTGTTTTTTGCGCTATAAACAAAAAAAGGCCAACAATTTAAAAAAAAAAAAAAACATACTCAATAAATTTAAAAAAAATCAAATTTCTTCATCAATTTAGGCCAATATGTATTCTGCTACATGTTTTTAGTAAAAACGAATCCCAATCAGCATATATTGATTGGTTTGTGCAAAAGTTATCGCATCTACAAACTATGGGATCATTTTATTTATATTGTTTACTAGTAATGGCAGGGATCAGCAACTTATAACGGGAATGTGATATTGCGGCGGAGAAATTAGACACCCAACTGACACTTTTGACCATTTTTGGAGACCAGTGAGATTGATACAGTGATCAGTGCTAAAAAAAATATGCACTGACACTGGCTGGGAAGGGGTTTACATCAGGGGCAATCAAAGGGTTAACTATGTTCCTAGCCTGTGCTTTCTCACTGTGTGACTTAGACTAAGACAAGGCAATGATCCATGTTCCTGTTTGCTTCTGACAGAACGGCAATCTGCCTTGGTTACATAGAAAGATTGTCATTCTGTCGTTCGCCTGTGTACTGTCTAATTGGTGGGTACCAGCGGACATCAAGTCCGTGGTACCCGCCGCTGGGTTCCCGCTGTGTGCGATCACAGCGGGAGCAGTTTGCTGGGGGAGTACTCGTGCCCCAGAGCTGGAGGTGTCAGATCACGCATACCTCACAACTTTTTGAGATGGGAATGAGGGACACCTATCAGCAAAAGTATGCACGCATAGGACACACCCCCTGCCATGCTCCCTTAAAGGAGAATTGTACAAAAAAAACAAGATTGGTTAAACCCACAAGTGCTTTTTTTTAAACTACTATTCCTTTATATTGACTTTTGGAATTTACAAATGCAGCAAATTAGAAATAAGATGAATGGTTTAGCACTGGGAAACACTTTTTGATAGAAAAAAAAGTGCATTTTATATACATCTATATGGATCAGATCAAAATGAGGGACAAATGAGGAGGGATGAGGGACAGAGGGACATTGCTCCAAATCAGGGACAGTCCCTCGAAATCAGGGACAGTTGGGAGCTATGGATCACGTACTAGGTACCTGACCTAGCACAGGGCGGCCGCCCTGCTGCAGTATGTGGGTGGTCCGCAAGGGGTTAAGTAACAAACATCTCTATACTTAACTGTTCTGTGCAATGGAATTGCACAGAGTGGGCCCGAACCTCCTTCTTGGGTCCACCGCTCAGACATCCCAACCTGCAAAAACTAATTTCAGGGATGTGGGCGTGGCTTAAACCATGCTACATATTGGGCGTGGCTTAAATTGGGTGTGGTTTAATAGAGTCTGAGATGACGTACATGTCGTACATGCAGAATGTAGTATTGTTAAATAGGGAATATACAGTGCGGAGTGTATGGCAGTGGGTAGTATGTGCTTGTGAGGAGTGTGGAGTGTACAGCGGTGAGTAGTAAGTGCAGGATGGTGTCAATAGGGCAGTAGTTCTTTATTTTTATTATTATTTTTTTACAATTTACTTTTTTAAATTATTTTACAATTTACTTTTTAATTTTTTGTTTTTCACAGTGATTGGGGGTGGGGGGGTAGTGGACAGTGTCAGTAGAGCAGTGTGTCAGTAGTTTTTTCTTTCTATTATTTTCTCTATTTTTTACAATTTTGTTGTATATTATTTTCTTTAAATCATTTTTTAAAATATTTTTTTCACAGTGTTTCTGGGGAAGGGGTGGAGAGTATGTGGCGGTGATGGTGTCAATAGGGCAGTGGATGGTGTCAGTAGTTTTTATTTTTATATATTGTTTTTTTACAATTTAATTTTTTTTTTTTACAATGCTTTTTTCTGGGGGAGGGGGTTGGGGCAGTGGACAGTGTTGGCAGGACAGGTGGGTAGTGTCAGTAGTTTTTTATTTTGTATATTTTTTTATCGCTTAATTTTTTATAATTTCCATTTACAATTTAATTTTTTTTAAATATTGTTAGCATTTTTTTTTAATCAGCCCTGTTGGGGGGAGGGGGGTCTTTGGTGAGACCCCTGACATCTCCTCTTTGAGACAGGGAAAGGGACTGAGGACATTGATTCCTCAGTCCCTTTCTCAGCATTGAAGATGAATGGACAGAAGACAGCGGCTGCTGTCCATTCATAAACTGAGCAGAGTAACACATAGTTTACTCTGCTCAGTTTTCACAGGACACAGGAGCGATTTCGCTCACTGTGTCCAATTCAGAAAAGGCAGGGGTTTCGGTAAATGACCGGTCTCTTCCTCCGCTCCCCATCCTGACAGATCCCCACAGCCGGTGGGAGAGGAGAGGAGGGAATCTGGCTGCGCGGGACAATAGGGGGCGGAGGAGGAGGACAGGGAGCCGGAGAAGAAGGGGGGTGAAGGACACGGATGGGGGCAGTAGAAGAATGGGGGAGAAGGACACGGAGGGGAGCTGGAGGAGAAGGACACAGGGAACAGTCAGGGATGATCAGTGCAGCAGGAGGGACGGCTGTGATCACCGATCTCCCTGTATGGAGAAGCGGATGTCAGCTATACAGGGAGATCGGTGTTCACAGCTGTCCCTCCTGCTGCTCCGATCATCCCCGACTGTGAACCAGGGGACCATCCAGGATCAACCCTGCAGCTGGGATATTGGGCAGCACTTGCGGGTGTCTGGGAGCCGCCCCTGAAATGCGGGAGGCTCCCGCACTTCACAGGAGACTTGGGATGTTTGCCCACTGGTGCTACTGATTCCTCCTCTCTGTCTAGTGCCTCCAGTTCCTATCACTGTCTGTGCCCCCATTAGGGAGTTTCACCCTCTTTGTTTGTCCTATTAACTGTTATCATTAAAAGTAAAAGAAAATCCCACATTTTTTCAGCAGAACACTAATATAGTGGGAATCTTTCAATGGCAACACTAGTTCTGGTGACACGCTAGGATTCCTTCACTTTGGAGGGATTTCCTCTCTCTTCCGGTTTCCACTGTGGGACAGGAAGTCAAGAGAAATGGGATACAGATGGCATAAAAAACCCTGACAGGGGATATAACCAGTGGTGGCCCGTCTATCAAATGCACACGGGTGCTGCCCCCCACATCCATGCGTCCGGCCCCCTGATCTACATGCAGGGCGCCGGACGCATGGATTCCAATCGTGATTTTTTCTCTTTTTTTGAAGCACATGAGCCAGAGGCTCTAATTGGCTTCAAAAAAGGGTGGGCTTGGGTGCAGAGCACTGCGCCCGAAGCCCACCCAGTTGTGTGACAATAGCGAATGAATATTCACTATTGTAACACTGATTCTTCTCCCAGCCAATCATGAAGCGGGTCTGAGATTGGCCGCCAGGAGGAGGAAGGAAGAGACACAGGGAAACCGAGAAAGCAGCCGCCCGCAGCCCGGAGAGAAGCCGCTGCCTGGAGCGCTGCCCACGTCATGGTGTAAGTGCGGGGACCCGACTACTAACTGACCGACCTGGGGTGGCGCCCATGACCCGGCCGACCTACTGGGTTCGGGATAGGGGGTGGTGGCGGGTGGATTCTTTGCCACTGGTTATAACCCTCCCGTACTCTATCCAAAATGAAAATTGCATCCACTGACACCAATGTTGGCGGTTATTATTGCATCCACTAACACCAATGTTGAAGGTTGTTATTGCGCGTACTGACACAAATGATGGGGTTTATTACTGTGCCCATGGACACCAACTTTGCTGGTTATTATTGCATCTACTGACACTAATGTTGAGGGTTATTATTACGTCTACTGACACTAATGTTGAGGGTTATTATTGCACTCACTGACACCAGTGTAGGGGTTATTATATGCATATATTGACACCAATATTGGAGGTTATTATTGCGCCTACTGACACAAATGTTGGGGGTTATTACTGCGTCCATGGACATCAATGTTGGGGGTTATTATTGTGTCTACTGACACCAATGTTAAGTGTTATTATTGCACTCACCGACACCAATGTTGTGGGTTTTTATTGCATCCACTGACACCAATGTAGCAGGTTATTATTGCATCCACTGACACCAATGTTGGGGGTTATTATTGCATACACTGACAACAATATTGGAGGTTATTATTGTGCCTACTGACACAACTGTTCAGAATTATTACTGCGTCCATGGACACCAATGTTGGGGGTTATTACTGCATACATGGACACCAATGCAGGGGTTATTATTGCATCCACTGACAAAAATGTTGGGGGTTATTACTGCGTCCATGAACACCAATGTTGGGGGTTATTATTGTGTCTACTGACACCAATGTTGTGGATTATTATTGCACTCACTGACACCAATGTTGTGGGTTTTTATTGCATTCACTGACAGCAATGTTGCAGGTTATTATTGCATCCACTGACACCAATGTTGGGGGTTATTATTGCATACACTGACAACAATATTGGAGGTTATTATTGCGCCTACTGACACAACTGTTCAGAATTATTACTGCGTCCATGGACACCAATGTTGGGGGTTATTACTGCATACATGGACACCAATGCAGGGGTTATTATTGCATCCACTGACAAAAATGTTGGGGGTTATTACTGCGTCCATGAACACCAATGTTGGGGGTTATTATTGTGTCTACTGACACCAATGTTGTGGATTATTATTGCACTCACTGACACCAATGTTGTGGGTTATTAATGTGTACATTGACACCAATGTTTGGGGGGTATTATTGTGTCTGCTGACGAGAATGTTGGGTGTTGTTATTGTTGCAACTAATTCACTATTCTGGAATGGGTAGAGAAACAACAGACACACTTAACAGTCATATATCTGTTATGTCCCGTACACACGATAGGATTTTCCGATGGAAAATGTGTGATAGGACCTTGTTGTCGGAAATTCCGACCGTGTGTAGGCTCCATCACACATTTTCCATAGGAATTTCCGACACACAAAGTTTAAAAGCTTGCTATAAAATTTTCCGACAACAAAATCCGTTGTCGGAAATTCCGATCGTGTGTACACAAATCCGACACACAAAGGGCCACGCATGCTCAGAATAAATTAAGAAACGAAAGCTATTGGCTACTGCCCCGTTTATAGTCCCGATGTACGTGTTTTACGCCACCACGTTCAGAACGATCAGATTTTCCGACAACTTTGTGTGACCGTGTGTATGCAAGACAAGTTCGAGCCAACATCCGTTGGAAAAAATCCATGGATTTTGTTGTCGGAATGTCCGATCAATGTCCGACCGTGTGTACAGGGCATTACAGTGGTGGCCTGTCCATTAGGGGTGCAGGGGCGCCGCCCCCCAGTGTCTGGCCCCTTAATCTACATGTGGGGCGCCAGATGCATGGACTCCAATGGGGTTTTTTTTTTTTTTAAGCACATGATTAGATCCAGAGGCTCTAATGGGCTTCAAAAAAGGGTGAGCTCAGGATGCAGAGCACTGCGCCCCAATTCCACCTAGTTGCGTGACAATAGCAAATGAATATTCGCTATTGTCACACTGATTCTCCTCCCAGCCAATCAGGAAGCGGGTCTTGAGACCTATTTCTTGATTGGCCAAAAGGAGTAGTGATCCTATTGGCCGAGGCGGAGACGCACGGCCACCATGATGCAGGGGAAGCCACCACCCGTCGCCTGCAGTGAAGCGCTGTCAGTGCCATCTACGGGGTAGGTTCAGGGCTGGTAACCGACCGGCTGATTGACCCGACCGACATACGGGGTGTAGTTGTGGGTGCATTGTTTATCGCCACCCCCCCTAAAAAAAAAAAAAAAACACCAGCCACCACTGTATCTGTATATAGACATCATGCTGCTATTGGTACATCTTAAAGTGGAAATTCACCCAAAAGGGTAAATTTCCCTTTTCTTCCTAATAGCTGTTGACTTTTAATTTTTGGAAACTTGGCTGAAGCTCCTAATAATAATACCTTTTTGGTAAACATGTACCATGGAATTTTTTGTAAAAATTAAAGCTGAGCTCCAGGAACAAAATTATATAAAATATATTTCACAATAATCCCAAAGGATATAAATCTTCTTTGTGTCCATGACATGCCTTTGAAAAACCTAGTAGCAGTGACATTACCACTCGACTGTACACAAAGAACAACAACATTTCCACAATGAAATATTAGGGACAGCATACAATCTGTTTTACAGTTGTAGCAGAATCTCTAACCTCTTCCAGTCTAATGAGAACTTTTGAGGCCACAGACTGCAGACATCCTTCAATATGTAGTGGATTGTGAGGCATAGTGGGTGCAAAGGTGGTAAAAGTCATTGGGCGCCAGACACTTCTTGGATGCAAAAGAGGTTTTTTTTCTTTTAACAGTCCTTTTATATTTTGCAAGGGAAAGAGGGTTAGGGTGTGAGGGAAATTCACACGAGACCACACTCTGGATCAAGTTAAGAAGTTTTCTTTATTTGATTAGTACGAGAAGTTACAACAAAAGGACAGATATTTGCCCATTGGTTCTGATCTCTATGACCCTTGCAATAGGGCAGCATACATAGAGTTCAGCCTTATGGGCTCCTCTCTTACTTGTCTGTCTAACAATTGTAAAACTTGCATTTATATACCTTTTACAAGCCTTATCTTAGCCATCTCTCCAAGATATGATTGGTTGCTAAGATCTACGTCAATGTAACTAACCATAAATCTGACACCTGTTGATGACTGAGTGATTTATAACTGGTTTTGTCCAATTAAAAACACCTGTGTAGAGACAGTATGGCACCCAGCTGTGTTAAATCAAACCCTCCTCGTCCTGATAAGACTTAACCAACTTCAAGGATAACAGATATACGACTTGGGGAGAATGAACTTTCAATTACTTTCAATAACCCCATCTTATGTGTTATACTATGTGGTCTCACTATATAATCCTATATGTATGTGTTCATATATTAGTTCTACAAAAAGGTACTGTATCACTTACAATATATATATATATATAGTGATATAGTGATATATATATATATATATATATATATATATATACAAGGCCATCTACTTTATTCAATATTGTCTAATTATTAATATATACATACATGTCAGTGTTTTCTTATTCAATGTATTTTAACAGTTTTAATGAGGGCACAAGCAGACCTTTGTTTGACCCTGTCAAACTTAATTAATGTACTGTACACAACTTTCCCATATTCCACATCCACATAATTATTTCTAAACCACCTGTATAAGATGTTCTTATCTTATCAGGCTGTAGCTGTCAAAAGTTTCTTTTCTCATTAGTAAACTAAAAATGAACTATCTTATCTCTGTGATTTATATGCATTTCAAGGACTCAAAACAACTCTGTGTAACTTGAATCTATTCTACTTCTAAGCAATCTTTTTCAAGCATGCATTAAATGATTATAAAATAAGAATCTAATTTCTCTAACATTTCCCCCCTGTTTATACTCATTTATGACAGTTCTTTCAGCACTTCAGCTTTCAGGATTTCACCAAGGTCCATCATATAGTACACACATGAGCGTCAGGGGTAAAGTTCTTATACTTGTCCTCATCTGTTTCAGAATGAAGTCCAGAATAGAGTTGGAGAAAAATAGTCTTTGTCAAGGATGTGTCAATGAACCGTTGAAGGAGTCCTCAGACACAGGGAATGCAACAGCAACCACACAGGGTCAGTACTGTGGCTGCCATCACTATTGAGATTAACATATTTCTCACCAGTTCACCCCATTTACCGAACCGTGTCTCAAAGAGTCCAGCCAGAGGATCTTCCACTCCAGAGTTTTCTGCCAGTTCTTCGGCAGCATCTGCAATCCTTCTGCAGTCCTCGCAGGGCCTTCGTTATGCTACCATCGGGGGCTGTATTGTTAGGAATGAAGGTGCAACAAAAGGTTCCGAACATCTTGCACACCCCTCCCTGCTGTTAGGTTGCATCCAGTTGTCTGGCTACTCCTTTAAGGGCATCTCTGGTATAGTTCACAAACCTTTGCTGGTTATAGTAGTTTTTCCAATCAACATTCTTGTTAGGTTGAATGCACAAAAAGATGGAAGTGAATCCGGCGGATATCTGGTCTTGTGCTTTGAATTCATTAGGGACTGCTCGTGGGACCCTGATGGAATCAATGTAGACTCAATTGTCAAACGATCCTTGCGGTGTATTCCTTTTCATTCGGAAGTGTTGTTTCTTCAACTGTGGCAACTTTATCTCATCACCTACAGGTATCATATAAAAGGGGAGAAGTAAATGGGTTAAAGTACAGCTCCCTTTCCATTTAGAAGGGAGTTTGGTCCTAAGTTTCATATCCCCGCACATCCACCACACTTTAGCTAATTGTTTCTTTTGGTTTTGAAACCAATTCTGCTGGTATGATGTGTCACTAGTTGATATATTTTGTATGCAGTACGTCGGGGGTAAGTCTCCTACCTGCTGTCCACTTTCCTCAGTGCTAAAAAAGCAGGTGAAATTCCCTGGGACCGCTCTAACAGAGGGGGGTATACTTGCATCTAGGTGGTTGAATATAATGTCTGCTCTTTTGTACATTCAGTATTTGTGACATTTTCCTCGAACATTCTTATTATACATGTCAGGTTTGTTTCATTAGTTAGGAAAGGAACAGTCGCTAGCTGAAGTTGTGAGTTGGCACATATGATACAATTCCCCAGCCACTTGGTTGTCCGTCTTACCCATTCTATCCACTCATTTTTATCTCCAAACCCTGTTTCTATACTTAACTGCTCTTTATAGGTGAAGTTAGCTTTGAACATGTCTGGGCGTGGCTTTATTAGTGGCATGCTGGTGACTGAGGGCACAACTTGTTCTTTCCTGAGTACTTGAATCCGTATGGTCCCCACTGCATCTCTTCCCAGGGGTATGTGTATCCCTAGCCCATAGGTTCCCGAATCCTCCCTCTTTGCATTTCTCAAGACTAATAACAGTTGGTTTTGACCCTTCCCCTGTGGTGCTAGTATATGTAGACTTAAACGGTGGGCTAGACTCCTCTTTTTCTGGGGAACCTGGGCTGAGGAGGTTAGGTAACCATCAAAATCTGTAGTCCACCATACCTCAAACCACGAAGAACAGGTGGCAGTTGCACACATATACTTTTCGTAATCAGTATATGCAAGTACCCAGTTGCGTGGGCATTCTATTACCTGACAGACATCAAATCTGACTGCTGTGATGGGTTCTTCCTTTATAGTGATAACTAGGTCACCATTGGGCATTTTTGTCATCTCTCTCTTCTGTACTGGTTTGTCCTGTTTTTGGGTCTTAGTGTTTATATCCAAGAGTATTAGTACAAATGCTACAATGCTTCCCACTGTCATTATCCCTATTAGAAATCTGCCTGTTCATGTTTTGGTAAAGTACCCTGGTTGTCTTTCCCTGAGCTGTTTTACCGCCCCTATGTACTGTATGTATTATGCCATGTTTCTTCACTGGGGGTTGAGATGAGTGGTCCCAATTGGAGTCACCCCACTTTGTAGCCGGACTTGCACTCAAGACTCTGTGGGGGTTACCTGGTCTGGCCCTAGACTTTTTACCTTTTTGCGATGTGAGAGGTGTATCCAGGGTACTCTTTCTGCTATTTTAACTGCTGTGGGTGTAGACAATAGTACCTGGTATGGCCCTTCCCACCTTGGATCTGACCATTGCTTTCTCTTAATTATTTTGATACAAACCCAATCCCCTGGTTGGACTAGCATGTCCTGTTTTGTTGATGTATCTTGACCTGTAAGAGAGTTTGGAGACAAAACCTCCTTAGACATTATTAGTTTTCTCATATAGTTTGCAATTCAATAATCAAATTCCTCATCTTCCCTAGAAAATGGCTTAAGCTGTGGAATATAGTATCTCATAAGGTGTCAACCCTTTTGCTGTGGGTATTAATCTAATGCTAAGCACACAAATTTTTTTTTTTTTAGTAATTTGTAAATCCATACATTGTGAACACTTTATTAATCATCTGTACCACCCCCCCTTTTGAGACATGGGCCTGACCATGACTCAGTAAAACTACATATCTAAACAATGAGGTAGACAATATAGGTTAATATCTATGCTTGTACAAATACTTGCTATCTGTACTGCCCCTTTTGACAACCATTTTCGTTTCTCAGCCTCCGGTGCTGATTTTTGCATTTCTATTAACCATGCTTCATCTATCACGCTCTGCATTTCTGCTGGTTTCGCAAGATAGGAATGTACTTATATCAATAACAGAAAATACCTTGTTCTCAGGCTGGAGGTCGTTCAGGAGGACATGGGGGGTCAGGCACTACTGCCACATCTTTATTTATTGCTTGTAAGTCCGGAATGAGTCTCCAGCCTCCTTGTGGCTTCTTAACAGGAAACAATGGTGTAACACAGGGTGTATCCGCACTCTATGACCATACCCCTACCCTGCTTTTTCCTGACCACAGGATCCATTCCAACCTCTGCATCCTTTCTCAAAGGGCACCATTTCTTGATGCAGTCTCACAGTACTTTTGGGGGTGATATGCACTTCACTTGCTGCTTTAATTAGTCCTACATCACCTTTTCCTCTTGACCAAAGGTGGTCGGGGATGTCTTTTAGTGCATCCTCTTCCTCCTGGGTCAAGAGGACCAGTCATTCTTTACCATAATATCCCCCTGAAAGGTGCATCCCTGGTGTACTTTGTGTGACCCAATCATTTAACAAATCTCCCAACTCATACCATTCTACTTTAGTGCTTCAAGTAATTGACACATGGGGTGTAACTCCTTTTAGAAGCATAAATAAAAAAAATCAACAAATGTTTAAGAAAGTATAATGAGATTTTCTGCTCAGCTCATCAAGTTTCTGTCTAAAATCACCAGACATAACTCCCTAAATGTGCCCCTTAGAGATAGAGAGTACTGAGATGAACTGTCACAAAAGTAATTTAATGTTGTTGTTGCACATACGTGCAGAAAGCTATTTCTAAAATGGTGGCTATACCTTCTACTCTCCAACACTCATACTGAAAGAAATACATTATCTTGTTTAACATGTAAAACCTACAACTGTATTTACATTAGCAGCATTGAATTTATCTATAGATTCAAGCTATGCTGGGACTTGTGGTTCCACAACAGATAGTATTCAGAGAGCAGCTACAACAATTAGATATATACACAAATTGTATCTACGCATCCAATCAGGGGAGAGATCATTACAGTCATCTGCACCATCAAAAAAAGTGGCATAACTAGAAACCTCAGGGCCCCGATGCAAGAAATCATGAAGGGCCCCCCCCCCCCTCCCGAAAAGCATGATTTTGATACTATATTTTTTCCACTGGTACTGGAGGGGGGTGGACCTGGAGGGGAGGTGGTGGTGGTACTGGAGGGTGAGGATGGTGGTGGTATTGGAGGGGGGGTGGTACTGGAGGGAGGGTGGTGGTGGTACTGGAAGGAGGGTGGTACTGGAGGGGGCTGGTGGTGGTACTGGAGGGGGAGTGGTGGTGGTACTGGAGGGGGGTTGTGGTGGTACTGGAGGGGGGTGGTACTGGAGGGGGGTGGTGGTGGTACTAGAGGGGGTGGTACTGGAGGGGGTGGTAGTGGTACTGGAGGGGGTGGTACTGGAGGGGGGTGGTGGTGGTACTGGAGGGGGGTGGTAGTGGTACTGGAGGCGGGGTGGTACTGGAGGGGGGTGGTGGTGGTACTGGAGGGGGGTGGTAGTGGTACTGGAGGGGAGGTGGTGGTGGTGGTATTGGAGGGGGGGTGGTACTGGAGGGGGGTGGTGGTACTGGGGGGGTGGTACTGGAGGGGGGGTGGGGGGATAGGGATGAGATCAGTGGTGGTGGTGGGGGGATGGGATCAGTAAGAGGCAGAGCCGTGGTGGAGGTTGGGATCGATCGATTGCAGTGCAAAATGGTGACTTACCGCCAATCAATCGATAAATTCCCCCTTCTCAGAGATTATTCTTCAGTGCCTGCTCCAGGAATCCCTTGCTTGCCTCAGGTCCTCAGGTAGGTACTCCACACACTGCGCAGTCGCAGAGGGGAGAGCTCCTCCCCCGCCTTTACTGGATTGGTCTGCTGAGTTTTTTCAGTGTCCGCCCCGCCTCCCTTAAGTCTCTCTGTTTCTGGATAGGCGGGGCGAAGCCCACAAACTCAGCGCTTCTCTCGCTGTCTCTCCCCTCGGCGTAGCGGGTGAAAACCCCCCTCCCCACGGCATGAACCCGACAGTGAAACTGACACACACCCCGGCCCCGACAGTCAGGTGGGCCCCTCACGCGGCGGGCAGGCAGCCGGTGGGTCCCCTGAAGTGGCGGAGAACTACAGGGCCCAGTCGCACTTGCGACTGTTGTGACCCTTATAATTCCGCCACTGATCAAAACGTCTAATATTCTTATAACTATAAACTTCAGTATTATTTTGTCACACTGAACCATCTGCCTATTGCAGTATTTCAGCAAGAAAAGGGGGCTAATGACTATAAAATAAACAAGCTCTCATTTCAGTTTAAGACCCTATAATTGCCTACAGATATTTTCCTTCCAGAAGCAGTATGCTAGATACAAACAATGTTGTAAATTTCGTAAAACAAACAACTTTCTTTTTTCTGTAGTTTAACCACTTCAGCCCCGGAAGGATTTACCCCCTTCCTGACCAGAGCACTTTTTACAATTTGACACTGCGTCGCTTTAACTGCTAATTGCACGGTCATGCAACGCTGTACCCAAACGAAATTTGCGTCCTTTTCTTCCCACAAATTTTATTTTTTGCACTATAAACGGAAAAAGACCGAAAATTTTGAAAAAAAATGATATTTTCTACTTTTTGTTATAAAAAAAATCCAATAACCTCAATTTTAGTAATACATTTAGGCCAAAATGTATTCGGCCACATGTCTTTGGTAAAAAAAATGTCAATAAGTGTATATTTATTGGTTTGCACAAAAGTTATAGCGCCTACAAACTAGGGTACATTTTCTGGAATTTACACAGCCTTTAATTTATGACTGCCTATGTCATTTCTTGAGGTGCTAAAATGGCAGGGCAGTACAAAACCCCCCAAATGACCCCATTGTGGAAACTAGACACCCCAAGGAAATTGCTGAGAGGCATGTTGAGCCCATTGAATATTATTTTTTTTTGTCCCAATTGATTGAATAATGACAACAACAAAAAATGTACAAAAAGTTGTCACTAAATGATATATTGCTCACACAGGCCATGGGCATATGTGGAATTGCACCCCAAAATACATTCAGCTGCTTCTCCTGAGTACGGGGATACCACATGTGTGGGACTTTTTGGGAGCCTAGCCGCGTACGGGGCCCTGAAAACCAATCTCGCCTTCAGGATTTCTAAGGGCGTAAATTTTTGATTTCACTCCTCACTACCTATCACAGTTTTGAAGGCCATAAAATGCCAAGATGGCACAAACCCCCCCTAATGACCCCATTTTGGAAATTAGACACCCCAAGCTATTTGCTGAGATGCATGTTGAGTCCATGGAATATTTTATATTTTGACACAAGTTGCGGGAAAGTGACAATTTCTTTTTGCACAAAGTTGTCACTAAATGATATATTGCTCACACAGGCCATGTGCATATGTGGAATTGCACCCCAAAATACATTCAGCTGCTTCTCCTGAGTACGGGGATACCACATGTGTGGGACTTCTTGGGAGCCTAGCCGCGTACGGGGCTCCGAAAATCAATCACCGCCTTCAGGATTTCTAAGGGCGTAAATTTTTGATTTCACTCTTCACTGCCTATCACAGTTTCAGAGGCCATGGAATGCCCAGGTGGCACAACCCCCCCCCCCCCCAAATGACCCCATTTTGGAAAGTAGACACCCCAAGCTATTTGCTGAGAGGCATGGTGAGTATTTTGCAGCTCTCATTTGTTTTTGAAAATGAATGCAAAATACTCACCATACCTCTCAGCAAATAGCTTGGGGTGTCTACTTTCCAAAATAGGGTCATTTGGGGGGGGGGGTTGTGCCACCTGGGCATTCCATGGCCTCCGAAACTGTGATAGGCAGTGAAGAGTGAAATCAAAAATGTACGCCCTTAGAAAGCCTGAAGGCGGTGCTTGGTTTTCGGGGTCCCATACGCGGCTAGGCTCCCAAAAGGTCTCACACATGTGGTATCCCCATACTCAGGAGAAGCAACAGAATGTATTTTGGGGTGTAATTTCACATATTCCCATGGCATGTTTGAGCAATATATCATTTAGTGACAACTTTGTGCAAAAAAAAAAAAAATTGTCTTTTTCCCGCAACTTGTGTCACAATATAAAATATTCCATGGACTCGACATGCCTCTCAGCAAATAGCTTGGGGTGTCTACTTTCCAAAATGGGGTCATTTGGAGGGGGGGTTTGAACTGTTATTGTTATTATTTTATATATTTTTTTGTGTTTTTTTTTTTTTGTAACTGTAACTTTTGTAACTGTAACCAGTTCCAGGTTCGGGTATCTCAAAATGCGATGGCATCTTGGTAGACCCTGTGAAAGTGTGCTTAGTCTGTGCAATGCTGTACGCTACGCTAATACTCAACTAGTGTATGGTAGCGTTCAAAACATTCACCAATGCAAAGACCAGGATTGTCAGGACAGAAGTGACAATAATAGCGGGTGTCACGCCTATAGCCGCGCTTGCTGCAGACACGACATTTTTTTGGGGGGGGTTCATTGGGTAGGGGTACTCGGGAGGACATAAATAAAAATGCCTCTCATGCAGCCGACTGCATGTGGTTGGGGATGTGAATGGGGGAAGTACGGGTGCTGCAGAAGTGGTGGGTTCCCAATTAGGATTGGCAAATGCAGCAGGAAGGGCACTATGGGCACGACGGGCCTGTGTTTGTCTTCTTCTTGGTGGCAGTGGGACACTACTTGTACTTGCCACCTCACCAGCTTGAACTGCACTTATGGGACTCGCCACGTCACCAAGTGTTACTGCAGTGCTGGTTTGACTACGATCGGGGTGTACTAGGCCGCTGGTGCTTGCCACTTCACCAAAACGCTACCAAAAAAACTGTTAGCGATCGCAGGAATCAGGCCTGACTCTGCGAATGCTGCAGTTATGCGTTTAGTGTTTTGTAAGTGACAGTGATCGATCAATACTGCACTTGGGTGGGCTGGCTGGGCTGGGCTGGGCTGGGCGGAGGGGCAAAACGTAGGTGCTAACAGGTATCTGGGCTGATCCCGCTAACACTGTGTTTTTGGGAACCCTAAACTGCTGGGGACGCTAGTATAGATCTGATCAGATCAAATATTGATCCGTTCTGGTACTGTACCACTAAGGGAGGTGTGCGGTGCGTGCGTGGGTGTTAGCGCTACTGGCACTAACCTGACGCTGCCTGGGGCTGGTGCTTGCCAGTTAACCAAAACGTTACCAAAAAAACTGTTAGCGATCGCAGGGGTCAGGCCTGACTCTGTGAACGCTGCAGTTATGTGTGTTTAGTGTTTTGTAAGTGACAGTGATCGATCGATACTGCACTTGGGTGGGCTGGGCTGGGCGCAGGGGCAAAACGCAGGTGCTAGCAGGTATCTGGGCTGATCCCGCTAACACTGCGTTTTTGGGAACCCTAAACTGCTGGGGACGCTAGTATAGATCTGATCAGATCAGATATTGATCCGTTCAGATACTATACCACTAAGGGAGGTGTACGGTGCTTGCATGGGTGTTAGCGCTACTGGCACTAACCTGATGCTGCCTGGGGCTGGTGCTTGCCAGTTCAGCAAAACGCTACCAAAAAAACTGTTAGCGATCGCAGGGATCAGGCCTGACTCTGCGAACGCTGCAGTTATGCATTTAGTGTTTTGTAAGTGACAGTGATCGATCGATACTGCACTTGGGTGGGCTGGGCTGAGCTGGGCCGGGTGGAGGGGCAAAACGCAGGTGCTAGCAGGTATCTGGGCTGATCCCGCTAACACTGCGTTTTTGGGAACCCTAAACTGTTGGGGACACTAGTATAGATCTGATCAGATCAAATATTGATCCGTTCTGGTACTGTACCACTAAGGGAGGTGTGCGGTGCGTGCGTGGGTGTTAGCGCTACTGGCACTAACCTGACGCTGCCTGGGGCTGGTGCTTGCCAGTTAACCAAAACGTTACCAAAAAAACTGTTAGCGATCGCAGGGGTCAGGCCTGACTCTGCGAACGCTGCAGTTATGTGTGTTTAGTGTTTTGTAAGTGACAGTGATCGATCGATACTGCACTTGGGTGGGCTGGGCTGGGCGCAGGGGCAAAACGCAGGTGCTAGCAGGTATCTGGGCTGATCCCGCTAACACTGCTTTTTTGGGAACCCTAAACTGCTGGGGACGCTAGTATAGATCTGATCGGATCAGATATTGATCCGTTCAGATACTATATCATCAAGGGAGGTGTACGGTGCGTGCGTGGGTGTTAGCGCTACTGGCACTAACCTGACGCTGCCTGGGGCTGGTGCTTGCCAGTTCACCAAAACGTTACCAAAAAAACTGTTAGTGATCGCAGGGATCAGGCTTGACTCTGCGAACACTGCAGTTATGTGTGTTTAGTGTTTTGTAAGTGACAGTGATCGATCGATACTGCACTTGGGTGGGCTGGGCTGGGCGGAGGGGCAAAACGCAGGTGCTAGCAGGTATCTGGGCTGATCCCGCTAACACTGCGTTTTTGGGAACCCTAAACTGCTGGGGACGCTAGTATAGATCTGATCGGATCAGATATTGATCCGTTCAGATACTATATCATCAAGGGAGGTGTACGGTGCGTGCGTGGGTGTTAGCGCTACTGGCACTAACCTGACGCTGCCTGGGGCTGGTGCTTGCCAGTTCACCAAAACGTTACCAAAAAAACTGTTAGCGATCGCAGGGATCAGGCTTGACTCTGCGAACGCTGCAGTTATGTGTGTTTAGTGTTTTGTAAGTGACAGTGATCGATCGATATTGCACTTGGGTGGGCTGGGCTGGGCAGAGGGGCAAAACGCAGGTGCTAGCAGGTATCTGGGCTGATCCCACTAAAACTGCTTTTTTGGGAACCCTAAACTGCTAGGGATGCTAGTATAGATCTGATCGGATCAGATATTGATCTGTTCAGATACTTTACCACTAAGGGAGGTGTATGCTGCATGCGTGGGTGTTAGCGGTACTGGCGCTAACCTGATGCTGCCTGAGGCAACGCAGACCCTATCTGACCCTAAAACCTAAGTTATATCACCGCCGGGCGATCAGGGGGCTAAACCTTTATTCGGTGCCCTAACACTATAAAAAATAAACGAACTAACCAGCGTCACCCGTAACAGTTATACGGTGATCACTGGTGAAAGGGTTAACTAGGGGGCAATCAAGGGGTTAAAACCTTTATTAGGTAGTATATGGGGGTCCCTGACGCTATAAAACGCTGACGGCGAACCTATATATTTACCTCCCTAACTAGCGTCACCAGTGACACTAATACAGCGATAACAAAAACGATCGCTTAGTGACACTGGCGACGGGGGGTGATCAAGGGGTTAAAACTTTATTAGGGGGGGTTAGGGGAGTATCCTAGACCTAAAGGGGGCTAACACTAACTGCCCTACCACTTCTACCTGTCACAAACTGACACCAATGCAGTAATCAGAAAAAAAAAAACTGCTTGGTGTCAGTGTGACGAGGGGGGGGGGTGATTGGGGGGTGATCGGGGGGTGATGGGGGGTGTAATGTGTGCCTGGCATGTTCTACTGTGTGTGTGTGTTGTGCACTCACATTGATGTCTTCTCTCCTCGGCGCCGGAATGGAAAATACAGAGCCGAGGAGAGATGACATCACTTCCTCTGCTGCTGTTTACTATACAGCAGCAGAGGAAGGATTTCATTGGCTGGGAGCGATCGCGAGGGGGGGGCCACAAATGGATGGATCGCTCCCGGACAGAAGCCGACCGCCTCGGGCACCGGGGGGGGGTCCGATCGGAACCCCCGCCCGCGGGAGGCAGATCACGTACAGGTATGTGATTTTACCTGCCCGTGCCATTCTGCCGACGTATATTGTCGTGAGGTGGTCAGCAACTGGTTAAATAACTTCTCAGCCTATTCATGGAGCTATCTAGCTGAGGTGACTCTTTCTCTGTGTAGCTTGAATACCTCATCAGGGAGGAGGCAGGTGACCATGCTGTCTCCCTCCCAATCCCAATACAGGTTTTTCAAGGTAATTCTGACCCCTTTAAACTTAGTAAGTTTCTTTTCAGAATTTATATCAGGTCCTTAAGTATGTTTGAAATACATTGTACAATGAAAATGATGTTGGACCTTGTAGTTCCTCACTTTAACCTTTTTCTTCCACCTTGTTCAGGGGGGATTGTTGCCTGAACCCAGGACCTACAGTACATAAAACCAGGCTATACCAATGATAAGGCTCATTGTTAGCCTTCACTACATGTGTTTTGCAAGTACGGTGGGCTCTCAGGCCCCTCTTAGCTGGTATAACCGAGGTATCAAGTGCATGCAATAAATCCCTGCCCAGCAGGTTACCTGGACATCGGTCCCGGGACCGCCTCAGCTTCCGCCTGTAAAAACATGGCCGTTGGCCGACTTTCGAACTGCACATGCGCTGCTAGGGCAAGCTCGGCCTAGCTCAGCCCCTTGGGCTTGGCCTAGCTTGGCCATTTGGATGAGTTTCCTATGTACAGTACCTTCCTCTCCTCCTCCCGACTCGCCCTCCCTCCCCCCGTCCGGGCTCTCCCTGTCACCCCTCCGGATCACTCTGCTCAGTATTTGGGTGACAATGGAAGATCGGGGGATCTCGATGGTAGTTCATGGGGTGGGAACTCCGTGATCAGCTGATCAGTATGCAGTGTATCTGCAGAGCAAGTCCCAGAAGCAGATCCTGCAGGAGACCAGCCGCAGAGTCAGCCACATTAACAGCAGCCGGCTGGGTAGGAGATACACCGAACGGAGGGACTTCTGAGAGTTCTTTATTCTGCTGTGTGTGTGTGTGATAATCAGGTGTGCTGTCTGTCTGAACTTCTCCTGAGTGTCAGATGTGCCCCCCCTCCTCATCCATAGGGTGTCTCTACACTTCTCCCTGACCCCCTACTTCCATTACCTGCACTCACCTTCCCATGTCTCCCTCCTCTGTCCCTGGAAGAAGTGATCATAATTTCTCATCTTCACTTATCTGAGTTTATTATCATTTGTATTTATTGTAAATGCAAATGTAAGAGCAAACCTGTAATATAATATATGCGGTATGCTGTGATTGCTAAGTTCTGCGACTGACAGCAATATATATATAACAATAATAATATATAGGATCTGGGCCTGCTGTCCCTCTATCCCTCTTTCTTTCTTTCTTTCTTTCTTTCTTTCTTTCGTTCTTTTTTTCTTTCTCCTTCCATCCCTGTCTTCCTTCTC
This sequence comes from Lithobates clamitans, assembly GCA_037952925.1. Classification (NCBI taxonomy): domain Eukaryota; kingdom Metazoa; phylum Chordata; class Amphibia; order Anura; family Ranidae; genus Lithobates; species Lithobates clamitans. The sequence continues at coordinate 880,782 of JBBGZY010001451.1, read as the reverse complement.
CCTCCACCCCTCTTTCATCTCAGACTCTATTTTACCACACCCCCTTTAAATCACGCCCAATATTTAGCATAGTTTAAAGTTATTGTAAAGTCTTGGTTTTTTTTAAAAATAACAAACATGTTTTACTTACCTCCTCTTTGTAGTTGGGTTTGCACAGAGCAGCCTGGATCCTCCTCTTCTCGGGTGCCTTTTTGCTGCTCCTGGCCCCTCCCTCCTATCGAATGCCCCTCAGCCAGCAGCTCTTTATGGGGGCACCCAAGCCCAGTCACAGCTCCGTGTATCAATTCAGACCCGGCCCCCCGACCTGGCCCCACCCCCTCTCTCCCCTGATTGGCTGACTGACTTTGACTGACAGCCACAGGAGCCAATGGCACTGCTGTGTCAGCCAATCAGGAGGAGTATTCCAGATGGCTTAGACATACGTGGACATCGCTGGAGAGAGATGGGGCTCATGTAAGTAATTAGGGGGTGCTGGGGAGGCTGCTAAACACATAGAATGCATTAAGATAAAAAAAACCTTCTGCCTTTACAACTCCTTTAAACCACACACATTTTTTTATGTGGCACATTTTTCCACTCTGACCCCACCACACCTACAAATGAATGCCCCACCCCTAATTAAAATAATACTCCACCTACATCCAAAAAAGTGTCCCTTAATTTTTTTTGAGAATGTTGGCAACTATGAATTCATAAGATTGTTTCCCTAAATACATTATTTAGCATGGCAGCTTATTAGGAGGGGAACACTTTAACGAACGGCGGCGAAGTAGCATGTGAATGAAGATCTCCAGACAGGGCTAAAGGTAAGTTTTAAGACCAAACTCTAGTTTGATGTGAACTTTTACGTACCTTTCTTCCAAGGGACATGTGAGTGCCGTTCAGCGCACTAGCATTCTAAACCCAGACAGGTAGTCAGTCCATGATTGCCTAGGCTGAGAGGGAGTGAGTTGAATGAAGCTGCCCATCATTTAACCTGAAAGATTGGTGACATCTAGTGAAAAAAATGTATTACTGCAGGGGACAGCTCCAGACTAATGGTGAGTATTGCAAAAAAAGCTGTGTTTTTCTGAGAAAATATTTTTTTTATTAAATGGTTGTTGGGATAGTCAAAGCTATAAATGGAAAAAAAAATCATTAAAAATAAAGTTGTCTTTTATGAATTTCTTTTTACTGAGTAAGGCAGACACTGCAACTATAGGATACTATAGAGTTTCTTTACAAAGGTATGGTAAGATTTTCCCCTCACGTGTGAAAATTATAGGGTTTGGTAACTCAAAACCTGCTTTGTAAACCAACTTAAAACATATGGACAACGACTAAAAGATAACTGACAGGAGCTACAGAAACAGCCTGAAGGCCTGTCAGTCATTCTCCCACTGCCATCAATAGCCCGCACAACTGTAGGCCCTCCGGAGATTAATTGCACTTTGCTAAAATATCTAAAATGATTGCAGGGTGTTTTTTATTTTAAAGGTGAGATGGGGTGAGAGATAATGAGATGCAGTCACAGGGAAAATCCCCACAGATTTTGGCCCTACATTTTTGTCATGTTGGCGCCGGTAAAAAAATGTAAAAGACTTTCAGTAAACAAAAGAGAAAAATATATTAATCAATTAAGGAGACCTTTTCCCTAAAACAAAACTGCTAATAAATGTAGCCCCTGCAAAGAAGACAGAAAATTCTTTCCTCTGCTGATGCCTATGCCACTAAATGCGGCTGTAACGTAGAGAAATTTCCGCTCAAAGACTCTTCAGAAACTGAGAGTGTTGATCTCCTGGCCCCTGACTGTGCTCTGTGGATCCTCTAGTGGACCCCCACATTGCTACCGGACACAACAGCATAGGAGCCAGTGTAGACAGGCTTTGGTTCACTTCACCTGGGCTTTGCATTACAGTACAAGTCTACGTAAATACAAAACCTACTTGAAGTAGTTCCAATGCAGGTCAGAAGAACAACTGCAGGTCACCTGCACCTGAAAATGAATTGTAATTGTATAATAACAAAAATAAAGAAAAACATTGTAATTGTGAATTCTGAACGATCTTAAGTTGATGCAATTGACACAAGTCCAAAGACTGTCAACACAAGCCCTCCTGTGATGCAGCAGCCCCCCAGAGCCCCCCTTTTACTTACCTGAACCCAGTCTTTCCAGCGACGGGGATGAGCACACCAGCTCCAGCCGGTATCTCTGGTCCCAATTGGATAGATTGATAGCAGCGCAGCCATTGTCTACCTCTAAAATAGAAAATATGTGTCATCGGCGCAAATATTAATCCAAAGTGATAGTAATAATATCTATTATTTGATCTGCTGTGGTTAAAAAATCCTATTTTATATATATATATATATATATATATATTCTTATTTGATTTGATACTTCCTGATGACGCATGTGTGTATACGAAACGCGTAGAGGCTTCTGGGTAATTGCTAACGTCACTTACTGTCACTGACCCACACCAGATCGAGGCTTGGAACACACGTAGATTCCGGTAAACGAATGCGGTGGAGCTAAAACCCAAAACAAGCTGCTGGAAAGACTCAGTGCCGGTCTAGAGGCAATTTAAATTGTGAGTGTTCATTTTAGAAATTCTGGATATTATTTTTTTGGCTAAAATAAATATTTTATAAGTACATTACACAATCATGGATGTTTAATTTAATTTCTATGAAACACTGAGACTGGTATGGAGAAATGAGGAGCATCTAGTAGTAATCCAGATAGCGGAATGCCAAGATAGTGGAGTGGTTATCCCAATATGAACCCATATGTGCCCATTTTAGAAGGTGGTGGTGGCACATGAAGTGGTGAAAAGTCCTCCTTTTTTAGAGTACGGATGTGAATTGGAGCACAATATACACATTGAATATATAAGAAAAACGGAAGTGGAGTTTGGGGATTATTGAAACATATATATGTTCTGGGGGAGTAATATCTTGTCTATGACAATTTTGCATATGATAATTTGCACTTTATATTTGATTTTTTGGCATGTTGCACATTGCAGATTAGAGTTTATTGCATAGGTTTTATATCAGGTATAGACACCGTTTTTAGTGGTTATATTGCAATAGCACCTTTTGGATCAGCGCAGTTACACTTTCATTGGCTCCCTCTGCTGTCAATCAAATCCAATGACACGGAAGCTGGGGGCAGTCCTGCTGTCTGTGTCAATGGACGCAGCAGCAGAACATGGGAGTGCGCCCGCATGAGTGCCCCGAAGGAGAGAGACTGACAATGCTGCTGGTGCTTCTGTGCTCCTTCATTCAGGTGGGGGCACTCTAATAAGGGAGTGTGTTACTGGCCAGATCACCGGGTGAAAACAGAGGGAAAAAAAGGCTAAAAAAGAAAACTAATACAACCACCACATGTAATGATTGGTGAGCTTCAATATATTACTTTTTGGATATTGGGTTCAACCACTTTCAAATTGGGCTATAGCTGAAAGATGGCTATAGTGTGGTTGTTCAGTTCTGGGAGGGCATCTATTGATGTCCTCACCAAATGACCCCCCCCCCCCCCCCCACGCTGTCAAACACAGCTGATCACAGATAGAGGTAAAGGGCAATTTACAGTGGCCTTTTACCATTTGATCAGCTGTGTCCAATCACAGCTCATCACATTGAAACAAGTGACGGTTATCAGCAGCATTTCCTTTTCTCAGTGCTGTCAGTGTGAGGTAGGGAAAGCCAATAACCGGCTTTCCTGTGACAGGGGACATTTACACTGATAATCAGTGCACTGATCACCAGTTCCCTGATTATCAGTGCAGCCCCATCAGTGCAAAATATTAGTGCCTATCCTTCTAGCACACTAGAGGGTGCTACACACATATGTTGCCGAGTTCCGGATCTGTATATATGCGCTTACCGGCCATGGGAGCCATGGGAGCACAGCACCAAAATACTGTAAAGATAGGATATATGTCCAAGAAAACCTATTATAATTACTGATATACACGACTATTATACTATTATACTATACTATTATAAATACTACTCTACACAACCGCTGTCTACATCAGTGTTTCTCAGCTCCAATTCTCAAGGCGCCCCAACAGGTCATGTTTTCAGTATTACCCTCAGATAAAATGTGGTAATTACTAAGGCAGTGTAACTGATCAAATCACCAGTGCAAAATAATGGAAAGCCTGAAAACATGATCTGTTGGGGTGCCTTGAGGACTGGAGTTGAGAAACACTTGTCTACATCATACCATGACTCATTTTTGGTATGATGTAGACAGCAGTCGTGTAGAGCAGTATACTAATGAGATGGGAATTCAACTCTGAGATTGCCTCTGGAACATTTAGCTTATCAGTTATAATACAATCTCTCGGACATACTGTATATCCTATCTTTACTTTATTTTGGTGCTGTGCTCCCATGGGCTAGTAGGCGCATATATACAGATCCGGAACTCTGCAGAATATATATACATGTACAGTATATACAATCAACATAATTTTATGTTTTTACTACAAGGATGCAGGTGTGAGTAATGCCGTGTACACACGGCCGGACTTTTCAACCAAACTTGTCCGGCGGAACGAATCCGTCGGATAATTCGATCGCGTGTGGGCTTCATTGGACCTGCAGCGGACTTTTTCGGTCGAAAATCGGACTTTATGCCGTGTACACACGGGCGGACTTTTCTGCATCAAAGGTCCGATGGTCTTTCCGACGGACTTTCGAAGGACTTTTGACGGACTTCCGATGGACTTTCGAACGAACGGACTTGCCTACACACGATCACACCAAAGTCTGATGGATTTGTACATGATGACGTACGACCGGACTAAAATAAGGAAGTTCATAGCCAGTAGCCAATAGCTGCCCTAGCGTCGGTTTACAGACGAGTGAATTTTTCGACCGAACTCGAGTCCGATGGAAAGATTTGAAACATGTTCCAAATCTAAAGTCCGTCTGATTTTCGACCGAAAAAGTCTGCTGCAGGTCCGATGAAGCCCACACACAGTCGAATTGTCCGACAAATTTGTTCCATCGGACAAGTTTGTTCGAGAAGTCCGGCCATGTGTACACGGCATTAGATTTGGAACACGTTTGAAATCTTTCCGTCCGGCCGAAAAATCCGCTCGTCTGTATGCTAGTCTGACGAACGAAAACCGACGCTAGGGCAGCTATTGGCTACTGGCTATCAACTTCCTTATTTTAGTCCGGTCGTACGTCATCACGTACGAATCCGTCAGACTTTGGTGTGATTGTGTGTAGGCAAGTCCGTTCTTTCGAAAGTCCGTCGGAAGTCCGTCAAAAGTCCGTCGAAAGTCCGTCGGAAAGACCGTCGGACCTTCGATGCCAAAAAGTCCGCCCGTGTGTACACAGCATTACACACATGTACTGAAGTCACACATAATATTTGCTTGTATGGTTTTTGAAGAAGCGGAAGTTGGCGAAATGCGTCACCAGATCAAGCATACCAAATAAATATATACATGTGACTGTAAAGTTTGTACTATACACAACAATTTGGTTTTATTCTATCCAGTATTTTTTATCCATTTATTAATTGAATAAAAATATCTTTTTATAATAATTTTTCGCATTCTATGTTCTTGGAGGCATAGTCCCACACTGCATGAGGTAGGGGTTAGAGGTACAACCGCTGGAACACATTGAAAAATATTTTAACATTGGAATAAACTTGTGTTTGCACTTGACTATTATGGTGTGGTATGGTATGGTATTATGTTGTGGTATTTTAGTATCTAATTACTCAAAACTCATCCTACCAGAATGATTGTGGAAGCCCTACAGTGTGTGGAAGCAGTCAGCCTAATATATTTAGATACTCTACATTTACATCTTACAGCAATACATGATAACAATAACACTCAATAACAATAACAAAGATATAAAGTAATCATACATTGAATCCTTCTGCAGGGTTCCAGTGCCTTATATCTACTTAAAAGTGCAATCAGAGGCTGGGTACATGGGAAGTTATCATCTAACTAGATTTCTTGCAGGATCAGCAAGTATTTTTTTTTTTTGCATATCTCAAACGGGCTTAACAAAACAATTCAATGGTATATTTAACAAAGCAATAGGGAGCAAAATAGGAGAATTGTATGGTTAGTATTTACTTGCACTTTAACCGCTTCAGCCCCGAAAGATTTTACCCCCTTTCTGACCAGAGCACTTTTTGCAATTCGGCACTGCGTTGCTTTAACTGACAATTGCGCGGCTGTGCGACGTAGCACCCAAACAAAATTGACGTCCTTTTTTTCCCACAAATAGAGCTTTCTTTTGGTGGTATTTGATCACCTTTTGCGATTTTTATTTTTGCGCTATAAACAAAGAAAGAGCGTCAATTTTGAAAAGCAATATTTTTTACTTTTTGCTATAATGAATATCCCCCAAAAATATATAAAAAAAATATTTTTTCCTCAGTTTAGGCCGATATGTATTCTTCTACATATTTTTGGTAAAAAAAAAAAAAAAAAGCAATAAGCGTATATTGATTGGTTTGCGTAAAAGCTATAGCGTCTACAAAATAGGGGATAGTTTTAACTCATTTTTTATTATTTTTATTTTATTAGTAATGTTGGCGATCTGCGATTTTTATCGTGACTGCGACATTATAGCGGACACAGCGGACACTGTTCACACTATTTTGGGACCATTGTCATTTATACAGCAATCAGTGCTATAAAAATGCACTGATTACTGTGTAAATGACACTGGCAGGGAAGGGGTTAAACACTAGGGCGCGATCAAAGGGTTAAGTGTGTCCTTGGGAGTGATTCTAACTGTGGGGGGGATGAGCTTCCACTCACATGACAGCGATCACTGCTCCCGATGACAGGGAGCAGTGATCTCTGTCATTTCACAAGGCAGAACGCGGAAATGCCTTATTTACATAGGCATCTCCCTGTTCTGCGGCTCCGTGACACGATCGCCGGGCGCATGCTCACCCACTAGCCCTACCAATTGAAGGGGACTTACAGGTCTGCCCATTTGCCCACCGCTGCCATTGTGCCCATGTATATCGGCGTGCAGCGGTCGGCAAGCGGTTAAAGCCCAATTCCAAGACATCTGAAAGTTCTCCCCTTACAGTAGATCTGTGCCTGCGCTCCAGGGTTAACTACTCCTTTAGGTCTCGTGGATAATTAGTGGCCATAGATGAATTGTTTTTTTCTTTTCTTTTCTTTTGTTTTACTTTTGATCAGCTAGCTGACTGATCAAAAAAATCAAATGGATTCCACCCATCCACACAATCAAGGTGGATGGAGGAATCCTGCTTGCTGTACTATTGTATTCTGACAGCAGAGATTCACTCCTCTACTGTCAGAATTCACTGATCACCGATGCAGCTGATTGGCTCCATGCATTGATTGAATGAAAATTTTCTAACATTCCTGTTCAAAAGAAGCCGATCATTAGACTGACTTCTCTCTAAAGGTAATGGCTGTCCTGCTGAATTGACTGAGTTTTAATCCAAGCTTAAAGTTTTTGTAAAGGCTGAAGTTTTTTACCTTCATGAATTCTATGCATGAAGGTAAAAAAACCTTCTCTGTGTAAAGGCCCCCCCTCCCCGCCCCCAATACTTACCTGAGACCGATCTTCCTCTAGCAATGTGCCTGAGAGCCTCGGCTCTCCAGGGACTCCACCTCCTCATTAGCTTAGGCAGCAGCGGGAGCTATTGTCTCCCGCTGCTGTCAATCACAGCCAGTGAGACAATGCGGAGAGAGAGGGGGTGGGGCCAAGCCACGGCTCTGTGTGTGAATGGACACACAGAGCTGCGGCTCGGGAGCGAGCCTGCTTGATTACCCCCATTGCAAGCTGCTTGCTCTGGGGGCATTTGACAAGAGGGAGAGGTCAGGACGCTGGCGGGGCACCCGAGCAGAGGAGGATCTGGGCTGCTCTGTGCAAAAACACTTCACAGAGCAGGTGAGTATAACATGTTTGTTATTTATAAAAGAAAAAAAATGACTTTAATATCACTTTAAGAGCACTTTTACTTACCCAATCCTACACTCTCCCACCAGATGGTAGTGGACTGTCCCTCACCATTCTCACGTCCAGCGCAGGACCCTGTACCCTGTATTGGTTTTTATGACGTCAAACCCTAATGCCCCGTACACACGGTCGGATTTTCCAATAGAAAATGTCCGATCGGAGCGTGTTGTCGGACATTCCGACCGTGTGTGGGCTCCATCGGACATTTTCCATCGGATTTTCTGACACACAAAGTTTGAGAGCAGGCTATAAAATTTTCCGACAACAAAATCCGATCGCGTCAATTCCGACCGTGTGTGGCCTGTTCCGACGCACAAAGTGCCACGCATGCTCAGAAGAAATTTCGAGACGGAACAGCTCGGTCTGGTAAAATTAGAGTTCGGAGTGGATAGAGCACTTTCGTCACACTGCAATGTAAAAAATGGTTTAATACAGCGCACTCTCTTCTTCTTTATAATGTGAGAAGAATGAAGTAGTTTTGCTGCTCATATTCACACAGACTTCTCACAAACTTCTTTCTTTATTATTTATTGTGATTCCCTCAATATTTTTTGATTTGTCACATCTGACCACTTTTTTTTTTTGGTTTGTTTTTAATTGTCAATTTTTTTTAAGGTTGTTTTTTTTTCTAATTTTGTTTGCTTTTTAATAAAGAATATTTTTGGGTGTGTTTTGTGTGTCAAGTTACCACAACACCATTGATATCTTGTATTATTTAATCTCAAGGAGATTGTTTGGTGTTGGTGTCTCTTGTTAATTTCACTGTATTTAATTTCATTGTATTTTTGAAATGTACCTGCCTCCTCACAAACAAACTGTCCTTTTTGAAGGAAAACACACATAGGCAAGTATAATTGAACCAAAAATTCCTTTATTAAGGGTTTACAACCAAACAAAGAGGGAGGCAACACTGGAGAAACAGCAGAAATTGGTGAAGCCTTTGGCCCCCAGGGCACACATCAAGTATTTTCAAGCAAAATTGGTGGCCTGAGGAGTCCATATCTAAGGGAGTGCAGTCTGGTCCCGAAGTCCCAGAGATCATGAAAGCAGTAGATGACATCTGTGTCCCTAGGCTCTGGTCATAGGAGAGGCTGCATCTTTTGTCAGACCAGACTGAACCCAGGTCATCCCTCTCTGGTCTTCCTTCCAAGCTTCCTTCCACGCTGTGGCTCTGGTGGTGGAGTTGTGGCAGCAGGAGGAGGAGGAGGATGGTCCAACTCAATAACGTCGGTCTTGGGTGTGATTTCGCCACTCACCCCCTTAGTTAGGACTTTATAAATAAGTTTCTCACACATGAGGCGTTGACCCTCCTGCATGCCCTTCAGTTTGGTGGCAGCCATGCAGGCAAAGGCCTCTTCAGGAGTGGGTAAGGCTCTGAGGGACGCAGAAGCCTCCTGAATGAACCTGAGTGCTAAATCCTGCATATGAGTCGCCTTCCTTGGTCTTTTGTATGGAAGGCGGAGGGGAGGAACCTGCGATTCTGTCAGGCTGCGACTGGTCCCAGGCTTCTCCTGGCTGCAACTTAGCCCCGCCTCCTCCTGGCTGCCACTTACCCCCGCCTCCTCCTGGCTGCCACATTCTACAGCCTCCTCCTGTGTACCACATTTCACAGCCTCCTCCTGGCTGAGGTCTTCCTGTGTATAAAAGAGGGACATAGTTTTATTTTTTTATTCATCAATCACACACAATTGTCACCTCATGACTGCTGCAAATTGAATGTTAACAAATATAACTGATGATCATTCTGAGCCCAGCATTTTTCATTCTTGTCCCAAATATTTTGGTCCACTACTGTCTATTGATATGTAAAACACTTTATTAAATCAGCAATTAGTGATCAATAATGACATCTAGTAAAGATCATTTATTTCTTGACCAGAAATCTGTAGAAGAATGCTATACCTGACTCCATCTGGGCTCCTCCAATTCTTCCTGCCTGGAAGTCCCAGGTTGGACATCGGAAGCCTCAGCTGGGGTGGAAGGAAGAGTGAAAGGAAGGGTTGAGGGGGATTCCCTGACTCCAGTCTGGTCTGACAGAAATCGCAGTCTCTTCTAGTACCACAGTCTGGGGACATGAATGTCATCTGCTCCAGCTCCGGATCTCTGGGAATCCGTGACCTTCTTGCGCTCCCTAAGATAAGTGCTCCTCAGGCCACCAATTTTCGTTTTTAAATAGGGGATGGTTGCTGTGGGGACCACTCCGCTTCACCAACTCCAGCAGTTTCTCCAGGGCTGCCTGCCTCTTTTGTTTATGATTATAATGCCGGTGTTTGACCTGCCACAGACAGGGCAGCTCCCTGTACTTGTCTATGAACAGGGGGAGGAAGTTGTGGTCATTGAAGCCACCCATTTTATCTGCAAGACACAACACAAGACAAACCCTAATGTCAGGCAAAACTCTCCTAATCTTGTTACAATATAGGCCTCAATCTAGAAGCAGTATAGGTCCAAGTTTATATCTTACCTTCGTTATCACGATCGGCGCCTCCTATACTCCTTCCTCCGCTCACAGATCGTAGTACTACGCACGCGTGTTACGCTTTATACACACTGCGCATGCGTGTAACTCCGCCCGCCCCTGACGTTCTTTCTAGTCTATTCACCGCCCCTTTTAGTTCGGCGCAGTGGGGGAAGAGCACATGGCGGAGACACAGCAGGTGCGTGCTAATTACAGCAACGAGGAGGAGGAAAGCCTGGAGCCGGAAACGTCTGGCTCCAGAAGGAGAAGATTTAAGGCATCAAATATATCCTTTGGGGAGATGTTGGAGATGGTGGACATCCTGAAGAAGGCCGACTATGAGGGGAAGTATGGACCTTACCCCAACCCCAATGTCATAAAGGCCAAGATAATGGAGAAAGTGGTCAAGAGTCTGCACCAGAATTTCGGGGTACGACGATCGAAAGATCAGCTCAGGAAACGGTGGTCGGACCTCAAATTAAGAGAACACGAGCAGTACAGAAAGATCCAGAGAGTGCTGCAAAAAAGTAAGTAGTTGTGCTGTGTTCCTAGTCTTTTTGTGTTTATTGCATTCGTGCTGATCCATGTGCTTTTCTTAACTGTTGTACAGTTTAAAATGGCAACTTTCATGTTCATGGGCAAATTATTCGTTCGTATCAAACATTTTTCGTTCGGCCTATAAAACACCATTGTTTTGGCCATATGCATTTGACCACATTTTTTAGGGCCTACTTGTATGAAAATAATTTGGTTGTGTAGATGGGTTTGTTACTAGAATGAAATGCAAACTAGATTCTGTGTAAGGAGAGGACACTCAGCAGTTTACACATCTGGACGCTGGAGCACTAGTGTGGGACACAAGAACACTCTTTTTATTAGGGGTCCACACAGGTGCTCCAGTGTATACTATAGGGGGGTCTCCATCTGTGAAGCTTGTACAAGGCAGGTAAAGTATTGAAGCTTGACAAAGGACACTAAAAATTCTACATCTTGGAACTCTGCCAAAATAGACAATTGTACCCCACTTCCAAGCAATGTTTTATATTTATAGTTCTGCCATAAAATATCTGTGTGCTAAGTATACCATTTTTTTTTTACATAGGGGAGAAAAGACTCGGAGGACACCCCTCATCCGAGGAGACCAGAGACCCCCCACCTCTGGAAGAAGGGGAAATCCCCAAAGGAAAGAAGAGCAGGAGGAGGAAGACGTGGTGGAACTAGTCACCACAACAGGTGAGTGTCTGCGACCACAGGCTCAGGTAAGAGATGGATGCCGACATATTTATAATACATGGTTTTTTTTTTTGTTTCTATCTTTTTAGGTAATCGTGATGTTGTGGATCCAGGGCATTTCACCTCGGAAAGTGCACAGATCTTGATTGAGGAGATCATGGGGTGTAATGTTGTATTGGAAAACATCAAGAAAAACATCAATGTGGTTATTCAAAAAAATAAGAACATCATTGATGTTTTGGGGAGAGTTTAAAACCCCTCCAAATCCCTTTCTTTTATGGTGTGCTACAATTTTTACATTTTTTGTCGAATTGTAGAAAATCCAAATTTAGAAGAGGCACACAGTGTGTCAACATGTGCTATCTGCCATCACGGGAGATCAATGGACGCGTTTTGGGGGTGCAACCCCTTCCTCAATAATAAAGTAGCTGAGAGGAAGGGGTTGCTCCCCCAAAACACGTCCCTTATCCCCCATGATGGCAGCTAGCACATGTTGACATTCGGCTATTTGTGTGCATCTTCAAAATTTGGCTTTTCCGGGGGTGATTTCACCCTATCTGAACGCAATATCAAACACAGTTCCTAAATACTCATGTCTGATATTGCCTTCAAGTTCTACCAAAAGTGAACTTTGTAAGTTCAAGATTTGTGTCTTTCTTGTTGGTTTTAAACATGCCTGTTTTATCTTAAATGGACATTTCTACTTTTTCTAATGTGACCCCAAAAATTGTTATACAACAAACATGTTGGTTTGTTTTAAAAACCTTTTCTAAATGCACATGTGATTGTGCAGGTATTAAAAAGATTGTTAATCAAGAATGTGTGGATAATTGTCTCAACGCTCCAACACTTATGTTGTGCTCTAATTGCTGCTTTCTGTGACAATGGGGGTTATTTCCTAAAAGGGCAAATCCACTTTGCACTACAGGTGCAGTTTCACTGCAGTTTCAAGTGCACTTGTAGTGCAAAGTGTCTTTGCCTTTAGTAACGAACACCCAACAGTGCTTTGTATAAGGTTACACAATCACGCCATTTTCAGGACTCACCACATTTCTGTCAGGGTCAGCTAAAACAAACACAAGCAGGAAATGTCACCAAAGATTTGCTTAATTTTTTTTTTATTTGATAAAGGTTTCACACATTGTCTGGCATTTTGATAGCCCCCCTACCCGCAAAGAATTCTAGGTATCTTAGCCGGACATAACGGGCACTCAGGAAGGGCAAGCCAGGACGGCCACTTTCAAACGCCGTCAGGGTTGGTTCATTTTGAATTCCGGCTTCAGGCCCAACTGAGCCAGCACAGTTGGCAGAATGTTGCCGTAAAAAGTTGTGTAGAACACAGCACGCCAGAATAATGTGATTCAGTTTGTACTCCGCCATATGTATGGGTGTAATAAATAGGAGGAACCGGATGGCCATGATTCCAAACGTGTTCTCCACCACTCTTCTGGCTCTGGCCAGCCGGTAATTAAAAACCCTCTGGTCCGGGGTGAGGGTCCTCATCGGGAATGGCCGCATAAGATGGTCCCCCAGCGCAAAAGCTTTATCTGCAATGAAGACGAATGGGAGTCTTTCACATTGTCTTCTGGAGGTGGCAAGTCCAAGCTGCCATTCTGGAGACGCCTGTAGAACTCGGTCTGGGTGATGACTCCACCATCGGACATCCGGCCATTCTTCCCTACGTCCACATACAGGAACTCATAAGTAGCCGACACCACCGCCAACATCACAATACAATTGAACCCCTTATAATTATAATAGTACGACCCCGAGTTGGGTGGTGGGATGATGTGGACGTGTTTCCCATCAATTGCCCCTCCGCAGTTAGGAAAGTCCCACCGCTGGGCAAAGTGGGAGGCCACAGTCTGCCATTCCTGTGGCGTGGAAGGAAACTGTTGAGGAAAACAAAACAAAATTAGTCTTTTTGCACATAAAAACATGAAAAGCAGATTAGACACAAACATTCTTGGCCAACATCAAGATAACATTTATTTATGGGAATTTTTAAACACCAAAGTATAAGGTACATCTATCATATCCCCCCCCCCCCCTCTCCTGAGCCATTTCTAACATTATGGGGGGGAGCTCTTGGACAGGTAACCCTCTCCACTTCATTGGAATGCATTGATGAATGCCTAAATAATGGGTATTACTTTGAACTGCCCCTCCTTAGTTACACTATTGGCAGCCCACTGGACAGGTAAGAAGTGTCATAATACAAAAATATAAATACACACTGTACACATTTTAGCACATTTGGACATTCTGCTATTACCTATCAAGATAATAATAGGATACAAAAACTTTACACAGTACCATTTGAAAGTATACAGGCAGACCCTTGCACTACATGCTTTGGGGAATTCATCCCTATTTCTGACCACAAAAGAGGTGGGTATAGTGTGTATGGGTTTGGCAAAATCAGCAGATAGATGATTGAGGATAGATAGAGAATTGGTACCAGCTGACTTAGCAGTTGGAGGGAGGGAGGGTTCCAAATGATTTGGGGACCCCCAAAAAAAGACTCTGGCACTCTGCCTGCATTTAAAGCACAAATCACATTTAAAAACATTTTAGGGGGTGTTTGGGGTAAAGCACTACTATGGAGCTGATAAAATACATTGTTAACTGACTACATGAGGTGATTATAGGGCCAGGAGAGCATGCTGGGGAGGTAAGTTAAGGAAAATATGTATGAAGGAGAAGAAAAAAATTCAGCATGCATGAGGACAAAGGGGACATTCACAGCATATTACAATCATGGTAATTAGGGAATGAGGAAAGAAATACAATATATTAGCAAACATTAAATACAATAAAATGTGATATTAAAGAATAAAAATCTTACCTTAATATACTCCTTCTGCAGGACCTGGATGATGGCAGAACAGGTCTCTGGGATAATGATCCCCAGAGCCTGGGGGAAGATGCCTGTCGAGAACTTGAGGTCCTGCAGGCTTCTCCCCGTCGCCAAGTACTGCAGGGTGGCGACGAGCCTCTGCTCCGGAGTGATGGCTTGCCTCATGCAGGTATCCTGCCTGCTAATATAGGGGGTCAGCAAAGCCGACAAACTGTGAAATACGGGGTCCGTCATCCGGAGAAAGTTCCTGAAATCGTCAGGATTATTCTCACAGATCTCAAGCAAAGGCATATGACAGAACTGGTCACGCTGAAGCAACCAATTTTTGGTCCATGAACTCCTCCCCACCCTGTTCATGGACTGGACTTGTGTCAAGGTCAGGACCCCAACACCAAGCCCCCGCACAGCACGAACTCTACGAGGAGTACGTATACGCAACACGGCTAGAAAACGGTCGGCTGCTCAGAACGAAGTAACAGAACGCACTGAAGAATAGCAAGGCCTGTGAAGAGCGACCTGAAAAACAGTAACGAACGAACAAGAACACAATGACAAGTCACGCGTAGCTTGCTTGCACGCACTGAAGAGCAGATACAAACCCACAAGCACAAACTGAACAGCAGAAAACGATCTGAAAACCACGAGTCTGAAAAAGCGCGAATCGTCTCTCACCAAACTTTTACTAACACGAGATTAGCAAAAGGAGCCCAAAGGGTGCCGTGCTTGGTTCTGAACTGGCCTTTTCTAGTCTCGTCGTACGTGGTTTACGTCACCGCGTTCTTGGCGATCGGAAATTCTGACAACTTTGTGCGACCGTGTGTACACAAAACAAGTTTGAGCCAACATCCGTCTGAAAAAATCCTAACAAACTATTCACATAGGGCATTAAAGCACATAGATTAAGCTGCTTTTACAGATCTAAATTGAAACAATAAAAAACTATTGTTTCCCTTTAAATGTTTGCTTTAGAAAAAAGAGTTTGCTTCTCTTTAGCCACTCCCACTGCAAGTCTGATTTTAGGTTTCAGCTGCCCTGTGACAATATCATGTAAAATGTGTTTTGGGTCATTACAGCAGCAGTACTAATATTTTTTTATGACTTTTAAAAAATCTGAATTGAAGTAAAAGGGTCTTTTGCATACAATAGTTGGCCAGAGCTGCCCTTTAAGTTAGCAAGTATTCATGTTGTGAACAGATGGAGAGAAATTCTTGAAGCCAGCAGCTGTACTCATCCTCACCCACAAGTTCTACATTACATCCTGGAGGGTTTAATGACTAGATACATGTCTCACTTCCTCCACTTTACATCAAGAAGATGACAGGCCTGTAGCGTTTCTGGGAATACCTGTCTACACCATAAGTGTTGCGCTTGTGAAAAGTACATTAAGGAGTATGTACACTCACTGGGATATTCCAAAAATGCTCCTGACAAAACACTCTCGGGCACTTTAGCCAGTAGAAAGATACTTCAAGGGTAAATAAATCAAAAGGAATTTCTGGAGCTCTCATAGACTTTGCAGTAACATCTAGTGTAGGGTTAGAGCAGCACAGATTAGAACTCAAGCAATAAGGTGTCACCTGGATGTTTAGGCTTTGATGGAGGCTGCTGTGATATGCTGCTTATTAGTTCCAAGGTAAAGAAAGAAATTGAGTTTTATTATCCCTAAACTGGTATGTGGCACATCAGGCAATGGCTATTATCACCAGAGCCTCAGAGACAGATTAAAGTGTATGTTACCCCAATATTTCATATTTTTGATATGTGTCTGTATTATCATGGACTTGCATTAAAAAGTATCCTGTTCTCTTTGCATTGCTTCCTTTGTCTGAAATACCTGGTGATTCTGTTAGTACACCTGCTTTCCTATTTTAAATTGACCAAACCAGGGCATGGAGGCACATCTATCATATTGTGGTCAGTTTTATTCTTTGCATTTTACTTAGGAGCACAGCCTACCTGTACTCCAGTGGTCAGACATCTGCTGACCCTACCCGACCCGGCTTGTTCCTGACCTGTCTCCTGCTTGCTCCAGTCGGCTTGTCTTACGGATACACTCTGCCTGCTTCTGTGTTTGATCTGGGCTATCCACCTGACTTCGTCTGCTCTGTTATTCACCTGGCTCCTGATCCTTGCTTGTACTGACTATTCTTCTGACACTGTGATTCTGCAGACCTGCCACACCTCACAGGTGCCATCTGCCTGCAGCCTCTGCTCAATACATCTGCAGTATCCCTGAATCCTTCTGCAAGCAACTCCGTAGGCGACTTGTGCCACTTTGTGCCTGACTCCACCTGTCTCACCTCCAGGGAAGTCCGGAACTTAGCTGCAAGGGAAGCCCTCTCTCCATTGGCCTCCAGCTCCCAGTACGTGATAGCATCAAACAGCCATTATGTCTGAGGCCGAGAGAGGTGCTTCCGCGCTGGAAGCTCTGTGTCAACAGATGGCTGCCCTGACACAAACAGTCACGAATCTGCAAGATGACTACTTCCAGCTTGAGGGGCATCTCCATACCCTCACTGCTTCGATGACTTCTGCTGAGCCAAACCCAGCCACAAGCTCCTCCCCTATGACAGTACCTTCCAGTTCAGCGACTGCGGCTCCACCGGCTGTCGTACTGCCTCCTCCGGAACCACTCTTGAGCGGGAACTGGAGGTTCAGGGCCTTCAAGAATGCCTGCGAACTTTACTTTGCCCTGCAACCCAGGACTTTTGCACTAGAGACTGTTAAAATGGGGTTCATTATTTCCCTCCTACCTGATGAACCACAATCCTGGGCTCATAACCTGCTTGAATGGAAGGATGAGGTGTTAAACTTTGTCACTGCATTCTTTGGAGCCACAGTGGCATTATATGACGATCCGCAGAGAACCGCCACTGCGGAATCGGCCCTTAATGCCCTTGTGCAGGGTAGACCACCGGTGGAAGATTACATCGGAGAGTTCCATAGATGGGCAGCTGATACTGGTTGGAATGATGCGGCCTTAAGATATCAATTCCATCTAGGCCTATCTGAGACCCTTAAGCGACGCTCTGAGCTTTCCCAGAACTTTCGGTCAACCTGGGTACTACCTAAAGTCCCAGCTCCAACAGTCCCTGTCTCTATTCCTCCGACCTCTACCACCTCTGATGTAGAACCTATGCAGATAGGTCTTCTCCGACCCACCTTGACCCCAGAAGAAAGAACGCAGGTGACTAAACAGCTTGTGCATCTACTGTGGAGCTACAGGCCACTTCCTACATAACTGTACCATTCAGCCAAGTAATCCCAGGCACCCGTACCCTTCATACCTCCAGCTTTCCGGGACTACTCACATCATTCTTCCTATCACTTTGCAGGTGGCTGCAGCTGCTTCCTAGATATCAATCTTGCCAAAGCCTTCCATCTCAAGAAACAAAGACTGGACATACACCTTGCTGATGGCACTCCACCTAGCTCAGGGCCCGTTACCCAAGAGACTGCCCCATTCTTGCAACCACAGATACAGGTCATCAGGAGCTCCTCCGCTTCGATGTAATCAGATCTTCCATATTCCCGGTCATCCTCAAAATACATTTTTTTACAGAATTTTTTTTTATTAAACAAATCAGCATTACCATACAAGATAAGTCAGTACATTCAATGCGAAAAGGATAATGACAGTAAGATCTACCTTTAACCTATAGTCTCTGTTTATCAAATATACCAGTTGTGCAGTTGTCCGAAATATCACTTAGTAGTACACTTTATTGCATTATAGTGTTGTAATTATACCACCTCAGATACTAACATATAAATAACCCTTATTCAGAGGGAAGGGGGAGGGGAGGGGAGGGGAGAGAGAGGGGGGCGAGAGGGAGCGAGCACAAGGAGAAGATGCATGTGACACACGATGTCCTCCAATGTGTTTCACGGCATGATTATGGGGAAGGGGGTTCAGAGTCCCCGGGTTGTCCACCCAAGAGGACCAGATTTTATCGAACTTCCCTGGACATTGCCTATTTTCATATGTCATTCTATACAAGGGAAGTGCCATGTTCGCCGACCTTTTCCACGAGACCAGAGTAGGAGGCTCTGCTAATTTCCACCTCAGTAAAATTTCGAGCCTAGCATAATATAATGCAAAGGTAAGACACAGTTTACTATATCTGTCTCCCTCAACGTCTTCCAAATGACTGAGCAGTAATATCAGAGGATCAACGGGTACATCAGAACCTATGACATTGCTCAGTGTGGAGGCCACTGCTGACCAAAAGGGTCTGAGTTTGGGACAGGACCAGACCATGTGCCAGAAGGTGCCCACCTCCTGTCTGCATCTCTGACAATTGGGATCTCTTTGATTGTAAATGCGCGCTCTGTGTAGGAACTTAAATTGTATGAACCTATCTTTTGCCGCGATCATAGAAGGAATGTAGGAGATTAAACACTCCCTCCATTGCTCCTCATCCAAGGAAGGAATATCAACCCTCCACTTCTCCCATGTCTTAGTTAATTTGGTGTCATACTCTACTGTGAGGTATAGATATAATGTGGAAAGTGGCTTCCCCATCACACTGGAGATCAAGAGCCGTTCAATGGAGTCTGGTTCCAAAATAAGGGGGGCAGGGAACTGAGCTTCAAACGCGTGTTTTAGCTGCCAATACCTGAATTGGAAGGAGGGAGGGACAGCAAATGCTTGCCTCAGGGCCTGAAAGGTCATAAGCCTACCGTCCTGAATTATATGCTTTAAAGTAAGAATACCCTTTTTTGCCCATAGGGAGGGATCTGGTATACTGCGTAAATGAGGGAGCATAGGGTTACCCCATAGGGGCATATGAGGTGAGATATGATTAGGTTTCCTGTATATCTTCCTAGCGTCTTGCCAGACCCTTATGGTGGTTCGCATCGGAGTTGTCATGGACGGGCTAGCCCTAAGTCCACGAAACGGGAGATTACTCAGGGCAGCATAGGAACCCAGAATGGCTGCTTCCAGAGTGACCGCTGGATTCTGTGTGGGCTGGGAGAACCACCACCGAATCGTGACAAGGACAGCTGCCCAATAGTAAATTTGAAAATTCGGTAGTGCCAGACCCCCTCCCGAAAGTGGGAGATACAGGATCTGCTTGGCCACCCTGGGTGGCCTCCCGGCCCAGACAAAGTGTATCAGCAGGCTCTCCAACCTTCAGGAAAAAAGCCCTAGGGATGTGTATGGGTGTGTTACGGAAAAAATATAAATATTTGGGAAGGTAAATCATTTTTAGCAGATTCACTCTACCTACCGGAGTTAGTGGAAGGGAACGCCAGGCAGCGCACTTAGCCGTTAGTTGTGACATGAGTGGCCGTGTAGTCCTGAACTTTACCACTAATTTTAATCCCCAGGTACTTGAAGTCATCAACCCATTTAAGCTGCGAGTGTGGAATCCTAGGAGTCGAGGGGTGGAGCGGGAACAGGACCGACTTGTCCCAATTGATACGGATCCCCGAGTACCCACCGAATCGGTTAATCAGGCTTAATGCAGTCTGTAGAGAGGTCGACGCATGCGCTAAATAGAGCAGAGCGTCGTCCGCGTACAGTGATATCTTCTCCTCAATTGGGCCCACCTGAAGTCCCCTTACGCCGGGGTCGGCCCTCAGCAATATAGCCAGGGGCTCCACTGCCAGAGCAAATAAACCCGGGGAGAGGGGACACCCTTGTCTTGTGCCCCGAAATAATTTAAACTTCTCTGATAGACATCCGTTGGTGCGTATTCTGGCGGAAGGGTCATGGTATAGCATGCGGAGCCATTTCGTGAAGCCTGGGCCGAACCTGAATCGCGCAAGCACCTCCCATAAGTAGCCCCACTCGATGGAGTCAAAGGCCTTCTCTGCATCGAGTGAGGCCACTGTTCCCTTGGTCGTCTCGTCTGCCCTATCTATGTGAGTGTGAAGGCGTCTAATATTAATGTCAGTACCTCTCCCGGGCATAAAACCTGTTTGTTCCCTGTGGATCAGGGCAGTAATGACCAAGTTGAGCCTGTTGGCCAACACTTTCGCCAATACTTTTGCATCCACATTCAGGAGGGATATGGGGCGATACGAAGAGCATAGTGTAGGGTCTTTCCCTGACTTGGGGATCACCACTATGATCGCTTCACTCATTGTATCCGGAAGTTTCTCAAGGCGTGTCGATGCCGAGAAGAGGCCCTGAAGTTTATCCTCAAAATACCTTGGCTGCAGGCCCACAAACCAGTGATCGACTGGTCCAAAAGGGAGGTCATCTTCTCATCCAGCTACTGTCACTTTAAACCAGCGCTACACCGATTATTGTTTAGTATTACTTATTGACTCATGATAAGTTTGTGGGTCCTGGTATATTTACATATATCAACATATGTGTCTTTTTTTCACTAGTCCAGCGCTACACTATTCTTCTTTTTGTATTGACTACAGGGAACTCAACAAAATGACTATCAAGAACAGGTACCCTCTTCCCCTCATTCCAGAGTTATTCCAGAGGTTCTGAGCAGCCCAAGTGTTCACGAAGCTGGACCTGAGAGGGGCCTATAACCTGGTCCCCATTACAGAGGGGGACAAATGGAAGACTGTTTTCAGAACCTGCTTCGGGCATTTCTAATACCTCGTGATGCCCTTTGGGCTATGCAATGCTCCTGCAACGTTCCAACATTTTGTGAACGATATCTTCAGAGAGTACCTTGACCTGTTTTTGATCGTCTACCTGGACGATATCTTGATCTTCTCAGCCTCACTTGAACTACACCGGGACCATGTCAAGAAAGTACTGAATACTCTGCAAAGTCACGCCTTGTATGCCAAAGCAGAAAAGTTCGAGAAGCAGTTAATCCAATTCTTGGCACTCATAATCTCCACTGAGGGGATTTCCATGGATCCCCAAAAGGTCTCAGCAATTCTAGAATGGCCCACACCCTCCGACAGAAAGGGAGTCCAAAGATTCATTGGCTTCACCAACTTTTACTGGAGGTTTATTCAGGGCTTTTCGACCATCATCTCTCCGATCACTCAGCTCACCCACCTTCATACTCATTTCCTTTGGAACCAGGAAGACCAGTCAGCCTTTGAATGCCTGAAAACCCTATTTACCTCCGCTCCGGTATTGCAACACCCAGGTATTGCAACACCTTTCGTTCTTGAGGTAGACGCTTCAAAAGTAGCAACAGGAGCTGTGCTCTCCCAGCGTCTGGACCCAAAGGCCTGCTGCACCC
Source organism: Lithobates clamitans (assembly GCA_037952925.1). Lineage (NCBI taxonomy): Eukaryota > Metazoa > Chordata > Amphibia > Anura > Ranidae > Lithobates > Lithobates clamitans. Next base: position 859,073 of record JBBGZY010001451.1, on the reverse strand, counting down.
AGTAGCCTTCCGTTCTAAAAAACTAAGCCAGACCAAAATAAATTATGATGTAGGTTGCAGAGAACTCCTGGCAATCAAAGTAGCCTTTGAAGAGTGGAGATATCTGTTGGAAGGCGCCAGTCACACAGTCATGATCTTTACTGAGCACAAGCCCCTGGAGTATTTGAGGTCTGCTAAGCGTCTAAGGCCCCGGCAGGCCATATGGGCCTTATTTTTCTCAAGGATTAATTTTCACTTGACATACAGACCTGGATCCAAGAACAGAAAGGCAGACGTCCTATCCCGGATGTTCCTTGAATCTACTGATTTTGCTCCCCCAAGCACCATTCTTTCTGGCCAGAATTTTTTGTTAATTCTGCCCAGCTTGAAATTATCGAATTATCGGTTATCGAACGGGCTTCTGCATCATATCCCGAAACAGAGCACGCCTCATTAAGAAGACAGGACGGACTACTCTGGCATGAGGATAAGGTCTTCATACCCCAGGAGGCAAGGCTTCAAATTCTTAAAACATTCCATGATCACAGGTTAGCCGGTCACTTTGGGGCTTGTAAAACAAGTGAGCTCATCCAACGGTCCTTCTGGTGGCCCAACCTTGGTCGGGACTGTAGAGCCTATGTTAGATCCTGCACTGTGTGCCTACACAGCAAAAGTGACAAGACAAAGCCCTGGGGATTATTGAGACCCTTAACTGTCCCTAACTGTCCATGGGAGATGATCTCCAGGGATGTCATTGTGGATCTTCCGCCCTCGGAAGGATTCACTACCATCTTGGTGGTGGTGGATTGCCTGTCAAAGATGGCCCATTTCCTGCCCATGGTAGGCAAACCCTCCACTGCAGAGACAGCTCACGTGTTCATCAAAGAGATTGTGCGACTCCATGGTTTACCAAACAACATTGTCCTGGATTGAGGGGTTCAGTTTACTTCCAGTTTTGGAGAGCTCTCTGTAAAGCCCTGAGTATAGAACTCTGCCTTTCTTCAGCCTACCATCCCCAAAGCAACGGGCAAACTGAGCGCACAAACCAAACCCTGGGGCAGTACCCATATTGCTTCTCAGCTTTTTCCCAAGACAATTGGGCTTCTCTGCTTCCATTGGCAGAGTTAGCCTACAACAACTCATTACATTCTGCTACCATCCAGTCCCCATTCTGGGCCAACTACGGATTCCACCCTTCAGCCCTGCCAGAAACCATACCCGAATCAGCAGTACCTGCTGTGCAGGACAGACTCGCCTTTATACAAGAAAACTACCAACCCCTCCAAGAATGTATACAGAAGGTGCAGTCCAATTACAAGAGGTTCTTTGACAAGAAACGAAGGGGGAATCCATCCTTTAAGGTCAGGGAAGAGGTATGGCTATCAACTGCCAACCTGAAGCTGCCGTGCCATTCGAAGAAGTTGGGGTCAAGATATATTGATCCTTTTCCAATTAGGCGTACAATAACCCCAGTGGCCTTCGAATTATGTCTGTCTGATTCATACACTTTCACGCCTCTCTCCTCAAACTTGCCATTACGGATACTTTCCCAGGTAGAGTGGAACCACCTCCGCCACCAGTAACTGTTAAAGGGGAAAGGGAATACAAGGTGGAATGTGTTCTAGATTGCAGAAAGCAAGGTAGGCAGATCCAATACTGTTAAATGGAAAGGGTATCCACCCGAAGAAAGCTCCTGGGAACCGGAAGCCAATGTACATGCCCCAGAATCCTCCGAGAGTTTCAGGCCAAATACCCAGAAAAAAATCTGGTGGCTGCCCTACGGGGGGGACACTGTCAGGGCAGGAGATGGACTCTAGGACCCAGCGTCTCTGCCAGCACATCACATGGGCCTTTATACGGAAGTCAGCCCTTGGCTAAAGTGCTGTTTGATCAACAGCTTGTTACCTGAGTCCCTGTGTTCCCTTGCTCCTGTGATCCTTAGTTACCGACCCGGCTTGTTCCTGACCTGTCTTCTGCTTGCTCCAGTCTTCACCCCGGCTTGTCTTACGGATAGACTCTACCTGTTTCTGTGTTTGATCTTGGCTATCCACCTGACTTCATCTGCTCTGTTTTTCACCTGGCTCCTGGTCCTGGCTTGTACTGACTATTCTTCTGACACTGTGATTCTGCAGACCTGCCACACCTGCAGCCTCTGCTCATTACATCTGCAGTATCCCTGAATCCTTCTGCAAGCAACTCCGCAGGCGACCTGTGCTACTTTGTGCCTGACTCCTCCTGTCTCACCTCCAGGGGAGTCCGGAACTTAGGTGCAAGGGATGCCCTCTCTCCATTGGCCTCCAGCACCCGGTACGTGATACTCTGCCTGCTGCTGATATGCTCCCTGCACAGCTCAGTACCAGGAAGATCAGTGTACTGCATTTTCTTTGCCTCCTGCTGACATGCCCTCCTGCACAGTGTATTTCTGTATCTGCATGTTACACTGGACTGTGTTTGTGCTTGGTTCAAGCTGCTACTGCCATAGCCCCAGGGATGTGCAGTCAGGGGAGGCAGGTGATGCAGAGCCTTCGAGGATCATAGCTCGGCGACCTGGGGTAGGTAGCCGAAGTCCTATTCCACCACTGGTCAAAATTTGGGGCTCCTAGCACCTATGGTCCTGGAGATACAAGGGCTCCTTGTGCAGCCTGTGAAAAGCTACATAAAGCGCAGCCAGTTTAAATGCAAGCTGGCCCACGCTGTTTGCAGCAGACTGAGAGGATGAGCTCACAGTGCCTCTGACTTTTTGTCAGAGGCACTGAGCTCAATGGACAGTTTGGAGCCTTGGACCAATGGTAAAGCACCATTGGTCCAAGCTGTCCAATAAAAGTGCTGCAGTGGAGGCTCTCCTCTCACTGCAGTGTCATAGAAGCCCAGTCCTCAAAAACATGCGTTTATGGGTATAAGGTTTCCCCAAAATGCCATGTTTCTCTCACACAGTTAAAGTGGAGTTCCACTGTTTTGTAAGTTTATTAAAAGTCAGCAGCTACAAAAAATGTAGCTGCTGACTTTTAATAAACAACACTCGTCTGTCCCGCGGACCAGCAATGCAGCCACCCGAAACCTCACTCCTCTCCCCCTCCTCTCTGCGGCGCTGTCATCACTACTGTGGGCACCCAGCTGTGATAGCTTGCAGCTTCACAGCCTGGCGTGCACTGCGCATGCACGAGACGAGCTGTGCTCTCCTAGTGGCGTGACGTGTCCCAGAAGTTTAAAGAGAGGGAGGGGCCACCTAGGGGGAGAGGAGGAGTCACTTAGGCGGCCAAGCAACGGAAGGAGGAAGTGGGACAGGAAGTACCTGTCAAAACCAGGTACCCACTCCCCCCCCAAAAAAATGACATGCCAAACGTGGCATGTAAGGAAGCGAGGAGTGCTTATAGCGGAAGTTCCACTTTTGAGTGGAACTCCGCTTTAAGAGGGAGAATCTGCTGCTGCTGAAAAGGTACTTTTTTTAATCAAGCTAAATCATATATTATTATGATATATGTTATAACATAATTATTTATTTATCTATTTACTGTGAAGTTACTGATTTGAAGTTATAACTTCAGTAATTTGTCTGTTAAGCCACTTGCTTGAGTACAGTTTTTTAATATATAGTAAATTACCTGAAAAACAATATATAATAATTATTTGTATATTACGTATTTATGGTAATTAACCACTTGCCACCCTTCTCTCTTACATGTAAAAATCATATTTTTTTTGCTAGAAAATTACTCTGAGCCCCAAAACATATATTTTTTTTTAGCAGACACCCTAGGGCAGGGGTCTCAAACTGGCGGCCCTCCAGCTGTTGCAAAACAACAAGTCCCATCATGCCTTTGTCTGTGGGAGTCATGCTTGTAACTGTCAGCCTTGCACTACCTCGTGGGACTTGTAGTTTCGCAACAGCTGGAGGGCCGCCAGTTTGAGACCCCTGCCCTAGGGAATAAAATGGTCGTTTCAACTTTTTAAGTCACACGGTATTTGCGCAGCAATTTTTCTTTTACAAAAAGTTTTACTAATATTCATTCCAACATATCAGCTCAACAATTTGATGGTTACATGTAAAAAAAAAACTGTTTCATGAATAAAAAAAAAACAAACAAAAAAAAACACTAAACTTAGACAGATTTTGTAAAAAATGTAAAACATCATGTTACAGCAAGTAAATAGATACCTAACACGTCACACTTTAAAATTGCACACACTTGTGGAATGGCGCCAAACGTCAGTACTTAAAAAAATCTCCATAGGCGACGCTATAAAATTTTTACAGGTTACATGTTTAGAGTTACAGAGGAGATCTAGTGCTAGATTGTATTAATTTCGCTCTAACATTTTTGGCGATACCTCACATGTGTGGATTGAATGCTGTTTACATATGCTAAAACAAGTCCTTATGCTGGTTAAACTAGTAAACTGTGAGAACTAATGAAGGTGCTGTATATGATCTATATAATCAGAGAATGGTTCAGGTTATAGTCTTTTATTATACAGATGAAATATGAAACTTTCATTAGTTCTCATAGTTTACTAATTTAACCATCATAAGGACTTGTTTTAATAAAATCTGGACTGTTGGTAGCTATATAGAGCACAGTGTAATTTTTATTTTTTATTTCTGCATTCTGTAATAGCCCTGTACTTGACCAGTGAAATCTCAGCATTTACAGGGCTGTTACAGAATGCAGAAATAAAAAATAAAAATCTGCTGTTCAATAGATTCCTTTAACCAGATGCTTATTTGCTTATTTATTTCTGGGGAAATCTGATTGACTGCCTGTGTCTGCCTGTGTATTAATTCACTAATGTTACACTCTGCGCCCCAAGCTCACCCTTTTTGAAGCCAATTAGAGCTTCCGGCTCTAATCACATGCTAAAAAAAAAAAAACCCACATTAAAATTCATGCATCCAGCACCCTGCTTGGAGATTAGGGGCCAGAAGCATGGACGGGGGGGGGGGGCTTTGCCCCTGCGCCCCTAATGGACAGGCCACCACTGATTATCTTCCTAAAATGTCCAAACTGGTTTCATCTTCATCATCCTGGTAGATGGCAGCAGATTTTTATCAAGACTGTCTTGGTGATTTTTTCCATTAATTCTTCCTTCGATATGAAGTTTGCCAGTACCCAGGCCTGGTCTAGGACAAAAAATAGGCTCGGGCATTTTCAATTGAGCAGCCCATGACATGTTAACCGCACCCTTCCCCGCTCTCCACGCTGATGGATCCCCCGGGAGAGGGGAGGGGGGAATCCGGCAGAGTTGTGGGGGGGGTGGAGGTGTTGTGGAAATTTTATGAAGATGTATTTTTTCAGATGTCCCCCAGTGTCTGTTTTGCTGTAATATGCTCATGTGAGTGTATTCGCACATACAGACATTGGTGGAAGACCATTGGCTGCGGAAACCTTCCATGGCTGATCTGTTTGCTCTTTTAAGGATGTTTGTTTATGCCTCACCATGGGACTGGCCACTCCATGGCGACCGCATTTAAACGCCTAAGTAAGTAGATCTGCGTACATGGGAATAGCCCACTGAGCCATGATAGAGTATGGCTCGCGTCATTGGTAGCAGTGGGAGTGCGCACATGATCGTGTTCAGAGCCATGTGCTTGCCGCATGGTTTTGCACACGACCATCTGCACACGTCACTACTGCATTTCTATTTGAATATATATGTGTGTGTGATTGGTTCTTTTGAATGAATACAAGTGTCTGATTGGCTGATTCTGAAGCCACCATCTTCTTTTGTTATCCATGATTTTAGTATAAATAAAAAGAGCCTGGCTATTCTCTGGAGGATTCGGCTGAGCTCACCGTGATACCAGCATCTCTGTTTATGTTACTGAGAGACATACAAAGCGCGCTTTCCCGGCATTATATGAGAGAGCTGTATTTGTGCTTTTAAGTGCAAAGAAATTATATACCTATAGGGAGAAGCTTAAATTTTCTTGGACAGTTTTGGCGGGCCAGAAAGGAGGCCAACAGTTCTTCCTAATTCAGCGGAACTCGAGGGGGAAGAGACATCCAGAACCAAACCAACAAAGGCCGGCCTATAGTAAGACAACCATACTTTAAGTTTTTTGAACATTTTTGCTGTTCTGTGTTCAGTGTACAAATATTTTTAAGTAAAGGGTTTGGTTTTAAGTTGAAAATGCCTGCAGCATAATCAAGCGGCCATACATTGTTGGGACATCACTTACAATGGCCTCAGGTTTCTAGGTAATAGCATGGGGGGAGTTCTGTTGACCTTTTAACTTTCAGAGCCAAGTATTGTATTGTATTTGGGAACAAGAGTGTATGTTTGAGCCATGTTATTGTGTGTTTTATGTAACGTTGTGTGCCAAGGTCCCTATTGGTCCTAAAATGTTTAAGTGTTCATTTGGTGTCTCAAATGTGTAATTTTGTGGGGAGAAGTTTGTGTTTCTAGTGAAGAAATCTTGATTTTGGCGAGATCAACAATTACATTCCATGTGTTAATGGCACCATTTTGTTGTAGCCTGGCTTTCGTCGGCCATTTTCTTTTGTTGTTGTCTGCCATGTGGTCCTTTTGTTGTCGGCCATCTTGAGAGGCGCAGTTTAAGGATTTTGTGCTGTTTGGCCTGTGGGTCATCCCAGAGTGGAAGCTGCTCCAATTCGGTCTGGGCATCTTGTCTCTGCGCACCATTCCCTTTTAAGTGAATTTAATTGGCTGTTTTTGTACTTTTTACATACTTTTCAAGAAACTGTTGTGTTTTTTTTGTATTGAATTTTGTTTTTTTAATAAAATCTCACTGAATTTACTAGCTTTAACTGAGTTTTTGTACTTTTAGCGATGTGTCTTTTTATTGTTAATTGTTTATAGCCTGCAGTAGAAAAAGGCTTTGGTTGACCTCCTTGAGCCATCTTTTTGCAGGAGGTTCAGTTTTTGGCTTTTGCTGCACTGTTGTGTGATATTTCAGTCTCAAAACTTGTGGTTTAACTGCCCAGGAGATATGTGAGTCAAGGGGGATTTCCTCCCATTTGCAATATGGGGGGGGTTATTCCACCCTTTCCTGGATAAAAGTTTTTTAAATTGTTGAAGTACATATTATGTTAGCCATAGATTTTTTTTAATGTCTTGATAGACATAATATGAAGCTATTCAAGACTTCCCCTCCCCCTCCCGCTTCCTGTTCAGGTGTGCAACAGAAAGTTGGTGGGAGGAGGGATCTTTTGACTTGTATTTGGAAGGACGAAATCATTTTGATTTTTAAATTAAATTAAGTTTTTTACTGTAATACAGTTTTTGGTAGAGAGCAAACAGGAGGCATCCAAGTTATTGTTGTAACATCTAGGTACAGATAGAAGCCATAAGATTGTTTTGAATAGTGGAGGATTTTTCATGGTGTTTTGTAGTTTGTCTGACAACACATTTATAGGGTTGCCGATAATCGGTTGTAGAGCATGTAAATGTGAGGAGTAGAACGCTAGCAGCCCCGCTCAGGCTGTGTATGATAATCAGGAAGCGGGGGGCGGTTATAGTGATAAAGACGCAAACAATAACCGCTCCGAAAATAAAGCGCAGGGTTCTCTGGATGCAGAGTAGGCCAAAAAAAGCTTTTCAAATCGTCATGGGCAATGGGTCGTCCATGCACCCTAGTCAGACAGCTGCACAATACATGAAATCTGGGTATGGGGCTAAGGCCATTAGACCCCTTAAAGATTGGCGCATATGGTCAGAGGGTACAGTAAGTTGTATTCCTTTGGAAGGTACTTTTGATGTCTGGAGGTACGAGACCCCAAAATAAAAATACCCTAAAATACCTTGGAAGTAGTTTAGCCATGGCTTCAGAAATCTGTAATGATGAGTGGATTGATGGATGTGTAGTACACATTTGTGTGTTTAAAAATTATCAATGCCCTCTTGCCTGTTTTTGGACTTTGTGTGGCAGGTCCATGCAAAGATTTTGAGATGCTCTCGTGTTTTTCCCATTGTATTTTTTTCTATCGCTAAAAGAGTAAAGGTAGCATTCCATCTGGTTGTTTTTGGTTTTTTCATTTTTGTTTTTTTTTTATGAAATATCTCCCCCACATTTGTATGTAAATGTTTGTCTCATGTTTTAGTCTTCCCATTGTTTGTATGTAGCAACAAGAAAATGTTTGAACCTACCGCGACAGCCCTCTTACATGTCGCGGGTATTGTATTTCAGTAGGAACGTGAAAGTAAGGGTTACAGAGGGTTTAGTTATTGTCGTTTTTTTGTCAATGGTTCCAGGTATTACACCCTAGATGGTAAGCCACGCACAGGTTATGCAGTGACCACAGTCATTAAGTTCCCACATGTCTGGGTTATTGCCATATGAGGTTTGTTTGCAGGTCAACCAAAACCAGAGTTGTACTTTCCTCAGCAGCTGTCACCTACATTCTCAGCTGATGGGGTAGGTGCAGTCACTGTAACATTAATTCCAAAAGGTCCACCACAGGGTTCATGAGTCCCTCCTGGACCCTGGCACAATAACCAGTTTACGTTCTTTCCAACCAGGTAACTGGGTCATTGTAAAGAAGCTTGAGGGACGAGACAACTGGATCCACGCCAGCCACCGCAAGAAGCTGCACAACTACACCAAAGGATGAGGAGTATTTTTGTTTATTTATATTTTTAAAGTTTATTTTCCAACTAGCTAAGAAAGCGAATAGGACACCTGGTTTGGTCTACTCTGAGTCTCCACCGAGCTCTAGTGCCACAGTGATGACGGCGGTACATGCTATATATGATGTTCATAATGGCATGAGGAGTTTTGACAAACTAGTAAAATCCAAACAGACACTTGTCAATAGAATTTAACGATACATTTCTAGAGGGTAAAATTATTTATAATTTTAACAATAGCTCTATTTCTTGCCAGCTTTGGTATCAGAACAACTAGTTAGCCCACAAGTGTGCTTCAACTTTAGTTTGGTATTAATGTGGATCTACAGCTTATAAGGTAATTCTCCTAATGCAAGAGGTTCATGTGTGCTGATGAAACTCGTCCAAGCATCTTATGAGGCGGCCGATCGTGAGGATCTGATAGGGCGAGAGAAGGTAAGAATGACAGGGACAGCTCGAGGGAAATTGTTCACCAACCTCGACCAGGTCTGGGCATGGTTTCCTGCTTGTACACGGTGAGAGCTCTGTCACTGACCAGCCCACCAGCCCACCTGTTTTACTCACCTGAGCCTGTTCGTTCCCACACCGGAGATGCGCAAACCCTCTCTGACCAGGGCCTCGGCTCTTGATTGGATAGATTGATAGCAGCGCAGCCATCGGCTCCTGCTGCTGTCAATCAAATCCAGTGACACGGACGCCAGGGGGCGAAGCCAAGTCCGGCATTCTGTGTCTATGGACGCAAATGCTGGACTTGGGAGCATGTCCGCAAGATAACCCCCAGGGAGAGTGCTTCTCTTAGGGGGTTTTCCGATGTGGGGAGGAGCCGCGAGCACCATTGGGAGACCCCAGAAGACAAGGATCGGGGCCACTCTATGCAAAACGAATTGCACAGTGGAGGTAAGTATAATATGTTTTTTATTTAAAAAAAAACAAAAAAAAAAAAACGAGGGGCCTTGCTAGTAGCTCAGGACTTGAAATTTTTAACCCTGCACTATATTGTACATTACACACTCCTCCTGGACTATATACAATATATTGTACAGTATAGACTTCCCATCTGAGTGTTTATTGTCTCAACATTTGCTGGTAGTTAAGCAATACATGACTGTGAGACTCTTGCTTATGGCACAGCAATCTAATGCCCCGTACACACGATCGGACATTGATCGGACATTCCAACAACAAAATCCATGGATTTTTTCTGACGGATGTTGGTTCAAACTTGTTTTGCGTACACACGGTCACACAAAGTTGTCGTAATTTCCTTTCGCCAAGAACGCGGTGACGTACACCACGTATGACAAGACTAGAAAAGGCCAGTTCAGAACCAAGCGCGGCACCCTTTGGGCTCCTTTTGCTAATCTTGTGTTAGTAAAAATTTGGTGAGAGACGATTCGCGCTTTTTCAGACTCATGGTTTTCAGATCGTTTTCTGCTGTTCAGTTTGTGCTTGTGGGTTTGTATCTGCTCTTCAGTGAGTGCAGCAAGTGACGCGTGACTCTTGTCATTCTGTTCTTGTTCGTTCGTTACTGTTTTTCAGGTCATTCTTCACAGGCCTTGCTGTTCTTCAGTGCGTTCTGTTACTTCGTTCTGAGCAGCTGACCGCTTTCTAGCCATGTTGCGTATACGTACTCCTCGTAGAGTTCGTGCTGTGCGGGGGCTTGGTGTTGGGGTCCTGACCTTGACACAAGTCCAGTCCATGAACAGGGTGGGGAGGAGTTCATGGACCAAGAATTGGTTGCTTCAGCGTGACCAGTTCTGTCATATGCCTTTGCTCCATGAGATCCGTGAGAATAATCCTGATGATTTCAGGAACTTTCTCCGGATGACGGACCCCGTATTTAACCGTTTGTTGGCTTTGCTGACCCCCTATATCAGCAGGCAGGATACCTGCATGAGGCAAGCCATCACTCCGGAGCAGAGGCTCGTCGCCACCCTTGGCGACGGGGAGAAGTCTGCAGGACTTGAAGTTCTCGACAGGCATCTCCCCCCAGGCTCTGGGGATCATTATCGCAGAGACCTGTTCTGCCATCATTCAGGTCCTGCAGAAGGAGTATATTAAGGTAAGATTTTTATCCTTTAACATCACATTTTATTGTATTTAATGTTTGCTAATATATTGTATTTCTTTCCTCATTCCCTAATTACCATGATTGGAATATGCTGTGAATGTCCCCTTTGTACTCATGCATGCTTGATATTTTTGTAATTATTTTCTTGCTCCTTCATACATATTTGCCTTCACTTACCTCCCCAGCATGCTCTCCTGGCCCTATATTCACCTCATGTAGTCACTTAACAATGTATTTTATAGGCTCCATAGTAGTGCTTTACCCCAAACACCCCTAAAATGTTTTGAAATGTGATTTGTGCTTTAAATGCAGGCAGAGTGCCAGAGGCTTTTTTTGGGGGGGTCCCCAATGCATTTGGAACCCTCCCTCCCCCCAACTGCTAAGTCAGCTGATACCAATTCTCTATCTATCCTCAATCATCTATCTGATGACTTTGCCAAACCCATACACACTATACCCACCTCTTTTGTGGCCAGATTTACGGATGAATTCCCCAAAGCATGTAGTGCAAGGGCTTGCATGTATACTTTCAAATGGTAATGTTTAAAGTTTTTGTATCCTATTATTATCTTGATAGGTAATAGCAGAATGTCCAAATGTGCTCAAATGTGTACAGTGTGTGTTTATATCTTTGTATTATGACACTTCTTACCTGTCCAGTGGGCTGCCAATAGTGTAACTAAGGAGGGGCTGTTCAAAGTAATACCCATTATTTAGGCATTCATCTCTCAATGAAGTGGAGAGGGTTACCTGTCCAAGTGCCCCCCCCCCCCTATAATGTTAGAAATGGCCCTCGAGGGGGGGGGATCTGATAGGTGTACCTTATACTTTGGTGTTTAAAAATTACCTCTAAAAAATGGTATCTTGATGTTGGCCAACAATGTTTGTGTCTAATCGGCTTTCCCTGTTTATGTGCAAAAAAGACTAATTAATTTTTTTTTATTTTACTCCACAGTTTCCTTCCACACCACAGGAATGGCAGACTGTGGCCTCCCACTTTGCCCAGCGGCGGGACTTTCCTAACTGCGGAGGGGCAATTGATGGGAAACACGTCCACATCGTCCCACCACCCAACTCGGGGTCGTACTATTATACTTATAAGGGGTTCAATAGTATTGTGATGTTGGCGGTGGTGTCGGCTACTTATGAATTTCTGTATGTGGACGTGGGGAAGAATGACCGGATGTCCGATGGTGGAGTCATCGCCCAGACGGAGTTCTACAGGCATCTCCAGAATGGCAGCTTGGACTTGCCACCTCCAGAAGACAGTGTGGAAAGACTCTCATTCGTCTTTGTTGCGGATGAAGCCTTTGCGCTGGGGGACCATCCTATATGGCCATTCCCGATGAGGACCCTCACCCCGGACCAGAGGGTTTTTAATTACCGGAGCCAGAAGAGTGGTGGAGAACACGTTTGTAATCATGGCCAGCCGGGTCCGCCTATTTCTTACACCCATACATATGGCGGAGTACAAACTGAATCACATTATCCTGGTGTGCTGTGTTCTACACAACTTTTTATGGAAACATTCTGCCAACTATGCTGAGTTGGGCCTGAGGCTGCAATTACAAATGAACCAACCCTGACGGCGCTTGAAAGTGGCCGTCCTGGCTTGCCCTCCCTGAGTGCCCGTGATGTCCGGCTAAGATACCTTGAATTCTTTGTGGGTAGGGGGGCTATCAATATGCCAGACAATGTCTAAAACCTTTTTCAAATAAAAAAACAAAAAAAAAATACTCACATTTTTGGTGACATTTACTGCTTGTGTTTGTTTTAGCTGACCCTGACAGAAATGTGGTGAGTCCTGAAAATGGCGTGATTGTGTAACCTTACAAAGCACTATTGGGTGTTATTTACTAAAGGCAAAGATACTTTGCACTACAAGTGCAGTTGAAACTGCACTTGTAGTGCAAAGTGGATTTTCCCTTAGGAAATAACCCCCATTGTCACAGCAAACACCAATTCGAGCATCACAAAAGTGTTGTAACGTTGAGACAATAATCCACATAATCTTGATTAACAATCTTTTTAATACCAGCACAACCAAATGTGCATTTACAAAAAGTTTTTAAAACAAACCAACATGTTGGTTGTATAACAATTTTTGGGGTCACATTAGAAAAAGTTGAAATGTCCATTTAAGATAAAACAGGCATGTTTAAAACCAACAAGAGACACAAATTTTGAACTTACAAAGTTCACATTTGGTAGAACTTGAAGGCAATATCAGACATGAGTATTTACAAACTGTGTTTGATATTGCGTTCAGATGGGGTGAAGTCACCCCAGGAAAAGCCAAATTTGGAAGATGCACACAAATTTCCGAATGTCAACATGTGCTACCTGCCATCACGGGGGATCAAGGGACGTGTTTTGGGGGTGCAACCCATTCCTCACAGCTACTTTATTATTGAGGAAGGGGTTGCACCCCCAAAACGCATCCATTGATATCCCGTGATGGCAGATAGCACATGTTGACAAACTGTGTGCCTCTTCCAAATTTGGCTTTGCTAAATATTTACACAAAATTGAAAATTACCACAACAAAAACACAAGGGATTTCGAGGGGTTTTAAACTCTCCCTAAAACATCAATGATGTTCTTCATTTTTTGCTGAACATCATTGATGTTTTTCAGGATGTTTTCCAGGTCCCTATTACACCCCATGATCTCCCCAATCAGGATCTGGGCACTTTTTGAGGTAAATGGATCGGGATCCACAACATCACGATCACCTAAAAAGATAGAAACAAAAACACACCATGTATTATAAATATGGCGGCATTCATCTCTTACCTGAGCCTGTGGTCGCAGACACTCACCTGTTGTGGTGGCTATTTCCACCACGTCTTTCTCCTCCTGCTCTGCTGGTCTACGGTGGATTTCCCCTTCTTCCAGAGGTGTGGGGTTTGTGGTCTCCTCGGATGAGGGGTGTCCTCCGAGTCTTTTATCCCCTATGTACAAAAAAATAGGTATACTTAGCACACAGATATTTGATGGCAGAAATAGGAATATGAAACATTGCTTGGAAGTGGGGTACAATTGTCTGTTTTGGCAGAGTTCAAAGATGTTGCATTTGTCTTGTCCTTTGTCAAGCTTGAATACTTTACCTGTCTTGTACAAGCTTCACAGATGGAGACACCCCTATAGTATACACTGGAGCACCTGTGTGGGCCCCTAATAAAAAGTGTGTTCTTGTGTCCCACACTAGTGCTCCAGTGTCCAGATGTGAAAACTGCTGCTGAGTGTCCTCTCCTTACACAGAATCTAGTTTGCATTTCATTCTAGTAACAAACCCATCTACACAACCAAATTAGTTTCAGACAAGTAGGCCCTAAAAAATGTGGGGAAATGCATATGGCCAAAACAATTGTGTTTTCTAGGCCGAACGAACAATGTTTGATACAAACGAATAATGTGCCCATGAACATGAAAGTTGACATTTTAAACTGGATAGTTAATAAAAGCACATGGAGCAGCACGAACGTAATAAACATAAAAAGAATCGGAACACAGCACAACTACTTACTTTTTTGCAGCACTCTCCGGATCTTTCTGTACTGCTCATGCTCTCTTAATTTGAGGTCCGACCATCGCTTCCTGAGCTGATCCTTGGATCGCCATACCCCGAAATTCCGGTGCAGACTCTTGACTACTTTCGCCATGACCTTGGCCTTTCTGACATTAGGGTTGGGGTAAGGTCCATACTTCCCATCATAGTCGGCCCTCTTCATTATGTCGACCATCTCCAACATCTCCCCAAAGGACATATTTGATGCCTTATATCGTCTCCTTCTGGATCGGGACATTTCAGGCTCCGGGCTTTCCTCCTCCTCCTCATCGTTGGTGTAATTATCTGACACCTGCTGTGTCTCCGCCATGTGCTCTTCCCCACTGCGACGAACGAGAAGGGGCGGGGAAAAGAGTAGAAAGAACATCAGGGGCGGGCGGAGTTTCACACATGCGCAGTGTCTATAAAGCGTAACACGCGTGCGTAGTACGTATGATCTGTGAGCGGAGGAAGGAGTAACGGAGGCGCCGATCGTGATAGCGAAGGTAAGATTTTACATTGGGCCTATACTGCTTCTAGATTGAGGCCTGTATTTGCACAAATTTAGTAGACATTAGGCTGACATTAGGGTTTGTCTTGTGTTGTATCTTGCAGTGAAAATGGAGATCTTTAAAGATGAGGAATTTATGCCCATATTCATTGATATGTTCAGGGAGCTGCCTTGTTTATGGCAGATAAATAACCCTGAATATAAGAACCAAACAAAGAGAAAGGCAGAACTGGATAATTTGTTGGAATTTGTGAAGCCGGTAATCCCCACGGCAGACATCACCTATTTGAAGGTTCTAATTGGTGGCCTGAGGAGCACTTATCTAAGGGAGCGCAAGAAGGTCCAGGATTCCCAGAGATCAGGAGCAGCAGATGACATTTATGTCCCCAGGCTGTGGTACTATGACAGACTGCATTTTCTGGCAGGTCAGACTGAACCCGGGTCATCACTCTCCACTCTTCCTTCCACGCTTCCTTCCCCCCCAGCTAAGGCTTCTGACACCCAACCTGGGCCTTTCAGGCAGCAACATGTGGAGGAGCCCAGGTTGAGCCAGGTATAGCATTCCTCTAAATATTTCTGGTTGTCCAATCAATGATGTTAAATAGATGTTAGTTTGGAGTACTAATTTATGATTGTGATTGATGAAGCAAAAACTAAAACCATGTCCCTTTTTCATACACAGGGAAGTCTCAGCCAGGAGGTGGCCGGGCCAAGCAGGCTGCCTGATACCCAGGTCCCTCCCCTACACCTGCAAAGACAAAGTGCTAGTAAGAGGAGTAACCTGGAGGAGGCTGCCATAGGCCTCTTTTGGAAGGCTATAGAGGCCCTGAGAACCCCCCACACTGTGGATGAGGACTTTGCTGGCATAACTGCCTGCAAAATGATGCAGATGGAGGAGGGCCAACGACTCCTGTGAGAGTTCCTAATTTTGGAAGCTCTCAATAAGGGGTTGAGGGGCAAAATAACATGTGCTACCCACATTTGTGACCTCACACATAGTCCTCCTTCTCCACCTCCTCCAGGTCCTACTCCTCCTCCTGCCACATCTCCAACACCAGAGCCACAGCGTGGAAGGAAGCGTCTAAGGAAGACCAGAGAGTGATGGCCCTGGGTTCAGTCTGGTCTGGCAAAATATGCAGCCTCTTGTAGTACCTGGGGACAATACATGTCATCTGCTGCTTTCCGGATCTCTGGGACTTCTGGACCAGACTGCACTCCCTTAGATAAGGACTCCTCAGGCCACCAATTTTGCTGGAAAAGAATTGATGTCTGCCCTGGGGGTCCAAGGCTTTGCTAATTTCAGCTGTTTCTCCAGCGTTGCCTCCCTCTTTGTTTGGTTCTGAGCCCTTCATAAAGGATTTTTGTTTTCAATTATACTCGCCTATGTGTGTTTTCCTTCAAAAAGGACAGTTTGTTTGTGAGGAGGCAGGTACATTTCAAATATACAATGTGAAATTAACAAGGGACACCTACACCAAACAATCTCCTTGAGATTCAAAAATACAAGATATCAATGGTGTTGTGTTAACTTGACACACAAAACACACACAAAAATATTATGTATTAAAACACCAAAAAACAACAATAAAAACACAGCCTTGAAAAAAATACAAACCACAAAAAAAGACAAAAACAGCCTTGAATAAAAAAAATAATATTTAAAAACAACCAAAAAAAATATTTGGTCAGATGTGACAAATCTAAATATATTGAGGGAATCACAATAAATAATAAAGAAAGAAGTTTGTGAGAAGTCTGTGTGAATATGATCAGCAAAACTACTTCATTCTTCTCACATTATAAAGAAGAAGAGAGTGCGCTGTATTAAACTATTGAAAACATTGCAGCGTCACGAAAGTGCTGTATCCATTCCGAACGCTAATATTACCAGACTGAGCTGTTCCGTCTCGGAATTTCTTCTGAGCATGCGTGGCACTTTGTGCGTCGGAACTGGCCACACATGGTCGGAATTGACGCGATCGGATTTTGTTGTCGGAAAATTTTATAGCCTGCTCTCAAACTTTGTGTGTCGGAAAATCCGATGGAAAAAGTCCGATGGAGCCCACACACGGTCGGAATGTCCGACAACACGCTCCGATCAGACATTTTCCATCGAAAAAACCGACCATGTGTACGGGGCATAAGACTATTTTATGGGTAAAAGAAGGCTTTTGTCTTAGTTAACCACTTAAGGACTGGGCCCCTTTTTTAGATGTGTTGTTTACAAGTTAAAAACTGTTTTTTTTGCTAGAAAATTACTTAGAACCCCCAAACATTATACATTTTTTTCTAACACCCTAGAGAATAAAATGGCGGTTGTTGCAATACTTTCTGTCACACCGTATTTGTGCAGCAGTCTTACAAGCACACTTTTTTTTTTTTTTTAAATACACTTTTTTAAATTAAAAAATAAGACAACAGTAAAGTAAGCCCAATTTTTTTTATATTGTGAAAGACAATGTTACGCTGAGTAAATTGATACCCAACATGTCACGCTTCAAAATTGCGCCCGCTCGTGGAATGGCGACAAACTTTTACCCTTAAAAATCTCCAATTGGCGACATTTAAAAAATTCTACAAGTTGCATGTTTTGTGTGAAATGAAAGAACCTCCAGCTGTTTTTTTTATTGCCTGATAGCAACAAGACCAGCAAAGGTTCTAACCTTTCATTTTTTTCCTAAAAAAATGTAATTTAATTGCTTTCATGTGAATAGATTTACCTTATTTCCTTTCAAAGTGACCACATTGGAAGCGATTAAAAATTCCTCATGAGGTCACAAACAGCATTGAACAAATACAGAGTAGCTGAATATACCCCCATTCTACATAGAACTATAAAAATTACTTTAGTTCAATTTTAAAACTTTTAAAGCTGAACTCCAGGATAAGCAAATATTGTCTAAGTACAAAAGCATCCCAGTAAGTATGCTCCATTGAGTGACATTGGTGAAACCAGTCAGGGACCAGTACTGCTGGAGCTGAGGGACTCTCCTAGCTGCCGGGGGAAGAACTCCTCCTGTGAGAGTGCGGGGGGATTGTAGGGAAAGGAAAGACAGATTCTGATGGTAGGGGACTCAATTCTTAGAAGGACAGAGAGGCCAATCTGTAACAAAGACCTGAAGCGCCAAACTGTATGTTGTCTACTGGGCGCTCGGGTTCGGCACATCACGGATCTGGTGGATAGATTACTAGGAGGGGCTGGGGAAGACCTAGCTGTCATGGTGCACGTTGGCACCAATGACAAAGTCAGAGGCAGATGGAGTGTCCTAAAGAAAGATTTTAGGGACTTGGGAGTTAATTGAGGAAAAGGACCTCCAAGGTAATATTCTCGAGTATACTACCAGACTGTATGTTGTCTACTGGGCGCTCGGGTTCGGCACATCACGGATCTGGTGGATAGATTACTGGGAGGGGCTGGGGAAGACCCAGCTGTCATGGTGCACGTTGGCACCAATGACAAAGTCAGAGGCAGATGGAGTGTCCTAAAGAACTATTTTAGGGGCTTGGGAGTTAATTGAGGAAAAGGACCTCCAAGGTAGTATTCTCGAGTATACTATCGGTACATTGAGCCACACCAGAAAGGCAGAGGAAGATTAGGGAAGTAAACAAGTGGCTGAAGAGCTGGGGTGGTAAAGAGGGTTTGGGTTCCTGGAGGACTGGGCCAACTTCCTAGTCGATAACCAGTACTATAGAAGGGATGGACTGCACCTAAATGAGGAGGGTGCAGATCAGCTGGGAATGAAGATAGCCAAAAAGTTAGAGGGGTTTTTAAACTAAAGGTGGGGGGTAGGGTCCAGAGGTAGAAATAGTCAGCGTGGAGCATATTCCAGAGGGTAGTATTGGGGGCATTAATGGTAGGTTGACCAAAGCACATAAACACAAGGTAAGTATAGTAGCAAGTCCTAGTTGCAATCTTGGAACACCCAATAAGAGGATAATATGCGACTGGTCTAAACTATGTGGCATGTTCACCAATGCCAGGAGCCTGGCGGACAAGATGGGTGAACTAGAGATACCGTTGTACGAGCAGGATTTGGATTTTGTGGGGATTTCAGAGACCTGGTTCAACAGCTCTCATGATTGGCTGGCAAAGAATCAAGGGTATACCCTATATCGCGAGGATAGAGAGGGTAAAAAAGTTGGAGGAGTATGCCTATATATCAAGAATAATGTACAAGTGAATGTGAGAGATGACATCACTAAGGGACCTAGAAAGGAGGTGGAATCCTTATGGGTAGAGCCCCAAAGGGATGAAGCTAAGGGGAAATAATACAGGGAGTATGCTATAGGCCCCCTAACCTGAGGGAGGAAGAGGAGACAGATATCCTATCACAATTTGGATTAGCATTTAATTATCCAGACTTATAGGGCGTACACACGGTCGGACTTTGTTCGGACATTCCGACAACAAAATCCTAGGAGTTGGAAATCCAAAGTTGTCGGAAAATCCGATCGTTCTGAACGCGGTGACGTAAAACACGTACGTCGGGACTATAAACGGGGCAGTGGCCAATAGCTTTCATCTCTTTATTTATTCTGAGCATGCGTGGCACTTTGTCCGTCGGATTTGTGTACACACGATCGGAATTTCCGACAACGGATTTTGTTGTCGGAAAATTTTATCTCCTGCTCTCCAACTTTGTGTGTCGGAAAATCCGATGGAAAATGTCCGATGGAGCCCACACATGGTCGGAATTTCCGACAACACGCTCCGATCGGACATTTTCCATCGGAAAATCCGACCGTGTGTACGGGGCAATAGACTGGGCGGAGGGAACCGCGCATTCATCTAAGGCTCGCCAGTTCCTAAATGTCTTGCAGGACAATGTTTTCGGTCAGATGGTAAACGCACCAACTAGAGATAAAGCGTTACTGGATCTACTGATTACCAACAATACAGACCTTATCACGGATGTGGAAATATGGGGCAATTTAGGTAACAGCGATCACAGTATATTGGCTTGGCTTCAGTATAAATCACACAAATAGGAAACATAAAAGGAATACAAAGAAACCGAATTTCAAAAGAGCCAACTTCCCTAAATTACAAACCTTGCTAGAGGGCATAAATTGGGATCGTAGGAACAAAGAATACAGAGGAGAGATGGGTTTGCTTTAAGAGCATATTAAATAGGGGCATTAGCCAATGCATCCCATTGGGTAATACATTTAAAAGTGCGAACAAAAGTCCTGGATGGCTTAACTCCAATGTAAAAATGCATATAAAAGCAAAGGAGATGGCCTTCAAATAATACAAGGTTGAGGGATCATCATCAGCATTCAGACTTTATAAAGAATGCAACAAGAAATGTAAGGGTGCAATAAGGACAGCTAAGATTGAACATGAAAGACACATAGAGGAGGAGAGCAAAAAAAGAAATTCTTTAAGTATGTAAACAGTAAAAGGGGAGGACAGGCCATATTGGCCCCATAAAGGATGAGGAAGGACATCTGGTTACAAAGGATGGGGAGATGGCAATGGTATTGAATGCATTCTTCTCCTCAGTCTTCACGAGGGAATCGGGGGGCTTCAGTAACCAAAACTGCAGTGTTTATCCTCATGACATGTCACAGGAAGCACCTCCATGGTTAACAGAGGACAGAATTAAAATTAGACTTGAGAAACATAACATTAATAAATCACCAGGACCAGATGGCTTGCAGCGGGAATTAGGGAACTCAGTCAAGTAATTTCCAGACCATTGTTCCTAATTTTTACTGACAGTCTACTGACTGGAATGGTACCAGCTGATTGGAGAAAAGCCAATGTAGCACCAATATTTAAAAAGGGCCCAAAATACATCCCTGGGAATTACAGACCAGTTAGCCTAACATCAATAGTATTTAAACTCTTGGAGGGGATGATAAGGAACTATATACAAGAATTTAGTAATGAGAACGGTATCATTAGCAGTAATCAGCATGGATTCATGAAGAATCGTTGTTGCCAAATCTATTAACCTTCTATGAGGAGGTGAGTTGCCATCTAGATAAAGGAAGGCCCGTAGACGTGGTGTATCTAGATTTTGCAAAAGCATTTGACACAGTTCCCCATAAACGTTTACTGTACAAAATAAGGTCCGTTGGCATGGACCATAGGGTGAGTACATGGATTGAAAACTGGCTACAAGGGCGAGTTCAGAGGGTGGTAATAAATGGGGAGTACTCGGAATGGTCAGGGGTGGGTATTGGGGTCCCGGTTCTGTGCTGGGACCAATCCTGTTTAATTTGTTCATAAACGACCTGGAGGATGGGGTAAACAGTTCAATCTCTGAAGGGCAATAACTTCTCTGCAGGATGTGGAAACCTTGCAAAAAGATCTGAACAAATGAATGGAGTGGGCAACTGCATGGCAAATGAGGTTCAATGTAGAAAAATGTAAAATAATGCATTTGGGTGGCAAAAATATGAATGCAATCTATACACTGGGGGGAGAGCCTCTGGGGGAATCTAGGATGGAAAAGGACCTGGGGGTCCTAGTAGATGATAGGCTCATCAATGGCATGCAATGCCAAGCTGCTGCTAACAAAGCAAACAGAATATTGGCATGCATTAAAAAGGGGATCAACTACAGAGATAACACGATAATTCTCCCACTCTACAAGACTCTGGTCCGGCCGCACCTAGAGTATGCTGTCCAGTTCTGGGCACCAGTACTCAGGAGGGATGTACTGGAAATGGAGCGAGTACAAAGAAGGGCAACAAAGCTAATAAAGGGTCTGGAGGATATTAGTTATGAGGAAAGGTTGCGAGCACTGAACTTATTCTCTCTGGAGAAGAGATGCTTGAGAGGGGATATGATTTCAATATACAAATACCATACTGGTGACCCCACAATAGGAATAAACTTTTTCGCAGAAGGAAGTTTAACAAGACTCATGGCCACTCATTAAAATTAGAAGAAAAGAGGTTTAACCTTAAAATACGTACGTAGAGGTTTCTTTACTGTAAGAGCGACAAGGATGGCGGTGGTCTCAGTGGGGTGCATCGAAAGTTTCAAGAAACTATTAGATAAGCACCGAACGATCGCAACATACAGGGATATACAATGTAATACTGACATATAATCACAGACATAGGTTGGACTTGATGGACTTGTGTCTTTTTTCAACCTCGCCTACTATGTAACTATGTGTAACTATGTGTATGAACCTTGGTGTGCTTTGTGTATTTCTTCCAGATCAATGCAGAAATCCAGTGTGAAACTTTCCCTCTGTGCAGGAGCTTCTTGTAATAAAGACTGGTCACTGTTGTTTTCTCTCCTTGTGCAGGGTGGCTGGTCTTGTTTCAATCCCCTTCTGTACTTTTCTGCAGGCAGCCTGTAGTGGGTGTAGCTGATGGGTCCCTTCAATGTACAGCACAGTGAAGAATTCACAGATACTTTTACAAGGTAATATCTGGGTTTGCAAAGGCATTTGAGGAGTATGTTTTAATGGAAGTTTTTGTGTCCAGGGTTCAGTTTTAGGAATACCTAATAACAAGTTTGCACCCCCTCATTTCATAAATAAAGTTTTCAATAAAGCTTCTTATTTTGCACGACAGTAAGGTCCATAAATATTGGGACATCAACACAAATCTAATTTTTTTTAGCTCTATACACCACCACAATGGATTTGAAATGAAACAAGTTGTGCTTTTACTGCAGACTTTCAACTTTAATTTGAAGGTATTTACATCCAAATCAGGTGAACAGTGTAGGAATTACAACAGTTTGTATATGTGCCTCCCACCTTTTAAGGGACCAAAAGTAATGGGACAATTGGCTGCTAACCTGTTCCTTGGCCAGGTGTGTGTTATTCCCTCATTATCCCATTTACAAGGAGCAGATAAAAGATCCAGAGTTCATTTCAAGTGTGCATTTTGCATTTGGAATCTGTTGCTGTCAACTCTCAATATGATATCCAAAGAGCTGTCACTATCAGTGAAGCAAGCCATCATTAGGTTGAAAAAACAAAACAAACCCATCAGAGAGATAGCAAAAACATTAGGTGTGGCCAAATCAACTGTTTGGAATATCCTTAAAAATAAAGAACGCACCGGTGAGCTCAGCAACACCAAAAGACCAGGAAGACCATGGAAAACAACTGTGGTGGATGACAGAAGAATTCTTTCCCTGGTGAAGAAAACACCCTTCACAACAGTTGGCTAGATCAAGAACACTCTCCAGGAGGTAGGTGTATGTGTGTCAAAGTCAACAATCAAGAGAAAACTTCACCAGAGTGAATACAGAGGGTTCACCACAAGATGTAAACCATTGGTGAGCCTCAAAAACAGGATGGCCAGATTAGAGTTTGCCAAACAACATCTAAAAAAGCCTTCACAGTTCTGGAACAACATCCTATGGACAGATGAGACCAAGATCAACTTGTACCAGAGTGATGGGAAGAGAAGAATATGGAGAAGGAAAGGAACTGCTCATGATCCAAAGCATACCACCTCATCAGTGAAGCATGGTGGTGGTAGTGTCATGGCGTGGGCATGTATGGCTGCCAGTGGAACTGGTTCTCTTGTATTTATTGATGATGTGACTGCTGACAAAAGCAGCAGGAGGAATTCTGAAGTGTTTCAGGCAATATTATCTGCTCATAATTAGCAAAATGCTTCAGAACTCATTGGACGGCGCTTCACAGTGCAGATGGACAATGACCCGAAGCATACTGCAAAAGCAACCAAAGTGTTTTTTAAGGGAAAGAAGTGGAATGTTATGCAATGGCCAAGTCAATCACCTGACCTGAATCCAATTGAGCATGCATTTCACTTGCTGGAGACAAAACTGAAGGGAAAATGCCCCATGAACAAGCAGGAACTGAAGACAGTTGCAGTAGAGGCCTGGCAGAGCATCACCAGGGATGAAACCCAGCGTCTGGTAATGTCTATGCATTCCAGACTTCAGGTTGTAATTGAATGCAAAGGATTTGCAACCAAGTATTCAAAAGTGAAAGTTTGAGGGATGATTGTTAATCTGTCCCATTACTTTTGGTCCCTTAAAAAGTGGGAGGCACATATACAAACTGTTGTAATTCCTACACCGTTCACCTGATTTGGATGTAAATACACTCAAATTAAAGCTGAAAGTCTACAGTTAAAGCACATCTTGTTTGTTTTAATCCAAATTCATTGTGGTGGTGTATAGAGGCAAAAATATTAGAATTGTGTCGATGTCCCAATATTTATGGACCTGACAGTATTTCCCTGAAACATTACCCCCTCGCTTAGCATGTCCCCTGCAAAATCATTTTAATCGCACAGGTGTTTTGCAAAGGCAGAATTCCTCTAAATGGAAGTGATGTGTTTTATAGGGTTTTTTCTTTAGCTACTGTTATAACTATTAAATAGTAACTCCACTTTTGTTGAGAAACAAACATTCCCCTCTGGGTGATCTATGTATATTGCAGGGATTTTTACAAACTTTGTTGCAGATTCTCTTTAGTCATTCTGAATAAATCCCTGTGTGTTTGTCTATGTGTCCATGTGGGAAAGTGAATCTAATGGGAGTGGTTTTCATAATTATCAATCAGCTATGCACCTGCAGGGCACTAATGAGGAAAGCTGTTGGGCCTGCATCCCTTTTAGATTTGATTTCCTATTGGGAGTATCTCACCAAAATTGACATTTTTGTTGCAGGGGATGCCTGTTATCTGACTTGTATCTTAGTGCAGACTTCTGGGGAAATCAGTGAGCCAATCACACATGCAGGAAATTATGTTTCTGGGAAACGTCGTGTACATATTCTGTGTACAGAACACCTCCAGGTAGCCACATTGCATTGCACTTTACAGAAAATTACAGAGCTGCAGATTGAAATAGAAAGGTAATTTTTAATAACATTCAATTACAATATGACTTGTGTCGTAATTGTATACGCTATATTATTTTTTCAGATTTGCTATTTCTTTCTCCACGAAAGTGGGGTTACCCTTTATCTGAAAGCAATTATTAATGTGAGTCGACGCACTTCCGGCGGCACTGACGTCATTTCCAGCTCTGTGGAATGCATTTCCTGGTCTGTGGAACGCACACCATGAGCGGCGCCCGGATACATCTGCAAACACACTTTACGTGTCTGTTTTTAACAGATATTTTGTAAGTACCCAATCTTGTGTAGAATAAATTCATTTTAAACGGTACTTTCACTATCAGCTCAGTTTTTTCCATTTCTTTTTGGGTACCTGGTATATCTACTGAGAACCTTCATTAAGATTTCATTGATCTGATGTGTACTTCACCTCTTCTGAATACCTCTGGATACCATCATTTAAGCCAACATTTAAGGTTGAAAATATTTTTATTGTTATAAAGCAACAAAAGAGTTAATACATTTGACATGAGGAAAGGCTTATTGAGAAATCAATCAGCGAGCAAAATGGCTATCGCCCACAGCTAAGCTGATTATTATTGCGTAAAGTTTTAACATAAACATAAATGCATCATGTCTGGTATCAGGGTAAAAAGTCAGGAAAAAAGAAAAAAAAAAAGGGGAACGGAATAACAAGAAAATAAGTAGGGAGGGAGGAAGAACGGAAGAAAAAGAGAGGGGGAGAAAGGGAGGAAGAGTAGGAAGAGGGGGGGTTCCGCTGGCTGGGGTTGAGAAGGAAGGACTCCATATCCCTAGACATGGTCAGGGGATCGATTAGTGTTTAGATTTACAAGGGGAAGCTATAATCTAGGGAACAGGGAGCAAGGAAGACAGTGTATCTGAGGCAGAGAAGCGCTGCCAAGCCGACCATAAAATTGTAAATTTCTCATAGGTGTCGTTGTCAAGCGCTAGCATCTCCTCCATTCGCATGATATCATTCATGGTGGAGGTCCAGAGAGACAATGGGGGGATAGTCTCTGTTTTCCAGAAAAGGGGTATGAGTTGGCGAGCTGCCGATAGAAAAAAACGTAAAAGATTGCGCTTTTGGGAGGCTATGGAGCCTGGTAGAATAGACAGGAGGGCTATTTCAGGAGTCAGGTGCAGGGGTTCGTCGTATATTTTTTCATAAACCTGGGATACCTGATTCCAGAAGGGCTGGATCCGATCACACTCCCACCAGATATGTAGGTACGATCCTGTCGCACGAGAACAACGCCAACACGAATTTGAAGTGGAGGGAAAGATTTTCCGTAGAGAGGCGGGGTCCCTATACCATCTCGCCATGACCTTGAAGTTTTTTTCTTGCGAATAGCATGAGATTGAGGACTTATGTGCGAAATGGAACGCAGTTTGCCAGTCCGCTCTGGAGATGGTCTTTCCCAGGTCTGCCGACCATACTCTGGTGTAGGTGGGGAGGTCTTTCAGTGTAAGGGAATGAATAAGACTGTAGATATGTGAGAGTAGGTGTCTAGGTAACTCTTGCATAGAGCTGAGGTGTTCAAAGTCAGTCAAGGGGCGATGGGTCTGAGAGGAAATGAAAAGATGTTTGGTGAAGGTGGAAAGGTGTATGGAAGTGAGCCAGTCTTGATTCCCTGAAGGGATGTTTGGTGTTCCATTGTCGGTCCGGATAAAGGAGTGTGCTTGGGGCCAGGAGGAACGAGAGAGAGGGCCAAAAGCGTGAGCTCCTATTCCCTGTGGAAAGGCGGGATTATCGAAAAGTGATGATAAGGGAGATGGGTCTGAAGATAGAATCTCGCATAGACCTCTCTTGTACCACAGAATGAGGGCAGCTGTGGTAAGGGGTGATGAATCCGCCAAAACTGATAAGTTACGTTTGTAGCCCCATAGCAAAGCCCTAAGATCGACGGGGGACATATCCTGTTCAACCAGAACCGACGCTTTTTGGGAAGGTCGTGGGAACCAATCAAGGATACGTGCCATTACTGTGGCCTTGTAATATAGCTCAAAATCAGGTAGACCTGTACCTCCTTGCAGTTTTGGTCGGGTGAGTAACTTAAATTTTATTCTCGACAATCCTTTATTCCACAGGAAGCGGATAGAGAGAGAGCGTAAAGTGGAGAAAAAGGGTTTGGGTATCAAAATTGGGGTGGTCTGAAATAGGTAGAGAAATTTGGGTAAGGTGTCCATCTTAAGGGTGTTTATGCGTCCAAACCAAGGTATTGGTTTGTCTCCCCAGGAGGCAAGGTCTTTACGGAGTTGAGAGAGGAGGGGAATGTAGTTCAGTGTGTAGAGAAGTGATAGGTTAGCTGGTATAGTAACGCCTAGATATTTAATGCCCTTGGTCTGCCAGTGAAAGGTATAGTTAGATTTGAGGGAGGATAATGTAGGAGCAGAGAGAGAGATATTGAGCGCATCAGTCTTGGAGATATTGAGTTTAAAATTGCTCAAGCTTCCAAAGCGTTGGAACTCTAAGAACAAGGAGGGGAGAGTAATGTGTGGTTGGCATGCGTAAATGAGTAGATCATCGGCGTAAAGCGCAAGTTTGTGGTGTGCAGAAGGCGTGTGAATGCCTTGTATGGAATCATTTTGGCGAATGGCACATGCTAGATGTTCCATTACTATAGCAAAAAGAAGGGGTGAGAGGGGGCATCCCTGGCGAGTTCCATTGGAGATGTTAAATGCAGCTGAAGGAGTGCCATTAACCAGGACTGAGGCAGAGGGATTGGAGTAGAGTGACATGATTTTGGAGATGAAAGGGGATCCCAATCCAATTTGTTCAAGGGAGAGTTTTAGGAAGCGCCAGTTGACCCGATCGAAGGCCTTTTCGGCATCGAAGGAGAGAAGGCAGAGCTGTTGATGGCATCGTTGGGCATAGGAGATGAGGTTAATGGTTCTGATGGTGTTGTCTCGTGCTTCTCTGCCCGGGACGAAGCCCACCTGGTCTCTATGTATGATCCCGGGGAGAGAAGGAGAGAGACGGTTGGCAAGGATTTTGGCAAAGAGCTTGAGATCAATGTTTAAGAGCGATATCGGGCAGTAACTACTGCATTGGGAAGGGTCTTTATTGGGTTTTGGTATAATGGAGACATTGGCTGAGAGAAGTGTTTTTGAAGGGAGGGTGTTATCGTCTATGGAGTTAAAGGCCTTAGTGAGAAACGGTACCAATAGGGGTGCGAAGGTTTTGTAAAACCTCGGGGAGTAGCCATCGGGGCCTGGGCATTTACCTGGTTTTAGTTCCTTGATGGCGCCAAGGAACTCCGGTTCCAGTAGAGGGTCGTCTAAGTCCGCGGAAGTCTGGGGGTCAATCACAGGTAGTGCTGTTTCCATTATATAGGTCCACATTGGGTCTTGGGATGAGGGCAGAGGACTCGGTGGGGAGGGTTGCGGTAGGTTATATAACTGGGCATAATAATCTTTAAATGTGGTGGATATGTCTTTACAACCATAAACTTTAGTCTGGTCTGGTTTGGTGATGAAGGGAATGGGAAGGCGTGGGACCCTGGGATGAATAACCCGTGCCAGATGTTGGCCGCATTTATTGGCTATAGAGTAATAAGATTTACGGGCGCGATCTCTAGCTATGAGAGAGTGAGAGTCTAATAATTGGAGTAAATCTCGGCGGGAGTTGGAAAGGGCCACAAAAGTGGAGGGGTCCAGATTTGATTTGTGTAAGGATTCGAGATCTGAGATGTTGGTCAGGAGGCGTTTGATGTCGTCAGACCTGATCTTTTTCAGACGTGAGCCGTTTTGGATTAGCACGCCCCTGACCACACATTTCAGCGTCTCCCATTGGTTAAGTGGGGAAGTTGTGTCTGCCATGTGGTCGATTTTAAAGTTGTGAATAGCTTTAGTAACTTCAGCGATGCATACTGAGTCTCATAAGAGATTATCATTGAGGCGCCAGGAGTGCCCCCTACGTAACCGTGGAGGCCGGGCGAAAGATAGGTATACAGGGGCATGGTCAGACCAAAGAGCATGTTCAATAGAGGTTAGTAAGGGTGTATCTAGGAGGGATTGGGAGATAAGAAAATAATCCAGTCTGCTATATGAGTTGTGAGCTATAGAGAAGTATGTAAAGTCTCTGTCAGTAGGGTGATGTATGCGCCACACGTCCACCAATTGACAAGAATGTAAAAGAGATTTTATGTGTGAGAGTGAGGTCGTGGACATGGAAGACTTACCAGTAGATGTGTCGGCAGACGGGGAAAGGGCCACGTTGATGTCTCCTCCAACGATAATACTAGAACCTCCAAAAGAGGTCAATCTGGCGAGAGTGGATGATAGGAAGCGCGCCTGATCTGTGTTTGGAGCGTAGATGTTGGCGACTGTGAAGAGAAAATCATTGATTTTTAGTTTGAGAAATATAAAACGACCGTGATCATCAATATACGAGTCAATAACCTCAGGGTGAAAGGACCTATGAAACGCGATCGAAACCCCCTTGGACTTTGCAGCGGGGTTGGTACTGTGGAACCAAGTGGTATAGAATCGACTGCGCATCATGGGTATGGAATTGGTCCTGAAATGGGTTTCTTGTAATAAGAGAATTTTAGTTTTCTGTTTATGGAAGTGGTAAAGAATCTGGCTACGTTTTTCTGGGGTATTAAAGCCTCTACAGTTATATGAAGCTAGATTAAGTGGTGGAGTAGCGGTCATATCAGGGCGGGTATAAAGGGAAGGGGGAAAAAAAAGAAACAACGAGAGTCCCTCGAAAAGCCGCCCCAGCCAGCGGAGGAGTGGGAGGGGAAGGGGACATGTGAGGGGGGGGGGGTAGATATGAGGGAGAGAGCGGGGGAAGGTAAAAGCAGAATGAGATAAATATCAGGGAGGATCAGGGGGGAAAAAACAAAAAAAAGAGGAGAAAGCGGGGTACGGAACAGGGTCCCAGTGTCCATGGTTGTCCAGTTAACATAACAGTCTGACCTGAAAAGATCAGAAGAGGGAGCCCGGGACCCTAATCCTAACAATTTAGACAGTGTACTGATTGTGTAAAGGTAGGCCACTAGGTGGCACCGGTTAAACAAAAATTGGGAGAAAGAAAATAAAAAAGGTAGCAAATAAAGCAAAATACTGTAAGGTATAGGGTATCTGTAAACCATGGGACGGTGCCAGGTGGGGGCACCGAATATTCCTAAGGGGGGGTTAGTGTTTAGCATGGTGGAAGCTCCCGGAACCCCGGAAACCACAGGGCCAGTAATATGTGGGTTAGTCTGGGCTGTATTTGGGGATGTAACTAGTATATATAAATATAAATAGTAAGGTTTCAGGATCAGAGATATAATAAGGGTAAATAAGCATGGGGTAATTCAACATTCTAAACAATGGGGTGTACCATGAGAGCAACGGTAGAGTGCAAACAGGTACACCAGTCAAAAAGGCAGTTCAATAGTAGTAGTCAGGGACCTCCGGCCTGACAAGACTGGAAGAGCGGTGGGATCAGCTTCACAACAGGTGAGGACTGCATGAGGTCAAAGAGGATCTTCCTGATGCCGCTCTTGAACTTTTGAGCTGAGTGTAGCAGCGAAGCCTGGTATCTTCTGAGGCATAGGGGTCCCGAACGTGGGAAACCATAACGTTAAGGAAAAGGTTTCTGTCTTCCAACTGAAGAAAAAAGAAAAGAGAAAAAAAAAAAAAGAAACCCAATAACAGGAACTGCTTGCTGAAAGAGGTGTGTAAAGGTGAAAGCTGTGTGTAGAAGCTCAAGAGTTGGAAGTCCTTAAGGATCCAAGGTGGTGTAGTAGACGTTCCTACTCAGGTAGGGGAAAAAACAATAGGAGATCAACCGGACCGTATAGCGTCAGTCATCAGGATCTATGCGGGGTGAGGATCCAGGACGGCGTTTGCGGCTGTGCTTCTGCCACTGAGGGATGTACGGCAGGCCTGGTGTGGTTGGAGAGAAAGGCCAGTCTGGCAAAGACACTTGAGGCAGCTCCAGGGTGCCCAGGCGTGCAGGGAGGTCACCCAGCATGCGGAATGTGGCAGTCTTACCCTCATGGTGCACTCGTAGCTGAAAGGGAAAGCGCCATTGATATTTTATTTGACGTGATTGGAGAAGCTGTGTGAGGGGCTTCAGGGCCTTCCGCATGGTTAGGGTTAGACGTGAAAGGTCAGGAAGTAGCATCACAGGGGTAGTATTGAAAAGGATAGAGTCCTGCACGCTGGCTGCCCGCATGATGGATTCCTTAATGTTGTAAAAGTGCACTCTACAGAGTGTATCTCGGACGAATGAAGGGTCAGGATTCCTGGGGCCTGAGGTCCTGTGGACCCGGTCAAGTTCAAGTGGGTTATCTTTGGGTAGTTGTAAAAGCTGGTTGAAGATGGCCGTCACAGCTGCCCTCAAGTCCTTGGGTTCCACAGATTCAGGAATACCGCGTATGCGAATATTATTACGCCTGTTTCTGTTCTCGATGTCGTCTTGTTGAAACGCAAGGTGCTGCAGCATGGTTGTATGGGAGTTAAGTATTTCCTCATGCTTCTGTACGGAGGCATGGAGTGTCTCTGTTGTGGTTTCAATGTCCTCAAAACGAACACCAATGTCCCTTTTAAGTTCAGAAATCTCCTGTTTGTAGGTTTTTTCTATGCGGTGCACACACTGCTCAAAATCAGCCTTGGTTGGGAGAGACCGCATGTAGCTGTGCAGGGATCTCATCTGGGATTCTAGATCCCATCCATCCTCAGATCCTAAGGATGCAGTGGATCGGCACCTGGGGAGACTGGTGGGGGAAGCTGGGGGCACAGGGGTAGTGTGAGATGCCTGTGAGCAGGCCATGGTGTCCAGGGCTGATTCGGAGCGGGCTGGGGACGGAGGCGCCGGCGCCATCTTGGATTTCGGCTGGCGCTGGGCCGCGGCCGAAGATCGGGTGAAAAAGTTCCCCAAATCCCCTCCTGGACGGGAGCCCCCTGTTCCCTGTTGGTCCCGGTACTTAGCCTTCCCCATCGGAGTGGTTTATACAGCCTGGTTCGGTTCAGAAACGCCCTGTGGAGCCGCGGGATCCGGGAGCTGTGGAACAGCACGTCCTCTCACTCCATGCGTCAGGCCACGCCCCCTTAAGCCAACATTTAAGCCTGAAGCGACCCCCAGACTGCAAAGCTGGGGGTCATCCCAATCTGGTGAGTGGGGACACACAAGGGGGGTGTTGACTTGCACCTGAAAAGCTCAGAAGCATCTGTGTTTATTAGCACCTGAAAAGCTTTGCAGCATTTGCGTTTTTTTTTCACCGTGGATTCAAACATTTTTGAGCATTTTGTCACTTCATTTGGACTTTGTTTTGTTTAATATCACTATATATATATATATATATTTACTTTTTGCAAATGTATTTGCGAGAGCCACTTTTATCCACATACTTTTTATATTTTTTACAATTATTAATGTGAACTTCATACCTTTCCATACAGCTGTGCAATATTTTAACCATCATATATCATAAGTATACAGTAGTGTGCCCTCTAGTGGATATCTATAGGTAAAACCTGTTTGTGAAACTTATCAATTTCATTTTTTTAGCATTTGCTCTATTCCAACCAGATTAAAAGCAATCCAGCAAAGCCTTATGGCCCAGTAGATTTTGCCAGTTGTTTTATTAATATTTCCACCAATATTATAGAAAGAGAACTTCATACTGTTTCTTTTCTCTTTAGATGCTCCCATGCCAATATTGTTGCCAATTTTAAGACTGGGGCTGTGTAGCACTATATACTGCTTTTTATTACTGTTGATGCTTCCAGTGGAGTCATTTCCACTTCCTTTAATAGGATGATTGCCCTGCTTGTTCTGCAGTGAACTTGCACAGCAGCATTGTCACCTTGTAGACAGGGTAGTTTTGAAAGGACTTTAAGTAGATGACAACAAATTAAAGCCCTAACTCCAGCTTACACTTTTCCAGTACAATATTTTTATGTTATTAAGGCAAATAAACAGATCTAGGTCTAGGTCTCTGGCCTTGTCCAGTCAAATGAGAACTTTCCAGGCCAAAGATGGCTGACATCCTTATGTATGTGGTGGGTTGTGAGGCATAGTGCGTGCAAGGTGGACAAAGTTAATGGGCGCCAGACACTTCTTGGATGTAAAAGAGGTTTTATTTCTCTTAACAGTCCTTTTTTTTGTATAATCTTTATTTATAGAAGACAATTAACATGTCATTTGCAACATTTGTATCTGAATAATCCCCTTCCCGCCGAGCGTACGCAGATGTGCGTACTCGGCTTTCCGGGGTTATACCGGAATGATGCCCACAGATGCAGGCATAATCCCGGTACCGTTGTTTAGAGCGGTGATCGGCTATCCGAGTGTAACAACCGATGCGGCTAAAAGCCGCTCTGCTGTTATACCGGAGCAGCGGGAGGGGATGTAACAGCCCTCCCGCCACCTCCCGCCGCTCTTACCGGGCCTCCCGTTCGATCAGGAGGCCCGGTGACCAATCGGCTGCCTCCGGCGGCTGGGGGCGGGCTGGAACGAAGCCGTGGGCGGCTTCGTTCCAGCCTGCTAATCGTAAACACGGAAGCGACGTCATGACGTCACTTCCCGTTTACTCGGCTGCCAAAGGCGCCGGTTTTAAAAAGATACACAGTATTCAGAATCGCCATTTTTGGCGATCTGAATACTTTGGAGTGCAAAGGATGGACCCCCGATCCCTCCATAAAGAGTACCTGTCACCACCTATTACTGTCACAAGGGATGTTTACATTCCTTGTGACAGCAATAAAAGTCATCCAATTTTTTTTTTTAAAACACAAATTATAAATATATAATTAAATAAAATTAATAAGAAAAACGTTTTTTAAAGCGCCCCTGTCCCCGCGAGCTCGCACAGCAAAGAAAACGCATACGGAAGTCGCGCCCGCATATGTAAATGGTGTTCAAATCACACATGTGAGGTATCGCCGCAATTGTCAGAGCGAGAGCATTAAATTTCAGTACTAGACCTCCTCTGTAACTCTAACCTGGTAACCGTAAAAAAAATGTAAAGCGTCGCCTATGGAAATTCTTAGGTACCGTAGTTTCTCGCCATTCCAGGAGTGCCTGCAATTATAAAGTGTGACATGTTTGGTATCTATTTACTCGGCGTCATCTTTCACATTATATAAAAAATTGGGGTAACTTTACTGTTTGGATTTTTTAAAATTCATGAAAGTGTCCCTTTTCCCAAAAATTTGCGTTTAAAACACCGCTGTACAAATACCGTGTGATATAAAATATTGCAACAGTCGCCATTTTATTCTCTAGATTCTCTGCTAAAAAAGATATATAATGTTTGGGGGTTCTAAGTAATTTTTTAGCAAAAAATACGGATTTTAACTTGTAAACACCAAATTTCAAAAATAGGCTTAGTCATGAAAGGGTTAAAGTCTCTGGCCCAAATGGGCATATATCAAATATACATCACGTGCAAACAAACTAAACAAGAAAATAAAGAAAAGAAAGGAAATACCATGGTGAATAATGTGCGAAATTAGCCGAAAGGCTGTCCCCATTAGGGATTTAGGGAAGCCTCATTGAAAATAATCACGGTGGACATATTTTGTATGCATATAGAAATGGGTATAAAAGAGCCTCTGCGTGATAGCTCGGCCGCTGGCGCTAAGCCAGCAGGTGCTATCAATAAGTTCCCAGTGAAAACAGGCTCACCTAGCCAGCGCCAGGTACCAGGAGAGGAGAGCCGAAATAGCCTCCAACTAACCTCCCCCTGCCCTCCACAAGAATTAGGGATACCTGAGGCTAATGCTAAACAATCAAGGGGATAAACAGTGCCACCCTTGAGGGAGGGGGCCTCCCCTCCAGCGATGAGGCATTGGGCTGTATGTGCATCAACAGCATGGTGTGCAATACATAAACCACCATCCACATAACAGAGGATGTGTACAGTTTCTGCAAGGTATAGTAGAGAAAGGAGAAAAAGAGGAAAGAGGAGACGACCAAATCATATCTGAAGTCTTCTGAGAAGCCTTTTCCATGCCCACACTGAGCACCCTGTTCTTGATTGGAATAGATGACCTATTGGAACTCCCCTTGCCCCCTAGGTTCGTGTAATGATTAAACGGACTTGGAGTGTGTGAAATGCATCTACCAGCTTTCTGTCTTTTGTCAACACTTTGGATTTTCTGAATAAAAAAAAAATGTGAGTATGGAGTGCGGCCATTTCTTCTATTATTGACTGCATGCGGAGGTGAGCCGAGGTGGCCACCTGTCCAGATCATCAGGCATTTAATCTCACCTGGAGCAGCAAGTTTTCTTGTTTGGACCCCTAGGTTCCTGGTGGCATGCGGGTTTTAAGGGATGGTTCTGCCAACTGCAACAGAGCTGTGTCTAGGCTAGAGGGCATGTATCCAGGGTCAAAAACGTATTCTATCCAGGGTGTCCAGACACTTCCCGGATGTAACTCACCCTGCTGATCCACTCCTCCCGGGTAGGAACTCTGGGCTGCTTCCAGTAGGTAGGAAGTAAGCGCCATGCCGCATTCAGCAAATGAGGCAATGCGCTCTTTTTGTATTGGCTGATTGGAATCGGAGGGATGTGCATGAGGAAGTGAATCGGGGATAGAGGAATGTCTAGCCCTAGCATGTCTTTAGTTTGGCCCTTGATATGTTCCTAAAAGGGTCTAATTAAGGGGCAATCCCACCATATATGGAGAAGTGTACCCCTGTGTCCACAGCCCTGCCAACATAGCTCAGACCTGGAGGGATAAATACGTGCCAAGTCTGTTGGCACCCGGTACCAGCGGGACATTATCTTATAGTTTGTTTCCTGGGTTTTAGAGTTTTTAGAGCATGAGTGGGTGAGCTAATATAAGTGGGTTAAGTGGGTCTCAGTAAGTTCACACCCCAAGTCCCTTTCCCACACCCGAATATAAGTAGGCTTAGATTCATGTGTGGTGGAGCCCAGTAATGGTATAGTTCAGATACAATATGAGGTATTGGGTGTTCGTCTACAAAAAAGGCGTAGTCGTGTATCTCAAAAAAGTGATGAAGTTGTCTATATCTCCAAAAGTCCATTTGTGAACCCTTAGTCTAGCCTGCAGGGCGTCAAAGCTCAAGAGCTTACAATCTTTCATCAGTTTACCGCAACTGGCATTGCCATCATCTGCCCAGGGCCCAAAGAAGGCCATTTGCTCACCAGGAGGAAACCACAGGAACCCACCCAGCGGAGCCAACGGGGACACAGGAGGGGCCACCTTCAGAAGTGGGTTGATCCGATCCCAGACTGAAAGCGTGTGGGCCGTCAATGGGGAGGTTGTATCAGACAGCCCCCTGTGTTGCCGGGGCAACCATGGTGCATAGGACAAATTCCTGCCCGTCAAGCATTGGAGTGAGTATTTAAAACGTCAGTTGAGTATCCTCTGAAGGACAATGGCCTGGTAGTAGCCGATGTCTGGGATTCCCAAACCACCCACACGTTTTGGATGTCTCAGCACCCTCAGGGCTATTCTGGGTTTCCGTACATTCCACACAAACCCGAACAGCATGCTGGACAAATGGTCAAAGAAGTTTTTGGGTAGGGGTATCAGTATCATCTGTAGTAAGAAAAGTATACATGGCAAAATATACATTTTTATGATATTTACCTGTCCTAGCCACGTGAAAGCAGTCTGCGTCCATTGTGAGAGGTCTCTTTTAACCGCATTGAGTAACGAGGGATAATTGGCAGAGTAAATAGTGTCAAAGCAGTTTGTGAGCTGTATGTCCAAATATCTAAAGGAAGACTTAGCCCAGGTGAAAGGGAAGGCAGTCTGGAGTATGTTTAAAAGGGAGTCGAATAGATAGGCAGGATTTCCAACTTTGCGTAGTTAATCTTAAAGTTGGAAAGCGATCCAAAATGTTTGAGTTCCTTCATCAGTTTCGGCAACAAAATCAGGGGGTCCGAGAGGTGGAATAACACATCGTCAGCATAGGCTGACAGCTTATATTCCATGTTGCCAACCTGCAGGCCCTTAATGTCCTTGCTTGCTCATACAGTGCGTAGCAGTGGCTCAAGCACCAAGGCGAAAAGGAGGGGCGAAAGGGGGTACCCCTCTCTCGTGTTGTTCCTGATTGGAAATTGAGAGGAGGAAATTCCATTAACCTTAATCTGCATGCAGGGACTAGAGTATAAGGCCATGATCGGTGCCAACATATGCGGTCCTAGCCCCAGGGTCTCTAGCACCGTTTTCAGATAGGACCAGTCGACATGGTCGAAAGCTTTTTCAGTGTCTGTTGATATTATTATATAGGGTTGAGGATCTTGGCAGGTACGGGCCCAGTGAATGAGTTAGAATTCTCTAAGAGAATTGTCTCTAGCCTCCCTGCCTGTAATTTAACCCGTTTGGTCAGGGTGAATGATTAGAGGCATAAGGTGTTTGAGCCTATTAGCTAAGATTTTTGCCAGGATTTTAATATCCACATTCAGGAGGGAGATTTAACAGTCCTTTTTTATTTTGGCACTCCATATACGTCTCAAGCTTCACCCCTGCTGACCGGCTCGGTCCCTGGCTTGATTCACAAGGCTGTTCTGCAAGCGTTGCCTCCGCTGGTTGGGTCCCTGACTTGATCACCGCCTGAAGTTTCCTCATTCTCCACCGTGCCCGTTCAGTGAGAATACTGCTCCAGTATTTGCTTCAGTTACTCACTGTGGTCCCTGGTAATAAGGCAGTTGGTCCCTTTGTGGTGACAGCTTCCCTTCTACCTCCGACCACTGACAGGTTCCCCGGCCAGCAGAACCATCACTTCTGGTTGGACTGCAAGCCACAATCCCAACCCTGCTCTTGTCTCTTGCTTCTGGATAGGCCCCCAGCCAGATGCCTCAGAGATAGGCCCAATCTCCTAGCCACCGACACGACACACGTCCACCCAGACAGCCGTCCAGGTGGCACAGAACATAGATATCCTGACTCTACCCAAATATATAGGCTCTCCCAGCAGGCAAAGGGATTCAAGAAAACCCCTGCCCATTTGCTGAGATAACCCATATACCCATAACCTGTAAGTGCCTGGCCACCCAGTGGTAGAAGAGAAAAGTAACAAGGCCAAACTTAGAGGAAAATCAATGGATCTGTAACAATTGACCAGGGTAACTACCCCTGGCAAGTAAATTTGTGAGGAGCTCCCTGACTAAACCCCAGGGTGCTACACAGATACATCCATAGAAATCCCACGCAGGGGATACAAACAGTAAGCATGATTAAGAGCCATGGAGAGCTACAAACAGTATGTACTCATGGGTGTATTATAGCAAACTAGAATGTTCTCCCAATCAAAGCCGGGGGACAACACAGGGAGCCTGGGCCCTCAGGTCCAGGGGATGGAACAGAGTGTGGACTAGTGGGGAGTGGATGGCATCAGGTGGGAAGGCCCAAGCTGGACGGATGCAGGATTGGAAGAGCATAGCCACGGGGCCCACACCTTAAGAAATTTAGTGTGGGATTTGTGGAGGATACTGGTCATTTTCTCATTGATCATGAGGGTCGTCAGGATGCACTTCACCTCTGCAAACGGGACAGCAGGTTTTTTCCATGCCCTGACAATCATGCACTTGGCAGCAATGACTAAGTAGGTAGCCATTTTCTGTTAGCAGGAAAACAAGCACCGGCTTGGACAGTGAAGCAGTGCTAATTTGGCATCTTTGTGGATAGGTATATGAAAAAGAGTATGCAAGAGTCCGAAGACCCTCGACCAGAATCCCGCCAGGCAGGGGCAGGACCACCAAATATGGATTTTGTCTCCTCATTGGCCACAACCCCGAAAACATCTGTCACTGTATGATGGGTTAAATTTGGCAATACGGGTCGGGACCCAGTACCAGCAGAAGAGAACTTTGTAGGCCGCCTCCAGAGTGATTGTATTGAAAGAGAACTTGGCTATGCTGGACCAGGCTTTGTTCCAATCCGCTAGGTCAATGGGGTACAGATCTTGTTCCCATTTGGGAATGTAGGAGGGTGACGCTGGGGCATCATTGGAATTAAGGGAGGAATACAGCATAGAGATGGCACCTGGGGCTCCTGGTGAGTGCAAACACATATGTTCAAAGGCCGTTTTCTGGTACGGGAAGGTGTCATGGCTCCTAAGAGAGCTTATCCGGTGTCGCAATTGGATGTAGCGGAAAAAATTCCACTGAAGGGGCTTCTTGATATTCTTGGATTGAGGACCACGTAGGAAAGTTACTCGAACCAAGAAAGTGGCGAACCTGCGAGAACCCGTGCTCGCGCCACCACGAGAAGGCATGGAGTTGCTCAAGTCCTGGGGGAAACATAGGGTTGTGCAAGAGTGGAAGAAGGGGGACGAATGGTGACATGAGCCTGCCTGAGTACCATACCGAGTCCCAGAGTTTTAGGCTAAGTGCCAATAAGGAACTGACCGATGCATTTTAGGTGAAAGCCACAGTAGAGCGGAAACCAGTACCGATGCACAGTAAGGAGTTTTCAGAAGGACCCAAAGGGGGATGTCGGTCATAGCCTGGAGCATATCAAGTGGAGCAATTTGCGCCGCCAAATAATACTTTGCGATATTTGAAACGCCTAGTCCCCCTTTGCAATCTATGGGTATACAAAGTAGAACGGGCAATTCTGGGGCTTTTGTTGGCCCAAATGAAAGACAGGAGTCTGTTCTGGAGCAAGTGTAGGTAAAACGTAGGGACCTGGACTGGTAGAGTCTGGAAACAGTATAGGATCTTTGGAAGAATGGTCATCTTGACTGCGTAGATGCGGCCGATCCATGATAAAATAGGGAAGTGCCAAGAGGACATGAGTGTCATAATGGAACGAAGAAGGGGATAAAAGTTGGTGGCAAAAAGGGAGGGATACAAGGGAGTCAGTTTAATACCCAAGTAATCCAGGAAAGAGCTCTCCCAAAGTCGATTGCAGGTGTGAGGCCAAAGATACGGGGAGTGAGATGTTCAGAGCAGTCGTTTTGTGTGGGTTGACACAAAGGGTTAGAAGGGCCTGCAAATTGGACAGGGAAACAATCAGGTTGGTAAGAGTCAAGAGGGCGTCATCAGCGAACAAATTTACTTTGACATTCGCCCACATATGAAATTTAGTTAATGTTGGGGTCTGCTCGCAGACCAATCGCCAGGGGTTCAAGGGCAAGGATAAAGAGGACTGGGGACAGGGGGCAGCTCTGCATCGTTCCTCTCTGTATAGAGAATGGTGGAGAGAAGCAGCCCAAGTGGCTGCCCCAACATTGTAATACGTATCGCAGGTAATCCAAGGAAAGGGAGTCGAAAGCTTTGTATATGTCAAGTGAGAGGAGGAAACCAGGGATTTTGCGATGTTGCATCAGAGAAATCAGATGGACCACATTCTGAACATTGTCCCCAGCTTGATGTCCTGGCACGAAGCCTACCTGGGCTCTATGGATGAGGAATCACAAATATTTATTAATGCGGGAGCACAGAATTTTCCCCAAGAGTTTCATGTCTTTGTTCAGTAAGGAAATTGGACGG
This sequence comes from Lithobates clamitans, assembly GCA_037952925.1. Lineage (NCBI taxonomy): Eukaryota > Metazoa > Chordata > Amphibia > Anura > Ranidae > Lithobates > Lithobates clamitans. The sequence continues at coordinate 819,147 of JBBGZY010001451.1, read as the reverse complement.
AATGCCTGGGGGTCATGGGCTTCTTCGTTTTGATTAAGGTATAATGGAAATATGTGCTTGTTGGGAGACAGGGGAAGGCAAGTCTCCCTGCTTCATGTTGTTAAAGTACGCCATCACATGGGGAAGCAGAAGAGATGATAATTTGTCGTAATACAAGCCGGGAAAACTGTCCAGACCGATGCGTGGATGCTCTTAATGGCCTGGGCCACCTCCAAGGCAGTAGCATCTGCATTAAGGGCCTCTGAGGATAACGAAGGGAGGTGGAGATCACGAAAAAAGTTTTTTGCTAAGTCAAGAGCAAAGGGAGTAGGTTTGCTATAGAGGGATGCTAAAAAGTCAGCGAAGGCCTTAGAGATTTTAGACGGTTCAGAAGTGAGGTCTCCGTTAGTAGAGCGGAGGCGAATAGGTTTATGGGTGTGACCCTATGTATTTAACTTCCTAACCAGCATGGTGCCCGGTTTATTAGCACAGGAATAGTACCTGTGCTTGGTCCAACGTAAGGCTTTCTCTGCCCGTTCAGAGGCTAATAGATCCAGTTCCGCAGCAATGGCGTTCCTTTTATTTGCAGGGTTAGGGCGAGATTTCCATAGATCGGCCACAGACGCCAGTTGGGCACAAAGTTCCTAGCTTACACTTTTCAAGCAGTTATGCCTCGTACACACGGTCTGACTTTTCGTCTACAAAAGTCCGACAGCCTGTCCGACAGACTTTCGACGGACTTTTGGCGGACTTGCGGCGGACTTGCGGCAGACTTTCTTACGAACGTACTTGCCTACATACGATCACACAAAAGTCAGACGGATTCGTACGTGATGACGTACACCAGACTAAAATAAGGAAGTTGATAGCCAGTAGCCAATAGCTGCCCTAGCGTGGGTTTTTGTCCGTCGGACTAGCACACAGACGAGCGGATTTCTGGGTCCGGCGTAGTTACGACGTAAAAATTTGAAGCATGTTTCAAATCTAAAGTCCGTCAGATTTGAGGCCGGAAAAGTCCGCTGAAAGTCCGCTGAAAGTCCGGGGAAGCCCACACACGATCGGATTGTCAGCCAGCTTTAGTCCGTCGGTGTCCGTCGGACTTTTATAGACGAAAAGTCCGACCGTGTGTACGCGGATTTACAGCAACAAATCTTGCTTTCTTTTGGAAGAAAAAATGTTTAATCCACAGGAATAACAGTTGACCATTGCAAACACCCCCTGAAATGTTAAATGGTTTGTCCCAACCCCTGTAACAAAAACTACTGCTGGACAGATTGGCCTATTACAGGGAGTGGGGAAAAAAAACAGATTTGCTGGCAGGATCAACAGGATATAAAACTATTTTACAGGGGGGACAGAAAAACAAAAACTGGTGTGCTGGTGACAGACTACATCATATATTTCAAGTTTTTATTTTCCCATCGATGCACTTTTAGCATCTCTAGACTTGGAAACAATACTTTTCTTTTTAATTAAACCATTGTTCCATCTTAAAAGGTTATATTCACCTGTCATAGAGAATTTTAGCTTATCTAACAGCGCATTGTGATATCATCGCTGTCTAGATGGTTGTAATTCCAGACAATGCTGTTGTATCAGCCATCTTTGCAACCGATAAAAAAAAATCATCCTGGTAATAGAATCCTTTGTAAAGTAACACCAAGGCACAACACAAAGGTCCCCTTTCACAGACATAGGTCCATCCAGTTATGCTCCACGCCTTCGTACAGCCGCGGAAACACACGAATCCCCCTCTGTTCTGTGAGAGAGCTGCACCAGCTGAGGAATGTCTGTGTGATACAGAGGAGGTGGTAGACAATACAGAATTCTGAGTAACAAGGATGGTACTGTACCCAGGGCTTTATCCACAGATCTGCAGAGCTGTGCCCTTCACCCTTGAAGAGGCTTGAAAAGGATGTCACAGAAATCCAACCGCTTTAGTCTTTTTAAAAGGAAACTAAATGGTTTGGGGGTCAATTTTACTTTTTTTTATGTTTATAAAAAAGGGATGAGCAAAATTGGGAACTTTTCCTCTGATTAAAGCTGGGACATTTAATTGAAATTTTGCCATTTGACTGAAGTCAATTTGGACTGCTATCTTGCAGCAAATTCTACATTCGGTGTTCGCAGCCCCATCCTAATAATGGGGGGATTTCACAATAGAAGAAGTAATGCACTGCCTGGCCTTTGAACTTAGGTCAGCTAGCTTAGAAGAGGATTTAGGCCACTTTTACATGGGGCAGATTCCTTTGCGATCAGCAGGGGATCTGTGAGCTGATCCCCTGCTGATTGGAGCAGAGCAGGCAGATGACACATCCGTGGATGCCCAGTATCTGCAATGTGGACATGGGCAGAGTCTGTTCTCCTTTATGAGTGGCTGTGAGTAAACAAACTCCGCTGTCTCTTTACACCTGGCTATCTCTGACGGAATCCTCTCCCCTTTTTATTTTAATGGGCCTGATCGGACCTCAAGGTAGGCAGGTGTAAATGGACACAAGACCATTATCACTCACCTGTCCATAGGGATGAATGGATCTTCCAATCAGGTCCTCCTGGAAAAACTGATAGGCGGAACTGATCAGAACGCCCATCTGAAAGGGGCCTAAGGGTGCTTTTGAATAAGCCAGACCCCTCACTATAGAGATCATACTAAGATCATAGTAGCCATATTGACAATGTGATTTTGTTACAATAGGGAAAGCATAGGGAGTGCTGCTGATAAACCGCCTAAGTAGAGATTAGTGTAAGGCTCCATGTACACCTGAGCTGCTGCTGCAGCGTGTTTTTTTAAGCACTTTTGTGTTTTTTAGTGAAGCGTTTTTGGAGCAGCCCCATTCATTTGAATGGGCCTTCCTCCGCTCCAAAAACATTTCAAAGAAGCTCATGTACCAAGCGTTTGGCGGTAAGATTTGTCGCTCGACAATCACGGCAAAATCGCATGACATTTGGGGTGCCATTAAGAAATAATGGCATTGCAAACGTGTCCCGTGTTCTGCCGCAATTCTGGAATTTGCGGGCAGAATCGCAGCGATTCCAACCGCAATTCAAATCGCCTAGGTGTGAACAGAGCCTAAAGCCTCGTAAACACGATCGGATTTTCGGCAGGGAATTGTGTGATGACAGACTGTTGGCCTAAAATGCGACCGTTAGTACGCTCCATCAGACAATTGTTGTCCAACTTTCCGCCAACAATTGGATGGCAGGCTAGTACATTTTCGGCGGACAACGGTCTGTTGTCAGATTTTCGTGTCGTGTGTACACAAGTCCATCACACAAAAGTCCAAAGTACAAAAAAGCATGCTTGGAATCAATGCTCACCAAACACGACATTAGCAGAAGGTGCCCAAAGGGTACTAAGACCTGAAATTCCATGTAGTACGTCCTTACATTCGTGTTTGTTGGCCGACAATTGTGTACCATTTGTATGCAAGACAAGTTGCTGGCACACGCCCTTCGGACAAAAGTCTGACACTTTGTTGGCCAACAATCCGATCGTGTGTACGAGGCTTAAGGCTTTTGAGCACTGGCAGGTATTTTAAAGTAGAGGTCAGCCTTCACTAAATTTCATGTACTGTAGATAGCAAATTGTTCTGTATCTTGGAGAATTATCTTTTTTTCATCTTTTGTTACATTTAAATTCTGCTGATACCTTGCAGTCTCTATATAGCTTGTCCATGTCAACATGCACTACAGTAATAACAGAATGCATGTGTATTTTTACAGGACATATTTCTTCATTGTTGTTAATTGCAATTGTTTTTTCACAGAATATAATATTTAATAATTGACTACAGTGAAATATGCCTGTGCAATGTGCATCAGCACAGAAACTTATGCCCTGTACACACAATCGGACTTTCCGACAACAAAACCGTGGAATTTTGTTTGAAGGTTGTTGGCTCCAACTTGTCTTGCATACACACGGTCACACAAATGTTGTCCAACAATTAAGAACGTGGGAACATGGTGACGTACAAGACGTACAACGAGCCAAGAAAAAGGAAGTTCAATAGCCAGTGCGACTCCTTCTGCTTGATTCCGAGCATGCGTGTACTTTTGTGCATCGGACTTGTGTACACAAGATCGGAAATTCCGACAACAAAGTTTTGTTGGCAAAAAATTTGAGAACCTGCTAGCCAACATATATTGGCAGAAAGTCCGACAACAAATGTTCAATGGAGCATACACACGGTCGGACTTTCAGCCAACAAGCTCACATCCAACATTTGTTCTCCGAAAATCCGATCGTGTGTATGGTGCATAACAGTTTCTTTGGGAGAGCATGTAACAAGATGATGTTAAGGCAGGAGATTGAGGGAGACAAGGACAGAGCGTTGTCACCTCATAACACAAATTGCACAAGGAGCCTTATATCAGTAGAGCCAGCTGCTATTGTCACAAAAACTAGCAATCAAAATAAACATAGGCTTTACTACTGATATTATCATGTTAAAGTAGAATTGCAGCCTAAAACTAACTAATACTAAACATTTTCCCTACCCCCTACTAGCACCAATGCTGAATAGACTGTGTAAAAAAAGACGTATATACTTAACTATTTTAAGCCTACTCTACTCTGGTCACATAATCTGGCTCCCCTGTGCCAGCCAGCAGCGGCTGCAGGGAAGAAGAGGGAGTACCAACAACACAACGGATAGAACATGGAAGCCTATTGTTGGTATCACCACTCAGGGAGTTCCTAGCTGATGTCAGATGTTCTCTCCTCTCCCCTGCAGCCACCACTGGCTGGCAGCCTGACACAAGGGAACAAGATCATGAGTGGGCTGAAAATAGTATGTTTTTACATCTTTTTTACACATCAAATGCCCCGTACACACGATCGGACATTGATCGGACATTCTAACAACAAAATCCATGGATTTTTTCCGACAGATGTTGGCTCAAACTTGTCTTGCATACTCATGGTCACACAAAGTTGTCAGAATTTCCGAACATCAAGAACGCGGTGACGTACAACACGTACGACGAGCCGAGAAAAATTAAGTTTAATAGCCAGTGCGGCTCTTCTGCTTGATTCCGAGCATGCGTGGCACTTTGTACGTCGGAATTGTGTACACACGATCGGAATTTGCGCAAACGGATTTTGTTGTCGGAAAATTTGAGAACCAGATCTCAAATTTTGTGCGACGGAAATTCCAATGGAAACTGTCCAATGGAGTCTACACAAGGTCGGAATTTCCGACAACAAGCTCTAATCACACATTTTACGTCGGAAAGTCTGACCATGTGTACGCGGATTAGGTAGGTTTAGGCTTGAATTTTACTTTAAAGCTTATATTAGATTTTAGTGGCTGTGTTTAAATCTGCTTTAACAGTTATGCTTGAATTCTGTGAATTTCAGTGCTGGGGTGCCTTTCTTATGTACCCTACCTACTGTATGTTCTTACAGCTGTACATCCAAAAAACTGTTATAGGACCAATATTGTCTGCAATAATTGGTTGATAGCTAGCTCGTCATTTTGCAACAACTTAGCTACTCTTTTCTATTAAGGGAGTTATTTTACCTTTTTTTTAGAATATAACTTTTAGCTGCCTTGGGGTGATTAGAGTTCAATGAGAGCTCTGCAAGAGCTTCTTTTTTTGTAGAAAAAATCCTTTAAAAATGAAAAAAAGGAAAAACACTCTGCACCCAAAACACCACCCGCCTTCACTCCAGGTGTCCCATAGCCCCCTGCCATATCCCCGTACACTCAAAAACCATTTTTTTTTCTTAAAATATACTGTGTGTGTATACAGTATCTCATAAAAGTGAGTAAACCCTTCAAATTTTTGTAAAGATTTTATTATATCTTTTCATGTGACGACACTGAAGAGATGACACTTATCTACAATGTAAAGTAGTGAGTGTACAGCTTGTATAACAGTGTAAATGTGCTTTCCCCTCAAAATAACTCAACACAGAGCCATCATTGTCTAAACCGCTGGCAACAAAAGTGAGTACACCCCTAGGTGAAAATGTCCAAATTGGGCCCAAAGTTTCAATATTTTGTGTGGCCACCGTTATTTTCCAGCACTGCCTTAACCCTCTTGGGCATGGAGTTCACCAGAGCTTCACAGGTTGCCACTGGAGTCCTCCTTAATTCCTCCATGACGACATCACGGAACTGGTGGATGTTAAAGACCTTGCACTCCTCCACCTTCCCTTTGAGGATGCCCCACAGATGCTAAATAGGGTTTACATCTGGAGACATGCTTGACCAGCCCATCACCTTTACCCTCAGCTTCTTTAGCAAGGCAGTGGTAGTCTTGGAGGTGTGTTTGTGGTCGTTATCATGTTGGAATACTGCCCTGTGGCCCAGTCTTTGAAGGGAGGAGATCATGCTCTGCTTCAGTATGTCACAGACAGTACATGTTGGCATTCATGGTTCCCTCAATGAACTATAGCTCCCAGTGCCGGCAGCACTCATGCAGTCCCAGACCATGACACTCCCACCACCATGCTTGACTGTAGGCAAGACACACATCTTGGTCTCATCAGACCACAGGACATGGTTCCAGTAATCCATGTCCTTAGTCTGCTTTTCTTCAGCAAACTGTTTGCAGGCTTTCTTGTGCATCATCTATAGAAGAGGCTTCCTTTTGGGACGACAGCTATGCAGACCAATTTGATGCAGTGTGCGGTGTATGATCTGAGCACTGACAGACTTACCCCCCACCCCTTCAACCTCTGCAGCAATGCTGGCAGCACTCATACGTCTATTTCCCAAAGACAACTTCTGGATTTGACCCTGAGCATGTGCACTCAACTTCTTTGGTCGACCATGACAAGGTCTGTTCTGAGTGGAACCTGTCATTTTAAACCGCTGTATGGTCTTGGCCAACATGCTGCTGCTCCGTTTCAGAGTCTTGTCAATCTTCTTATAGCCTAGGCCATCTTTATGTAGTGCAATAAATCCTTTTTTCAGAGAGTTCTTTGCATTGAGGTGCCATGTTGAGTTTCCAGTGACCAGTATAAGAGAGTGAGAGCGATAACACCAAATTTAACACACCTGCTCCCCATTCACACCTGAGACCTTGTAACACTAATGAGTCACATGACACTGGGGAGGGAAAATGGCTAATTGGACCCAATTTGGACATTTTCACTTAGGGGTGTACTCACTTTTGCTGCCAGCGGTTTAGACATCTATTGCTATGTGTTGAGGTATTTTGCGGGGACAGCAAATTTACACTGTTATACAAGCTGTACACTGACTACTTTTCATTGTAGCAAAGTGTCATTTCTGCAGTGTTGTCACATGAAAAGACATAATAAAATACTTACAAAAATGTGAAGGGGTGTACTCACTTTTGTGAGATTTTATATATATATATATATATATATATATATATATATATATATATATATATATATATATATATTGTTTTATCGGTAAAATCTGCAGTTGGAGTTTGGTAGCCATCCGTCATCCAGGTATGATCTGTTTTTATTAAAAGTCAGCTTCTCAGTCACAAATCTCCCCCCTCACTGCATTTTTCCACTAATTCGGATTAATATTAATATTCGAATTAACGAAAACGCGTTTAACAAATTTTTTCGAAAATCTGAAGATTTGGAAATTCGCAAATCCGAAATTCGAAAATCCAAAAATGACAACGAAAATCCAAAAACTAGAAGACCCCAAAAATCGAAAAACTGAAATATTAACTAACTAATAATAACTATTACTAACTATTAAATTATAGGTATTGGAATTTCCTTTCAAATTTGGCTGTTAGTGAACGTAATGAATACAAATTTATCTGAAGTTACGAATTATCTGAAATAACGAATGCCGCATCTAAACGAATGGAACGTAACAAATTAATAATAATAATAAAAACTTTTTTTAATATTATTTATTATTTTTCATTTGTTACGTTCCATTCGTTTAGATGTGGCATTTAGTATTTCAGATAATTCGTAACTTTGGATAAATTTGTATTCGTTACGTTCACTAACAGCCAAATTTGAAAGGAACTTCCAATATCTATAATTTAATAGTTATTATTAGTTAGTTATTATTTCGAATTTTCGAATTTTCCGATTTTCGGATTTTCTAATTTTCATATTTTCGTTTTTATTTTCAGATTTTCGTTCTTTTGGATTTTCTTTCTTATTTTCGGATTTTCGAATTTTCAGATTTCTGAATTTTTGGATTTTCTAATTTATTCTAAATAATGAATTTTGATCATACCGAATGACCCGAAAGACAAACAAAAAACAAAAAACAAATGAAATGAAAACGAACACATTTTTTGGCAGTGCACATGTATAGTTCATCCTTGACACTCAGAAATCCATGGATAAGTTCGCTTGTAAGCATTTTAGTTAAAGCCTTACTGTACCTGTCCTGTTTGCCTGACCAGGGCAGGGGCAGCCTTTTAAGGAAAATAAAAAAAATTAAAAAAAAAAGAAAAATATAGAAATAGTAATATTTTATTATATCTTTTCATGTGACAACACTGAAGAAATTACACTTTGCTACAATGTAAAGTAGTGCGTGTACAGCTTGTATAACAGTATACATTTGCTGTCTCCTCAAAATAACTCAACACACAGCCATTAATGTCTAAACCACTGGCAACAAAAGTGAGTACACCCCTAAGTGAAAATGTCCAAAATTGGGCCCAATTAGTCATTTTCCTTCCCCAGTGTCATGTAACTCGTTAGTGTTACAAGGTCTCAGGTGTGAATGGGGAGCAGGTGTGTTAAATTTGGTGTTATCGCTCTCACTCTCTCATACTGGACACTGGAAGTTCAACATGGCACCTCATGGCAAAGAACTCTCCGAGGATCTGATAAAAAGAATTGTTGCTCTACATAAAGATGGCCTAGGCTATAAGAAGATTGCCAAGACACTGACACTGAAGCTGCAGCATGGTGGCCAAGACCATACAGCGGTTTAACAGGACAAGTTCCATTCAGAACAGGCCTTGCAAAGGTCAACCAAAGAAGTTAAGTGCACATGCTCAGCGTCATATCCAAAGGTTGTCTTCGGAAAATAGACGTATGAGTGCTGCCAGCGTTACTGCAGAGGTTGAAAGGGTGGGGGGTCAGCTTGTCAGTGCTCAGACCATACACCGCACACAGCATCAAATCGGTCTGTATGGCAGTCATCCCAGAAGGAAGCCTCTTCTAAAGATGATGCACAAGAAATCCCGCAAACAGTTTGCTGAAGACAAGCAGACTAAGGACATGGATTACTGGAACCATGTCCTGTGGTCTGATGAGACCCAGATAAACTTATTTGGTTCAGATGGTGTCAAGCCTGTGTGGCGGCAACCAGGTGAGGAGTACACTTCAGGCACTGGGAACCAGAAGGTTCACTGGGAACCTGAAGCTTCCGGCATTGAGGGAACCATAAATGCCAACATGTACTGTGACATACTGAAGCAGAGCATGATCCCCTCCCTTCGGAGACTGGGCCGCAGGGCAGTATTCCAATATGATAATGACCGCAAACACATCTCCAAGACGACCACTGCCTTGCTAAAGAAGCTGAGGGTAAAGGTGATGGGCTGGTCAAGCATGTCTCCAGACCTAAACTCTATTGAGCATCTGTGGGGCATCCTCGGAAGGTGGATGAGTGCAAGGTCTCTAACATCCACCAGCTCCGTGATGTCCTCATAGAGGAGTGGAAAAGGACTCCAGTGGCAACATGTAAAGCTCTGGTGAACTCCATGCCCAAGAGGGTTAAGGCAGTGCTGGAAAATAATGGTGTCCACACAAAATATCGACACTTTGGGCCCAATTTGGACATTTTCACTTAGGGGTGTACTCACTTTTGTTGCCAGCGGTTAAGACATTAATGGCTGTGTGTTGAGTTATTTTGAGGGGACAGGAAATTTACACTGTTACACAAGCTGTACACTCACTACTTTACATTGTAGCAAAGTGTCATTTCTTCAGTATTGTCACATGAAAAGATATTATAAAATATTTACATAAATGTGAGGGATGTACTCACTTTTGGGAGATACTGTACATCTAAAATATGTGATGCCAGAATACAGTGTCACTGACGCTGTCCCTAATAATCATACTGTTATGTAATACGATTTACAGCTTAACAGCATCTTCCAAGCATGCAATTTGAAAGTTTGGTGTTTTTCCATTGTCCTGAAGTTGTTGCAATAAAAGGACCATCTCCCCACAGTGCTGTATTTTTTAAAACATTTTTTGCTTTCATAAATGTTCCCAATGGAAGTGCTATACTCACCATGACCTTTTTGACAATACCTTGCCTATTAAGCTTGAAAATGGCCAGAATTTAGTATCAAGATTCAACCCCATAGACCTTAGTGGGATTTTCTGGTGAATTCAGGTTTGGCATGTTTCAAGAAGGATTCGGTGAACCCCGCACAAATACATACAAACAGTAAATTCATCCATCCCTATTGCCTTTCATGAAACCATGGTGATTGGGTTGCAATGCGTGCCCAGGCATTACCCACATTTAACCTCAACTTACCTCTGTCTCCTCTAAATCATATTCCATTATTACTTCTCTTTTTCTTGCATCTGTAACAAGAAACAGGCTTGTAAAAGTCTTGCAAGGGCATGTGCTGAGAGGTCAGTTCTTATTGATGTAGGCACACCCCCTAGAACTACATCTCCCAAGAGCCATTTCACTACACACAGTATGTGGGAAGGTTTTTAAGTGTAAGACAGCAGCATTAATTTTCTGGGAAAGAAATCAATGTACGGTATCTATGTGGAGTGGGACAAAGGGTGCTGATAGATGGAGTTCTGTAGTTTAGCAGGCAGGACACTGTGTTGTCAGCCCAAACAGCAAGTTAGGAGTTTCTTGGATTTCTGGCAGGATCACCAGGTATTTTCCTGTACTTGCATCATTGGAACTCAGGAAGCCAATTGGTTTAGTGGTGAAACATCTTCAACATTACAGAACAAATCCACTGAAATGTGATTAACCACTATTGGGTACTGTATATCATGACCAGTGTAAGTAATACCTCTTTTAAATTGTGCTTTCATTTCATTCTTTTAGTTACACAAGGTTGTAGAAATGTGAAAGGGCTGCATAGTGTTTTTTCCTATAGATCATATTTTGTAATAGGAATGACAATGGGCTGCTTCTGCCTGCAGGAAATTGTCTGAATTGTCATTTCGCCTTCAGTCTTTCTGTAAAACCAGCCAGTACATGCTTTATGAAAGCCAATTAGAGAAGGAAAGTATGTGTGCGGGAACTGCAATTTAGAACATAGAAGCCGAAAGATTGGGATATAAAATGATGTGTGATTTCCTCAGTGCTGGCTGCAACGGAAGGAGTAAAACAAAAAAAATATGTGAAATTATAATATTTTTTTACATTGATAAAAGATGCTTTAAAGATAAACCATGCATTAAAATAGGGGCATAACAGCAAATTCCTGCATGAGAAAAGGTTGTGTTAGACCTGAAACCTAGAAATTCTCACCATGTCATGGGTCTAATATACTGTTCCTCTATGACTTTTGAGACAAAAATAAAATAGTTTTTTTCTTGATTCCAGAAGTTCAGTGAGCTCCTAACCTCCTGTTGTAATCTCACAATGGTGACTCTTCTGCACTGAAATCCCAAGCAACATTGTCAGCCATGCTAAGTTCTGATTTGCTGGACTACAAAATATCTACCCCTTATGTTATGGAGATTAGATGAGGGGAGCAATTCTGTAATGCAGCAGAACTCCAGCTACTTGGGATTTCAGCACATGATAGGCAGAGTTGTCAGCTCAAACAGGAATTTAGGAGCACACTGGATTTTTTGACAGGTCAACGGGTATTTTCCTTTATTTACAGAATTTTTAAGGAGACAGACATGGGAAAATATGCATGTATTACAGAGCCCAGAATTCATTAACTCTTAATCTATAAAGCATAAGGGCCCTTTCACACTGATCAACAGTGGATCTGTCTGATGGTCCCCGTCTGATGGTTCTCTGCTGATGCAGAGCAGACAGGGACACAGCCCAATGTTCGTTTCTATCTGACTGTGATCCGATCCGCAAGACAGATGGGGAACAGATCGATATGTATGTCAGTATGTTTTTAGCAGACAAGATCGGATGTCAGCAGGTGTCAATGAACACATGTCCGATGAGATCCGCTGCTATATAGAGAGCTATGGATGGTCCGATCAGGTCTACCTGAAAAACTGGCAGGCAGACCCGATCGGTCCGTCAGTGTGAAAGTGGCCTTATACAGCAATAATAACTTATGGGGTTGATAAATTGCTTACTAGTTTCCTTGTCAATGCTTTCTTTTGTGCAAAAGCCAAACTAGAAGAACTTGACCAATAGACTTTCATTTACAGGGTGTTTTGATTGCCTTGCAGAGTCCCCCTGGAGCCACTCTGAAATGCATGCTCACAGCTGGGGCCACAGCTTTACATGTACAGCTCCATGAACCCACATACACAGGTGGCAAACACAGTAAACCACACTCTTTCTCAGCCCACATAACTTAAGCTGGCTACACACTATACAAATTTTTTTTTACAAATTTCTTGTACAACTTTCCTTTAGATTTACCAAAACCATACATTATGAGGTTAAACTTAAGCACTTTCAAATTGTATGCAATCAGGCAGGCCCTTGCACTACATGGTTGAAGGATCTAAAGGAATCTAAAGTAAATTGAACAACAAAAATTGTATAATGTGTATCCAGCTTTAGATTGACAGTAGTTTCCCCTCTGGCACTGTGATTATTCTGTAATATGCTCATACGGTATGTTACCAACAGGCAAACTGCACTTTTGGGACCAAAATAAAACAAAATTGTTTTAAAGTGCTGCTAATTATGTGGAATTAGAGGGAAAGATTAATTGAAATATGAGAGTTTCAAACTACTTAAACTTACTCAATAACACTAACTTCAAACACAAGGATGTGTCTGGTTAGGGACTGGGGAGTGCAAGGAGCTCCTGGTGATGTGCCCCCTGGGGATGGAGTTCCAGGGGTGCCAGAAAAACACTATGGTTTTAGGACTCCACAGAGTTTTACTATCACTAGGTCATGTCGCGGCTGCTTTTCTGGCACTATGCTTCTTGGGTAGGCCTTTTGGCAAGGAGCAATTGTCATAGTGGCCGAAAGGTCTGCTATGTGCACTGCACTTGGCAGTTTTTCTTTTTTTAGATATTTATGTATGAGCACTTGCACTGGATGTGTGTGTGTGTTTTTGTTTTTTTTTAACAGGGCCTGCCATGAAGTCAGCCCTAGGATCTGTGTCTTTTTCCTTTACCCAACTGAAGGGATCTCTTCGGGAGAGCCCTCATCTAGTGCTTGGTAGACCAACTTTTGCTGGTCCCTAAAAATTGGAGTCCACCGGGTTTCAGCAAGGTGGGCTAGAATGCCATGCCCCTGTCAGGAGCCTTGCCCTCTGGGGGTTTAGGGACCTAGGCCCTTCCGCTTCAAAGGTTGCACCACACTATATCATCATGCACTTCTTTGTGTGCTGTGATTTCATAGTTCAATTTTTTTATTCACAGGACATCAACAAGCACCGCACCGCTGAGCTACGTAAATAGGAAAAATAAAATAAATAAAGCCTTTTTTGTGTCTTGGGCAGAGTAGGGAGAGTTTAGAGCCCCTGCCACGTTTTTATTGCTGTCTGTGCCCCTGCTGGGGAGATGTACCCCCCCCCCCTTGTTTTCCTGATGGCCATTGTCACCAGAAATGAAAGTAAAGCAAAATCCAAACTGTGTCACCATAAAAGGAATAGAGAATGCATTTTTCAGTGCAGACACCTGTTCTAATGACAACCTTTGGAGAAATTTCCTCTCACTTCCTGTTGTGTCAAGTCAACCGAGCACAAAGTTAATTAAAATTTCTCAATGTGCCACCAATAGCTAAAAAGTTAAAACTGACTGGAGTTTTGACCCTTTCCTGCTCGATTCTAAATGAAAAAAAAAACTTTTGACTTTATATATATCCCTCCCTTCTAGATTGTAAGCTCTAACGAGCAGGGCCCTCTGATCCCTCCTGTATTGATTTGTATTGTAAGTGTACTGTCTGCCCTCATGTTGTAAAGCGATGCACAAACTGTTGGTGCTATATAAATCCTGTATAATAATAATAATAATATATATACTTTAAACCTGAACTTAGGCAAATTGAATAATCCACAATTGAAATACATACTTGGGATCTGCCAAAAGTATCTGTATTTCTGTCTATCCAGTACTGATATTTAGAGAGCTCTTCTGAAATCCTGGTTTTGGAATCTCCTTGTTCACAGATAAGCTTTTTAGACTGAAAACAACAGACTGTCTATCTGCAGTCTTTAATGACCAGAAACAACCAATGATTCTGGTAGAAAGAGAATATGATGCGGACTGGCTAGGCTTTGAGGGGGCTGCCATTGGTGCAGAGGGGTTGCCATTGGTAGACAACTGTTTTTAAAAAAATGATGCCTTCCCAGCTCAGCAATCTGAGTTGAATACACTGCCCACCGCAGTTTTCTTTCCACCCTCACCGACAGGCTGTCACTGTGAACCAACACAGTGCGTGGTCCTCTGCATCTGTAATTCAAGATGTCTATGGCATTAACACATTTCACTTGCATCTAATAAAACTGTATCCTAGGATTTGCTCAGATTTATGCCTTGTTTTGCTTCAACCACAAAAAAAACTGTTAAACTTGGCTGTGAATAAAATGTAACCATGTGCAGATATTGTGCAAAAAACCTCAGGATGTCCTGGAATTTTACTCAAAATGTCATTGTTGCAAAAATAAAATATACATTTTATGTACAGTACATATAGTATATACAGTTTGTTTCCATTGTCATGGTATGTGATGAATCAAAGATCAACTATAAATGTAGAATTAAAATAATCCTTTGGATTTGTGGTGTCTGTGTTATTTTTGCAATTAGATGAAGGAAATCAATTGAAAAGAGAAATCTAGTCAACATTACGGGAAATAATGGTCTTCTTTTTTTGTCTTTAATATGATGGTGAACAGCTTTTTATTAATAGGCTTATCAATTTGTTAAATTTTTGTCTAGGTATATTTAAAAAATGTACTGTATATAGGTATAGTACATCTCTGCAGTGCATGCCCATTTTCCCTCTGTTTTGTCCCTTAAAAGCACTGCAAGAATGGAAAATACTAGTTGATCTGCCAGAAATCCTTTGAGCCTCTTATGCCCTGTACACACGACTGTTTTTCCCGTCGGAATAAACTCTGAAGGTTTTTCAGACGGAGTTCAGACGGAATTCCGCTCAAGCTGTCTTGCATACACATGGTCACACCAAATTCTGACCGTCCAGAATGAGGTGACGTACAACACGTACAACGGCACTAGGAAAAGGAAGTTCAGTAGCCAGTGCGCCACCCTTTGGGCTCCTTCTGCTAATCTCGTGTTTATCGTGTTAGTAAAAGTTTGGTGAGAGGTGATTCGCGCTTTTCAGACTCGTGCTTTTCAGATCGTTTTACTGCTCTTCAGTTTGTGCTTGTGGGTTTGTATCTGTTCTTCAGAGCGTGTAGACAGTTCGTATCTGTTTTTCAGTGCGTTCTTGTCCGCTCTTTTCTGATTTTCAGCTCGCTCTTCACAGGCCTTGCTGTTCTTCAGTGCATTCTGTTAGTTCATTCTGAGCAGCCGACAGTTTTGAAGCCATGTTGCGGGTACGCACTCGTCGTAGAGTTCGTGCTGTGTGGGGGCTTGGTGTTGGGGTTCATACTTGGACCCAAGCCCAGTCCATGAACAGGGTGGGGAGGAGTTCATGGACCAAGAATTGGTTGCTCCAGCGTGACCAATTCTCTCATATGCCTTTGCTGCGGGAGATCCAGGAGAATAATCCTGATGATTTCAGGAACTTTCTCAGGATGACAGACCCCGTTTTGCACTATTTGTTGGCTTTGCTGTCCCCTTATATTATGAAGCAGGACACCTGCATGCGGCAAGCCATCACTCTGGAGCAGAAGCTAGTCACCACGTTGCAGTACTTGATGACAAGGAGAAGTCTGCAGTACCTCAAGTTCTCTACAGGCATCTCCCCCTAGGCTCTGGGGATCATTATTCCAGAGACCTGTTCTGCCATCATTCAGGGCCTGCAGAAGGACTATATTAGGGTAAGTTTTCTCCTTTAAGATCACATTCTATGTATTTAATGTTTGCTAATGTATTGTATTTCTTTCATCATTCCCTAATTACCATGACTGTAATATGCTGTGAATGTCCCCTTTGTCCTCATGCATACTTTAAGCTTTTAATGCTCCTTTTTTGTCCTTCATGCATATTTGCCTTCACAAACCTCCCCAGCATGCTATCCTGGGCTCATATACACCTAGCCTAGTCACTTAACAATGTATTTTGTCAGCTCCATTGTAGTGCTTTACCCTAAACACCCCCTAAAATGTGTCCAAATGTTATTGTTGTCCTTAAATTCAGGCAGAGTGCCAGAGGTTTTTTTTGGGTCCCAAACTCAGCTTGAACCCTCCCTCCCTCTTACAATGGGCCATCAGAGGGGGTGAGGAATCTGATAAGTGGGCCTTATATTTTTGTCTTTAAATACTCCTTAAAATAAATGCTATATTGATGTTGGGCAAGAATGTTTTTGTGTAATCTGCTTGCAAAAGTACTAATATTTTTTTTCTGTTTTGACTCCACAGTTTCCTTCAACGCCACAGGAATGGCAGACTATGGCCTCCCATTTTGCTGACCGTTGGGACTTTCCCAACTGTGGAGGGGCTATAGATGGGAAGCACGTCCACATCGTGCCACCACCCCATTCGGGGTCTTACTATTACAATTATAAGGGTTTTAATAGTATAGTGTTGATGGCGGTGGTGTCGGCACAATATGAGTTCCTCTATGTGGACGTGGGAAAGAATGGCCGGATGTCGGATGGAGGAGTCTTCACCCAGACTGAGTTCTACATATGTCTCCAGAGTGGTGGCCTGGCATTGCCACCTGCTGCGGACAATGTTGATGGACTGTTTGTCTTTATTGCTGATGAAGCATTCGGTCTGGGTGAGCACCTGATGAGGCCATTCCCCCAGAGGACCCTCACCCCGGAGAGGAGGGTTTTTAACTACCGGCTGGCCAGAGCCCAAAGAGTCATTGAGAACGCCTTCGGGATAATGGCCAGCCGGTTCCGCCAGTTTCTGACAGCAATACATATGGCGGATTACAAAATTAACCACATCATATTATCCTGCTGCATATTGCACAATTTTTTACAGAAAAATGCCCAAAATTATCTTGCCTCAATTGGGCCTGAGGCCAGACTTCCTGCTAATCCCCTGACAGGCCTGGATCCTGGCCGTCCTGGCTTGGCACCCCAAAGCGCCCGTGAAGTTCGCCAGAAATATGTCAATTATTTTACGGGTAGGGGGGCCATTACTATGCCAGACAATGTCTAAATAATTTTTTAATTAAAAAATTATCTGATAAAATCTTGAATTTTATTTATTGCTTGTGTTTATTTTTAGCTGTGTCCTATAGGTTCTCCTAATGCACTTGTAGTGCCAAGTGAATTTTCCTTTAGTAAATAAGCCCCATTGTCACTGTAAACACAAAATTACTTAAAAAACTGGGATTGAGCATTGAAAGAAGAAGCCACACATTGTTGATTATCAAAGTATTTACTCTGTGCACATTCACATGTGTGTTATAAAATTTTTGTGTAAAATAAAATATGTTTTTTTTCTCAAGTTTTTTACAATTTTTTTTATTTATTTATTTGGTATAAACAGGCATGTTTCAAAACATATCATACACAACTCTGGAACTTACAAAGTTCAACGTAGAAAAACTGAAGGCAATATCAGACATTATAGTATGTCCAAAATGTGTTAATTTTGCCTTCATCAGATGGGGTGATGTCACCCCTGTAAAAGCCAAATTTTGAAGATGCACACAATTTGGGAGTCAAAATGGGTATTTCCCTCCTGATCTCATGCCTAATGTCAACATGTGCTATCTCCCATCATGGGGGATCAATGAACGTGTTTTGGGGGTGCAACCCCTTCCTCTCATCTACTAGAGTTACGAGAAAGGGGTTGCACCCACAAAACGCGTACATTGATATCCCCTGATGGCAGATAGCACATGTTGACACACCGTGTGCATCTTCAAAATTTGGCTTTTAAAATGTACAAAAAATATTTTTGTTTAGTACAAAAAAGTTAAAATAGTGGCATTTTGAAGATATTTAGATTCTCCCCAACACATCAATCATGTTCTTCATTTGTTGTTCAAGAACATTGAGTTTATTCCCTATGATGTCTATTTCACGATTTCACACCATGATGTCCTGGATTAGGATTTGTGCACTTGCAATTGTGAAATGTTGAGTTTGCTCTTCCAACAACCAGCACATCACCTAAAAATTTTAGTAAAAGTATGTATTATAAATATGCAGGCATACATATATTACCTGAAGCCGGGGTGTCAGACACTCACCTGTTGTGGTGACAATTTCGCACACTTCCTCCACCTCTCCTTCCTCCAGATCCTCGGGGTGTGGTGTTGTGCTGAGTTCCCCTTCTTTCTGAGGTATGGAGTTCCTGGTGTCCTCTGAGTGGTGTCCTCCGAGTCTTTGCTCCCCTATGAGAATGAAACAAAAGGTATACTTAGCACACAGATATTTGAGTCCAGAAATAGGAATATGAAACATTGCTTGGAAGTGAGGTAGAATTGTCTGTTTTGGCAGAGTTCCAAGCTGAAGACATGATTTTTTACCTTACCAAAGCTGGAATACTTACTTTTTTGTGACAATTTTCACACATGGAGACACACCAAGTATCCACTGGAGTACCTGTGTGGGACACCCTAAAAAGTTTGTTCTTGTTTCCCACACTAGTGCTCCTGAGTCCAGATGTGTAAACAGCTGCTGAGTGTCCTCTCCTTACATTACACGAAATCAAGCTTGCATTTCATTCTAGTTACAAACACATCTAGACAGCAATCTACAAAACGTATTTTTATACAAATAGGCATGACCAAATGTATTTAACCTGTATCTGCGCAAAGTATCATATTTAATGAGCGAACAATGTTTTCAACGACCGATTACTGTGCCCACGAATATGAAAGTCGCCATTTTAAACTGTACAACAGTACATAAAAGCACATGGAGCAGCATGCAAGTAATAATAATAATCAGAACACACGACAACGACTTACTTTTTCAAAGCACTTTCTTGATCCTTGTATACTGATCCTCCTCCCTCAGTTTCAGGTCTGACCAGCGTTTCCTCAATTGCTCCATGGATTGTTGTACCCCAAAATTCCTGTGCAGACTCTTCACAACTTTAGTCATGATCTTGGCCTTTCTCACATTTGGGTTTAGGTACGGTCCATGCTTCCCATTACAGTCATTCCTCCTCAAGATGTCCACCATCTCCACCATTTCTACAAAGGCTATATTTGAGGCCTTAAATATTCTCCCCTGGGGTCGGGACGTTTCTGGCTCTGGGCTTTCCTCCTCCTCCTTACTGGAATTAACACACACCTGCTCTGTCTCCGCCATGTCGCTCCTACTGCACGCCGAAAGAGAAGGGGCAGGGAATAGGCTAGAAAGAACATCAGGGGCGGGCGTCGCAGGCAGAGTTTCACGCATGCGCAGTGTATATCAAGCTAACACACATGTGTCATACCTACGTGCTGTGTGCGGAGGAAGGAGGAGCGGAAGTGGCGAGTGTCCTAAATGAAGGTAAAATTTTAACTTGGGCTATCAGTGGCCTATACTGCTTCAAGCTTGAGGCCTATATTGGGATAAGATTATGAGAGTTTAGGCTGACATTAGTGTTTTTGTCTTGTGTATTGTCTTACAGCAAATATGAATCACTTTAAGGACCCAGAATTCATGGCCAGTTTCATAGACAGGTACAGGGAGATGAGGAATTTGTGGGAGGTGAAACACAGCTTATATTATAATAAACAAGCTAGGAGGACAACGCTGGAGAAACTTCTGGAATTTGTGAAGACTCGGGTCCCCGATGCAACCATCGTGTTCTTGGAAAAGAAAATTGGGATCTTGAGGAACATGTATAAGAAGGAGCATCCAGAAATCACTCAGATCAGGAGCAACAGCAGCGCAAGTGTATGTGCCCAGGCTGTGGTACTTCAACAAACTGTGGTTTCTGGACGACGAGACTGAAGCCAGGGAATCACTTTCTACCCTTCCTTGCAGCCTTACCTCCACCCTTCCCTCAACCCCAGCAGAGGCTGACGAGGAACAACCTGGGCCTACCATCCTGGAAGAAGTGGATGCGCCCAGCTGGAGCCAGGTATATTATTTTTATACATATTTATTGTCCTAATATTAATGATGTTAACTAGATGTTATAATTGATAACAACTTAATGATTTAAAAAAAGTGATTTACATATCAATAGACAGTAGTGGCCAAAAATGTTTAGGACAAGAATGAAAAATGCTGGCCTCAGAATGATAGTCTTTTTATTTCTATTGCAAGTCATGAGATAAAAATTGTGTGTGATTGATGAACCAAAAACTAAAACTATGTCCCTTTTTTATACACAGGATGAGCTCAGCCAGGAGGAGGGTCTGGAAAGTGGCAGGCAGGAGTTGGCCATGCCCAGTGTCAGCCAGGAGGTGGCCGTGACCAGTGTCAGCCAGGAGGTGGCCGTGCTCAGTGACAGCCAGGAGGTGGCCGTGCCCAGTGTCAGCCAGGAGGTGGGCGGGCCCAGTGTCAGCCAAGAGGTGGGTGGCCCAGTGGCCTCACCCAATCACAGGTGCCTCCCCCTTGCCTTACAACAAAAAGGCCCAGGAAGGAGACGATCACGGAGGAGGCAGCACTGGGCCTCATTAGGGAAGCAAGTGATGTCCTCAGAAGCCCCCCCACCCTGACGCTGAAGAGGCCTATGGCTGCTATCTAGCCACTAGATTGCAGAAATTGGAGGAGGGCCAACACCTCCTCTGTGAGGGAATTTTTGCTCAGGCCCTTCAGAAGGGGTTGAGGGGCCAGCTGACTGAGAACAGTCATGTATGTGAGCTCGCTCATCCTCCTCCTCCTCTTCCTGCCACAAGTCCACCTCCAGAACCACAGCCTCCAAGGAAGGCTGCAGGGAAGGCTGCAGGGAACCGTGGAGGGAAGGCTGCGGTGAAGAGAAGAAAGTGATGGCCTGGGTTCAGTCTGGTCTGACAGAAGACGCAGACTGTTGTAGTACCACAGCCTTGGGACATATATGTCATCTGCTGCTGGTCCTGATCTCTGGGAGTCCTGGACCAGATTGGGCTCCAAATTATATAAACTCCTCAAGCTAACAATTTTAATTTCAACAGACTTAATGTCTGCCCTGGGGGCCAAAAGGCTTTGCAAATTCCAAAAGTTTCTCCAGCGTTGCCTTCCTATTTTGTTACCCAGAATAAATGGAGATTTTATTTTTCACAAATACTTGCCTATGTGTTTTTCTACAAAAAGGACAGTTTGTTTGTGAGTAGACAAGTACATTTCAAAAAGACATTGTCTAATTAACAAGGGACACCAACACCAACCTCCTTGAGGTTAAAAAATACAAGATAATAATGTTATTGTGGTAACTTGACACACACAAAAAAAAATTATGGAGATCACTAGAAAATAATTTTTCAATAATCCAAAAAAAGGAGGTCTTGATGAAATAAAAAAAAATGATTATAAAAAATAATTCTAAACATTATTATGGCTTTATAAAATTAAAAGATTATTCATGAAATCACGAGAAATAATAAAGAAATAAGTTTGTCAGAACTCTGTGTGAATATCAGCAGTAAAACAACTTCATTATTCTAGCATTATAAAGCACAAAAGAATGCACTGCATTAAAAGATCACAGAATTTGCAGCGTGAGGAATGTGCAATCTCCATTATGAACGCTAGTTTTACCAGACCGAACGCTTCTGTCTCGTACTTGCTTCAGAGTATGCGTCGTTTTTGGTGCGTCGGAACAGCATACAGACAAGCGGTTTTTCCGATAGTAATTTTTTCCGTATATAGAACATGTTCTCTATCTAGGTCCGTCTAAATTTTCGAAGGAAAAAGTCAGATGGGGCATACACATGGTTGGAATATACGATGTAAAGCTCCCATCGGACTCTTTCTGTCGGAAATTCCGACCGTGTGTACGCGGCATTACTTACTATAGTGAGCTGACAAGGCAGGCTCTGCTGCACTAAAATCCCAAGCCCTGTTACCAGTCCTGCCCAGTTCACCTCTGTGGACTACAGACCACCAGTATGTTATGAAGATGATAAAGGCGGGAAGTGTTCTTTAGTCCAAATGAGGAGCAAGCAGCCTAGGGTGACAATGCTTCTCCTCCATAGATACAAACAACAAAGATGCGTTCAATGTTATATTTAGAACAAAAAATAGCAAAAAAGGGAAGCTCAATATTAGAGTTTACAAATATCTTGAGTGCAATTTCTTAACCGCAGTAACCCATCAGAATCTATGCTGCATTGGTCTGGTTTTAGAGTGAACTCTGGTTGGTTAATTGTTTGAGTTACTGCTAGTAAGAATTTCTATAAGGCTGGCCATACTCAGATTGAAATCTAGCTGATCGGGAAAGTGTGGGCTTTCCCGCTTCCCCATTTTTTAATTGACTTCTGTTGAAGGGACATGTTGAAAAATGTTTCATTGATCCTATCAGCCAATCAGTTGCAGCCACTGACCAGTGTATTTTGACAGCGGCAGGAGGCAGGAGAATACAATGTCTCAGCAAGTTTGCCACCAGGAGAGGAAGAAAAAAAAAAATATCCTCAATGGGAAGTAGCAATAAAAACATGAAAGAGATTCTAGCCCTTCGTCTGTTTATGAAAAAAAAAAGTTTTTGGTGGGCTTACACTTTTAGGTGGGCGCATGACAGTCTTTCATATCACAAAGCAGGGGGACACCTATTCCAATAACAACGAAGAGTGGCATTTTGTGGAATTTCCTCTCCTTTTGTATTTTTTAAACAGGAAATAAAGAGAAGCCTCCCTAACAACACAAAGACATCAAAACATAAAATGAGAGTTCCCGTACTCTATCCAAACTTAAAAAAAAAAAGTTTGGGCTATACATACTCTTTTTTTAAATAAATTCTTGTTATTGACATACTGTATTTATTGGCGTATAACACTCACTTTTTCACCATGAAAATTGTGTGCAAATAGCGTGTGCGTGTTATACGCCAATACTTCAATTTTAGCTGCCTCGGAGGGGACAGGGAGGAGGGCGGGACGAGTGCCATCAGATTACATACAGTGAGAATCTCCTGTTTACTTGGCGGTCTCTGTAATAGGAAGTCCCATCTCTTGGGCCGCCATTGGACTGCTGTTCTGTCTATCGTAGGAGATTCTCACTGTATATAATCTGTCCGCTCTCGTCCCGCCCCCCTCCCTGTCTCCTCTGGGCTGCAGATGGGCATCGATCAGGCTGCACTGATTGCAATGGCGAGGCTGCTGCATTCATGGCAATGGTGAAGCTGCATTGATGTGGACTGATGAGGCTGCATTGATGGCACTTGTGAGGCTGCAGATGGGCACTGACCCTTATTTTGCTTCAAAGTTCCTTATTTAAAATTTAAGTTTTTTTCCTGAAACTTCCCTCTTAAAATGAATGTGCGTGTTATATGCCTGTGCGCGTTATACGCCGATAAATACGGCATTTTGCATAGAAAAGCACAAAATATTGCACTTGGACTGCCAAGCAAAGCTCGGTGTGTAAAACACCATAAAGAAAATAAGGTTAACATTGAAAGGTTTAGCCATACAGAGCCTACAAGCGGTGACATAGTCCACACTTGAAAAATTGTAGCCACGCAAGGTTCACACGTTAAAGCCAAAACACAAAAAAAGTACACAAATACAAAAACAAAATTCAGTCGCCCCAGGTCCCCTCCACCCTTTCCCACCCCCAAGCTGCACCCCATGCAAGGCAATTACAATAGGGATGAAATCCTTGTATCAATACATCTGACCGGGGCCCTCAAAGTTCACCAGATAACTGCATTTTTATTCTAGATCTTAGAATTTCAGGATGGCAGGAACATGTAAACAACACCTGGTGGTAAAAGCAGAGGGCCACAAAACAAATAAGGTCTATGAAGTGTCCTGGTATATAGAAGGACCCAAAACATTCACATTTAGGATATAACAGCATTCAAACAGTAATCAAAAACATGGGTACACCTAGGCATTGGTGGAAGGGGTGGAAAGCCAATGCTGTCAAATCTTATCAAAGTTTTTGGGGCACCTCTACCTAAATAAGTCCCTTTGTAATATAGTTTCATTTTATTCAGCAGACTTTTCCAGAAGCTCAGAGTGGGTATGGTTGCTTTTTCCCAGTGGAGAATTATGGCTTTGCGAGCACAGAACAGGAGAATACCTAGTAGGTTCCTCAGAACCCTTTCAAGAGCAACCCCCTCCATCAATCGCAAAGGATATTAGTTAATGGCAATGCTACAGCTTCAGTAATACAACCGACTAGAACTTCAGGACCACCTGGCAGTGCTAGAAGATATGGCCAAAGGCAGCTGAGGCATACAAGCACCGCCAGCACTCCGCCAAGACAGAAGGGTAAATAGTGGCCAGTTTGGCTGGAGTAAAGTAAATCCTTTGCAAAAACATGAAATGTATACGTCTATCCCAAGCCAATACAAGATGGGTGAAGGGATAATCTCACATATCCTCCCAGTCCTCACCCTGCAGATCTAGGATATCCTCTTCACATTTTGACCACCTCAGGAGAAGACTGAAGAGCAGTTGCCAGGGGCTCACTCTTAAGGGAGAACAAAGAGTTCACCTTTCCAAGTTCCCCTACCAATAGTGAAAAAAGTAGACAGGGCACATCCTATTTGAATGGCTATTTTGGGATAGCTATAAAGCACAGAGACCCATCTTCGCAAATTACAGCCAAAACCTTTATGCTCCTACACCACCTGCATTAGTCCTAGTCTATGGAATCAGAAGCTTTGGCAAAATCAAAAGAAACCACGGCCCTTGTACCTATAATGGGCTATATATACCGTACTCTTTAACTATTCCCTACGCTATGCACAAAAAAGGTTTGCTTAGGAATGCACTTTATGATTATGAGCTCTACTGAATAAGGCCACCAACACAATCGAGCACTGCCTATGTTACTTTTTTTTTTTTTTTGCACTAACAGTTACGTTTTCAGGAAAAACTTTTGGGGTACACCACTTTTCTTCCAAGTCCAAGCAGTACTCATACACAGAGGTTTATCAAAATGTTAACATGGCAATTTCTAAATAAATCTCAGAATAAGACCATAAATATCTAGAGAAGAAATGAACATATTAAGTCCTGCAGGAGGCATTCCAGTATAAATAAGAGTTTTGACCAGTAAAGAAGAACAATATGCTGCTATTCTATTTGACTGGAGCTGTTTAGCTTGCAGCAGTAGTTAGTCTCCCTTGTCCTATGCCCTCCACTGTTTATTTCGTCTGGTCTGCTCCAATGCTCAGTAGTCGGTGTTAATCCCTGTCAGAGCATGACCCTCACAAAGCGGAGGTCACAGCTCAGGGTGACTGGAGAAGGAAATCGCAGTGACGGCTGTTGACAGAAAGATGATACGCTTGTTGTTGGGGCTACAAGCTTCTTGTTTGGAGATGGCTACTAATCTTTAAGCCTCTGCATTCACACGATGAAGAGGCCTCAGCCCCATTCACAAATATTTTCTCATGCTCGGGCCTCCTGACCCTCAGGGGATTTGTTCACCCTGCCTCTGTTATTGTAACGGCCTTTGAGAAAGCTGTGGAATTGCTTGTCATGTATCGCTGTCCTTATGTAATTTGCAGTATTTTACACCCCACACCACAATGCATGAGGGATAGCACTGGGATGTCTACTTAGGCCTCAAGGCCAACAAGGACCTTACAGGTGTGTAATTTTGCCACTGTTCAATAGACAAGGAGTGGATAGCTCATTGGAGCATGACTGGTTAGGCTGGACATTTGAGATACCTCACTGGCAGGGTATGTACAGCCCTGGTTGAGAAGGTGGTTACTGGTAGTTACCACATAGGTGGGATAGGTACAGCGCTGATTGAGTAGATGATTGCCTGTTCCATAGGTTAACAGGCCATGGTGGCAAGCAGGAATTTAAAGGGTAGGTAACCTGGTTTAACAGTGGTTACCTGAAACAAGGTAAAGCAATATCCAGGAAATAGCTAACAAGGATGAGGTCACAGGAGAACAATACAATGTACTGGTAACCTCCTGTATTTAGAATGAGGCTTCCGAAGGCTTCATAAGGATTACAAAAATAATTGACAAGGGGCAGGTTTGAGGATTGGTAATACACAAGGCCACAGAGGTACTGTGTATTTGCAGGTTCATATGTTAAAAAAATAAGTTTGAGGCTCAGGCTGAAGGTTCAGTAGCACAGAAACATGGATTTGACCCTAGACAGCATCTTAATGTGTGAGCTTGAACGTGGTAGAAGTTAATGGGACTGTGATCATATACCTGTAGTAGGGACAAAAAATTGTATGCTCATTTGGCGGCAGGGACTAATGTGAATGGTTCTATGTACTTCATAAGGCACTGTAGAAAAGTCAGCATTCTATAATTGAAATAAATAAGTAAATCTTTAAACAAGGTTATGGTGGACGTAACAGGCAATGAGCCAAAATCTAGGAAAGAGTCTTTCTAAGAACATAAAAATAAACAAAGTTGTTGAAATATCTTAGTCTGTGCAACCTTCATCCAAACGTATTTTGGGCTTATTTCTCCTTAATGATAGGCAATTAGCCTGTAACTCTAGAGCCTGGTCCACATTCCTTTCTAGGTCAACGAACCAAACATCGTCAAATTTGGTTCAGGGACATGCAATAATCAGACATCGTAGAGACACCGTAATGGTCTCCAAGGCACTAGCTGGGATTTATGGGTAACAAACTGGAATATCGTACTTAGGATTTATGTGGCTTGGCTGGTCGAGGTGCTGAAAAGGGGAGGTGCCTATTGGGTCCATCGCATTTGAACAAATCCAAAGCATATACTGGGCATTAAATGGGGTTTAAGAAGGAAGGTTTGTGGCCAGAGCAATGGCCTGATAAACAGGAGACTACATCTCCGGAGTCTATACAATCTTGAGTATGTTCAAACAGACACTTCCAGTTTGTATACCGCTGCAAGTTTGGCACTCTTTAATAAGCAGTTCATGTTGCAGCGGGAATTGGCCTTCTAGAATATTAGACTGAAAATTGGCTCAGCAGTATTTTAAGCATTCAAACGCTTACATCTAGTTTCTCTAGATGTTGGTTTGCTCACGTTTTCCGTGATAGTCAGCTGTTTTGTATTGTTAATTGGTCACCTGAAGCTGACAGTTGCGTAAACTAGTTCTTAGAGAAATCATAGAGGTGAGATGAGCGTTTGTCAAAATGGTCAGAGACCATCTCTTGTCTGCGGCACTCTCAGACAGCTCTGGTCCAGCAGCCTGAAGGCGATTTAAGTTTGGGGACGGGCCAGAAATCTGTTCTCTGTTGGTTGCTGATCATATAGGTCTGTGTTTATCCAGCCTACAGACAGTCAGATTGTGCCTGCATAGAAATACAGAAAAGACCGCCAGACAAAAATCGGATAAAAGATCATTTTAATTGTTGATTTAAAAAAAAGTCATATAAGGCAGCCAACACATTTCAGAGGCAACATCAATCCTCGTTCATCAGGGCTCAACACAGCATAAAACTATTAAAACCAATATTGAACTCTCCTCAAGGAGAACAACTAAGTCATCTTATAATACAGAGCAAAGAAAAACATCACCTTTATGGCAATCCCACTAGCTGTTTTTACCTTCCTTTCATTCGCCTGGTGCTACACTTGGGTGCCTAGTGAAGAAAAATATCTGGTTCTTATGGGTATAGTGGACCATGTAACTCACTTGTTCCAGATCAGTGACTGAGACATTGGATCAGCATGACTACCAGGCAACTAGAATTTTGAAATGAATACCAGCAATAGTAGCCTACATATTTCTGTCAGTAGAGGCTCAGTGCCTGTGCAGTTCTTTAATAGTAAGGGTACCTATTGCAACCAAAGCATTTTAAGGCTAATCTATAGCCTAAATAGACTTAGCATCAGATACATCTTTTTCTATTCAGTGTTTTCATATCTAATACGGCATGTCAGAAATATATTCACGCAGACTTAAAGTTGCTGAAAGGTCCATTGTAAGTAATACAGTAAATTCAATATGGTGATTTACATAAAAGATTACAATTTACATTTTGTAAGCGCACTCATGAGTAGCACGCTCATTTTAACTAAAACAGTTTTTTCTTAATTTTAGAAACAATAAAAGTCAGTGAAAAGACTCAGTTTGTTACAAAAGTTAAATGCAGTCCTATCAGCTACTTAATAGCCACAGACAGCTTTTGGTTCTGAAATATTTTTTTACATTAGAAAAAGTGAGGCTTTATGAAACAGAAAAAAACATTATTTTTCTGGACTTTTTTTAAATAATAAATGAGTGCTTTAAAAAGTAATTATAATTTTGTTCATGAAAGAAGAATACAACTACAGTCACCAGGATTGTCTTAGAAAAATGTATGCAAGCACCATTCAGGGCAACAGTGCCATCTATAGGACATTAGTTGTACTTTAGTATGAAAAGCCAAGGTACACATAGCTCAGGATATCAAAGTATGACTTCTGGGCTTTATGGTTTGCTGGACAAAGGGAAAGAGACACATAAGTTTACTTATTTCATCTGCACATGATTGGATTATTGAAGTGAACATTCACACATTTTTTTGTGAGAACATTCTCAGATCCTTTAGTAAACCAGACTAATAGGGGTTGTTGAGCCCAAACTATTAGGTGTCGTTTAAAGCCTATGGCACATTTATAGACATCTCAAGTCTCCCGCAACTCGCGGGCTACTCCTGCATTTGACGGCAGGCTCATGGACACCCGCGAGTGCGGCACAATCTCCCGGCTGAGCCTGCACTGCCACTCAGCCTGGAGTAATCACAAACAGCTGGTGTCTCCTGCTGGTTTCATGGCAGCAGCAATCTTAACTGTTCGGTGGTTGTCCACTGTAACAAAGCCCCGCCTCCTCATCCATGATAGATGGACCACTGATTTAATTTCCCAGCATTGTATCAGTGTTCATTCTATTATGGATGAGGAGGCGGGGCTTTTGGGGTTAAGACTCCAGCTGCATGACACAGCAGGAGACACAGGCTGTGTGTATTCAAAGTACTGTCGAGGCTGCAGATGGGCACTGATGAGGATACAAATGGGCACAGTGAGGCTGCATTGTTGGCACAGTGAGGCTGCAGATGGGCACAGTGAGGCTGCAGATGGGCACTGATGAGGATACAGATGGGCACAGTGAGGCTTCAGATGGGCACAGTGAGGCTGCAGATGGGCACTGATGAGGATACAGATGGGCACCGTGAGGCTGCATTGTTAGCACAGTGAGGCTGCATTGTAGACACTAATGAGGCTGCAGTTGGGCACGGTGAGGCTGCAGACGGGCACTGATCAGGATACAGATGGGCACAGTGAGGCTGCATTGTTGGCACTGATGAGGCTGCAGATGGGCACAGTGAGGCTGCATTGATGGCTCAGTGAGGCTGCATTGATGGACACAGTGAGGCTGCATTGATGGGCACTGACGAGGCTGCAGATTGGCACAGTGAGGGTGCAGATTTGCACAGTGAGGCTGCAGATTGGCACAGTGAGACTACATTGTTGGCACTGATGAGGCTGCAAATGGGCACAGTGAGGGCACAGTGAGGGTGTATTGTTGGTGAATGTGACACAACAGTATCTTTAAAGTATTATTTTATTATAGTATTTTATTATGAATGGAGGGGTTGTCGGCATGGAGCGTGATTTAGCCCCCTTTCACATGGGTGTTCTGTCAGTCTGCTTTTGACCCTTGATTAGACTGCAGTGCTGAGTTGGGTCCATTCAGGTTTGACTTACTGAAAGCACTACGTGTGTGTGTGTGCGCCGATCTACTTTTGTGGACCTGATCAGGTGTAAAGGGATATAATAGGATGCACATCCAGTTACACCTGGACACAGGGCCGCTGATAAGGCAGTACAGCCAGCCCCCCTGTACTGAGCCCGGCCCCATCAGTTCAAAAGGGGGGCATGGGCACCTGCTGTGCAGGAGGGCTGGCTGTACTGTATTATTGCAGTCACCGATCTTCTTCTGCCTCCCCCTGTAGTGCTTCCAGCTTCTCTTCCTCTTTCTCCCTCTGATTGCACTGCAGGGGGAGTGGTCCTAGCACATGCATCCCTTTCATCTGCTGTATGGGCCCCCCTTTTGCCCCGCAGTGTTTCCGTCTTCCCTCCTCTCCTCTCCTGCTAGAAGCTGCTGCGGGCACAAAGGATGACGTTTCAGGATAGTGAGCGGGAGAAGAGGTTGATAAATATGTAATTTACTGGCTTCTTCCTTTCCTGAAAAAACACAGTGATCGATCGGTACCAATCACTCCTGTTTCCATTAATCACTGAAGCATAGCAAGCGGTATTTACTATGATTCAGTTTGTGAATGAGCAGGAAGCCTCTGAGCATTTCATAGTCATTCATCTGTGCAGCTGAAGCTGCAAAGAAAGGGACTGATAAATCTATGTCCTCAGTCACTTTCAACTGGGAATGGGGGGCCCTGTCAGGTAGGCTGTGAAGGGCCCCGTGATTTCTAACAGCAGCCCTGCCTGGACACCCATATGGCTTACATGGGTCAGTTTCTTGTGATGGAGAAAAAAAAGAGAACAGAATCGTTCTGATACAACTTAGCAGTGGATCCATCTATGAATCCCCTTTTGAGAGAGAATAAAGGCGTATGCGTAAAAGGGACTTGAAGTAAGTAACCCAGCCAAAATTTTTTTCTTTAGTATTGGATACATTGGGGAGGTAGAATGCCTGTAAATGTTTTAGAGACAGAAATAAATAGCTAATAGGGGTTCTAGCCTTCCCTACTTGACTTTAAAAAAAATTATTTTGTTTGTGATCCTGTTAAAGATTTACTCTAACTTCATGTCTGGTAAAAAATGTTGTCAGCAGAACAGGAAGTAAGGGTAATTCTCTCTAATGGAGCTACGGACAGCATAAATCAATAATTTTACTTCTTTACTACTTTTTTTAAAAATTTTTATTTAAAGGTTTCAAAGTACAAAACAGAAAAAAACAAAACAAAAGCAGGCAGTGAGCCAGATCTGCCCATTTAACCTAATGTATGTTTACACAGACACAAAAAGGAAAAACTAGAATAAAGGCGACAGCCCCATGGCAAATAATAATACCTGTACAATACAAATGACATGTTCTTTACTACTTTTACTCTTTTACAAAACTTTGGTTATCTTGAGTATGCAATTCAGTTTTGGTCACCAGTCCTCAGAAAGGATGGATTGGAGTGCAGACAAAGGGCAACAATATAAATAATGGGGTGGGAGAGCCTCAGTTATGAGGAACAACTACAAAAATAAATGTATTATCCCTAGAGAAGAGGCGCTTAAGGGCTAATTTACACTTGCTTCAAAACAAGGCTTCAGACACGCTTTGTTAGGGCTAGTTTACATTTGCTTCAAAACAAGGCTTCGGACAGGCTTTGTTAAAGCTCTCTGAATGCTAGTCAAAGCCCCTGTTACTAAATAAAATGGTTAGCTTAAAGTCCTGTTTACACCTTGCTTTTGCTTGGTGCTTCGATGAGGCTTCAGTGGGGCATCAATGAGGCTTTGGTGGAGCTTCAATAGGGCTTCAAAGAGCCTTTGGTGGAGCTTTGGTGGGGCTTCGGTGAGGCTTTGTGGGGCTGCGATTAGGCTTCGGTGGAGCTTCAGTGGTGCTTCAAGCGAGCTTTGCCATAGACTTCTATGGAGGCTTTGAAGATGCTTTGAAGCACCGCAAAAGCAACATCAAATATACCGTATTTATTGGCGTATAACACGCACCTTTTTCCCGATAAAATCAGGGGAAAATCGTGGGTGCGTGTTATATGCCGATCCCCGCTGATCTCCGCTGATTGTGAGGAGAGGAGCGAGTGGAGCCAACATATGCAAAGCCGAGAGTACTTCGGCTGGACTCGACGCCTCTCGCAGTCCCTCCCATCTCCATTGATTGCGTGAGGAGAGAAGCGAGCGCCGCCGACATACACAAAGCCAAGTGTACTTCGGCTGGACTCGGCTCCTCTCACAGTCCCGCCCCTGACTGTGAGCAGAGCCGAGTCTAGCCGAAGTATACTCGGCTTTGTGTATCTCGATCGGCGCCAATTTTAAAAGACACAAGGCTGCAAAGACACTGGGAAGGCTGCAATGACACAGGCTGCAGGGCACAGGGAAGGCTACAATAATGGCACAAGGCTGCAAAGACACTGGGAAGGCTGAAATGACACAGGCTGCAATGACACAGGGAAGGCTGCAATAATGGCACAAGGCTGCAAAGACACTGGGAAGGCTGAAATGACACAGGCTGCAATGACACAGGGAAGGCTGCAATGACACAGGCTGCAATGACACAGGGAAGGCTGCAATAATGGCATAAGGCTGCAAAGACACAGGGAAGGCTGCAATAATGACACAGGGCTGCAATGTCACTGGGAAAGGCAGATGGACACTAATAAGGCTGCATTGATGGGCATTTAAATGTAAGTTTTTTTTCTTAAACTTCCCTCCTAAAAATGTTTTTCCTTAAAATTCCCTCCTAAACTTGGGGTGCGTGTTATACGCCGATAAATACGGTCATTTTTGAAGAAAAGTCAAAGCAAAGCAAAAGCAAGGTGTAAACAGGACTGTAAGCTAACCATTTTATTTAGTGACAGGAGCTTTGACTGGCGTTCAGAGAGCTTTAACAAAGCTTGTCCGAAGCCATGTTTTGAAACAAGTGTAAACTAGCCGTTAATGTGTGTTGAAGCTGAAGCAAGTGTAAATGAGCCCTTAGAGGCTCTCTTAACGCCAGTCAAAGCTCATGTCACTAAATAAAATGGTTAGCTTACAGTCCTGTTTACTTTGCTTTGGCTTCGCTTCAAAAATTATACCCCATGTAGCTTTAGTGGTGCTTCGAATCGTCTTCAAAGCCTCCATAGAGCTCTATGACAAAGCTTGTTTGAAGCTCGCTTGAAGCACCTGTGGCTTTTGAGAGGCTTTAATTCAGCTTTAGCTTTGCTTTGTTTTGGAGAAATTGCAGGTGTGAGATATCAACACACACACAGGGCATCTGCCAAGCTTCAACAAAGCTTCAAAAGAGCACCACCGAAGCTTCATCGAAGCACCACCGAAGCCTCATTGAAGCACCACCAAAGCATCCAAAACACATCATAAAAGCTTGTTGAAGCAGTAGGAACTTTAATGTGTGTTGAAGCCAAAGCAATTGTGAATGAGCCCTAAATTGACACTATACTTTTTTATATTTTATATATAAAAATATATTTTATATATATAAATTCTATTCAAGAATGTATTCTTATGTAGCGCTTACCTCCACTGAAGGATGGGTTCTCTGATTCCAAATGACAACGATCCTTCTGACATAGCCACACCTCTCTGACACACGAAGGTTAAAGAAAGAGGTTTTATGGAAACACTCCACACAAAGTAACATACTGAATGGCAAAAGCAATAAGCAATGGTAGTTAACAATTTTGTATCTGAACCTTACTAAAGGGGAAGTACTAAAAATACTGACCTAATTTCCCCATCCACACATTCGATGTGGATGGGGGAGTCCTCCCTGCACTACAGCACCTGCAGCACTGATCAAGCGGAAATTTTACAACAAAATATAAATAGAGGTGATTGGACTCTATCCAGAAAACAGAGACAGGACTCCCAATCCCTAAATAAAGAAGATGTAAAGAGGGAGATAAAACTCACTCTAAAGAGTAGTGGGACTTTGAAGGGAGATGATGTGTCTGTTAAACGTAAGCAGTGTCACAACAGTTAATATAAAAATACTAATTTTATTGAAAATACATAAAATGTGCCATAAGAAAGTTACAATCCAGCGAAATATTACGACCGTACAGAGAAATCACTTTTGAAATCACTTGTAGTCAGCCAACATGTTTCGCATATCTTTGCTTCATCAGGACTTTACAAGCATCACAGATTTCATCTAAATTATGTACAAAAATATACATCATTAATATGGTCATAATTATCAAATGCATTTAACAGGATAATATTTCATAGTATGGATACAAAATAAATACATACAGAAAATAATCATTAAGCTTACCTGGTCTGTAACAGTCATGAGAGGAGGACTACTGAAAACACACCATAACCACCCAAACGCGTTCCTATGGGTCACGCGGCGCCTAAAGACCCATGGATGCCAGGTCCAAATGGGTCGTACCAGTAGGGGAACTGGACCGTGTTCAAGGGAATGGTAATCTAAAAAAGGGGTTTGTAATGATAATCATCATATTGATCTTTATAGTATTAAGGTAGGAAAGTAATATAATATAACCATAACTCGGGCAGACAAGATCCTACATCAAATCCTTCAAAAAAGGGTATAGATCCACAGAAGGCCACCAAGGTCCGACTAGATCAAGTCTTACAAGAAGCTCACCCAAATCACCATATAGTGCTGAAGCTTCTTCTCAAGGGACCCAGATCTGCACCCACCTATCCAAAACTAGTGAAGGAAATTAGAGAGAAGAAGGCTCTGAACAGCTGACCACATCTAACCCCAGAGCCTCACTAGAATCAGCACCCGATTTTCTGACCCAGGTGGTACAGGCACAGTCGAAAATGTAATAAACCATGATGCAGGTAATGGAGGCCCATGCAAGCATGCAAAAGTCTTTGACAGATATGAAGCAGATTAAGTCCACTCTAACTTCAGTGAAAGGAACCAAACAAAGATTACTATGAAACAGCAAGGAAAACAGAAGCAAACTAAGAGAAGAGCGCAAGTCCAGACTGCTGAGCCCACTACGGACAAGTTACCCACTATTGGTGGGATCCTCACCTATAGTCACAATTCAAGTGGGTGGGGTCTACACCAAGGCTCTGCTGGACACAGGGACACAAGTGACGTTACTGTATCAAGACTTTTATGACAAATATCTGAAACATACACCTCTATAGAAGTTGGACGACTTGGAGATTTAGGGTAATGCAGAAGTTTCCATATGATGGGTACCTCTCAATTCAACTAACGTTCAGTCCTTCCATAGTTGGGAAAACAGAGACATTAGAAGTAACATTTGAATGACAATTGCGCGGTCATGCAACACTGTACCCATATGAAATTTTTATAATTTTTTTCACACAAATAGAGCTTTCTTTTGGTAGTGTTTAACCACTTCAATACAGGGCACTTCCCCCCATCCTGCCCAAGCCAATTTTCAGCTTTCAGCACTGTCATAGTTACATAGTAGGGAAGGTTGAAAAAAGACACAAGTCCATAAAGTCCAACCCATGTGTGTGATTATATGTCAGTATTACATTGTATATCCCTGTATGTTGCGGTCGTTCAGGTGCTTATCTAATAGTTTATTGAAACTATCAATGCCCCCCACTGAGACCACCGCCTGTGAAAGGGAATTCCACATCCTTGCCGCTCTTACAGTAAAGAACTCTCTACGTAGTTTAAGGTTAAACCTCTTTTCTTCTAATTTTAATGAGTGGCCACGAGTCTTGTTAAACTCCCTTCTGCGAAAAAGTTTTATCCCTATTGTGGGGTCACCAGTATGGTATTTGTATATTGAAATCATATCCCCTCTCAAGCGTCTCTTCTCCAGAGAGAAAAAGTTCAGTGCTTGCAACTTTTCCTCATAACTAATATCCTCCAGACCCTTTATTAGCTTTGTTGCCCTTCTTTGTACTCGCTCCATTTCCAGTACATCCTTCCTGAGGACTGGTGCCCAGAACTGGACAGCATACTCTAGGTGCGGCCGGACCAGAGTGTTGTAGAGCGGGAGAATTATCATTTTATCTCTGGAGTTGATCCCCTTTTTAATGCATGCCAATATTCTGTTTGCTTTGTTAGCAGCAGCTTGGCATTGCATGCCATTGCTGAGCCTATCATCTATTAGGACCCCAAGGTCCTTTTCCATCCTAGATTCCCCCAGAGGTTCTCCCCCCAGTGTATAGATTGCATTCATTTCATTTTTGCCACCCAAATGCATTATTTTACATTTTTCTACATTGAACCTCATTTGCCATGTAGTTGCCCACCCCATTACTTTGTTCAGATCTTTTTGCAAGGTTTCCACATCCTGCGAAGAAGTTATTGCCCTGCTTAGCTTAGTATCGTCCGCAAATACAGGGATTGAACTGTTTATCCCATCCTCCAGGTCGTTTATGAGGAAATTAAATAGGATTGGTCCCAGCACAGAAGCCTGGGGGACCCCACTACCCACCCCTGACCATTCCGAGTACTCCCCATTTATCACCACCCTCTGAACTCGCCCTTTTAGCCAGTTTTCAATCCATGTGCCATCCTATGGTCCATGCCAAGGGACCTTATTTTGTACAGTAAACGTTTATGGGGAACTGTGTCAAATGCTTTTGCAAAATCCAGATACACCACGTCTACGGGCCTTCCTTTATCTAGATGGCAACTCACCTCCTCATAGAAGGTTAATAGATTGGTTTGGCAAGAACGATTCTTCATGAATCCATGCTGATTACTGCTAATGATACCATTCTCATTACTAAAATCTTGTATATAGTCCCTTATCATCCCCTTCAAGAGTTTAAATACTATTGATGTTAGGCTAACTGGTCTGTAATTCCCAGGGATGTATTTTGGGCCCTTTTTAAATATTAGTGCTACATTGGCTTTTCTCCAATCAGCTGGTACCATTCCAGTCAGTAGACTGTCAGTAAAAATTAGGAACAATGGTCTGGCAATTATCTGACTGAAAGCACAGTTTCTAGTTGAATATAGTGATCGTATGTCCACTGTCCAGCCATACCCTTTAATTTGTACCTACCTTGGATTGATGTCCACACTTCCGGGTTTTGTATACATGTGTATGGCTTTGTACAGTGGCAACCTTATTGAATATTGAATATTAGACATGTGCATTCGTTTTCGTCCGAATGCATTTTCGTCCGAATTTCAGGTATTTTCGTTATCGTTTTAACAAACGATAACGAAAGTGCAGAATCCGAAAAACGAAAGATCCGACATAAACAAATGATTTATTTTCGTTTTTGTGGCTACAACAGTTCGGTATAGATAGGAGATTCGACATGATGCTGACAATAACAATCTGTGTCCATCAAACCTGTGGTCGATTGTGCCTAACCTTAACTCTATTAGTCCAAGATTATTCTACATAGAGAGAAAAGATTCGACATAGAGAGAAAAGATTCAACATAGAGAGAAAAGATTCGACATAGGGGAGAAAAGATCGCTGCTGGAATTGGGTGGGGGAAGTAAAATAAAAATAATGATGATGATGAATGTTATTGGCTGATTGTAACCAAAGAGGAGGAGCAGTAAAATAGCTAGAACTAACACACGTACAGCCAACGTCGAATCTTTGGCTTATGCCCCGTACACACGGTCGGACATTGATCGGACATTCCGACAACAAAATCCTAGGATTTTTTCCGACGGATGTTGGCTCAAACTTGTCTTGCATACACACGGTCACACAAAGTTGTCGGAAAATCTGACCATTCTGAAGGCGGTGACGTTAAACACGTACGTCGGGACTATAAACGGGGCAGTAGCCAATAGCTTTCATCTCTTTATTTATTCTGAGCATGCGTGGCTCTTTGTGCGTCGGATTTGTGTACACACGATCGGAAATTCCGACAACGGATTTTGTTGTCGGGAAATTTTATAGCCTGCTCTCAAACTTTGTGTGTCGGAAAATCCGATGGAAAATATGTGATGGAGCCTACACACGGTCGGAATTTCCGACAACAAGGTCCTATCACATATTTTCCGTTGGAAAATCCGACTGTGTGTCTGTTGAAAGTTCTAAGAAGATTCAACGGAGCAGCTAAACTATACGGTGTCGTACAGTTTAGCTGCTCCGTCAAATCTTCTTTGAACATTCGACAGACACCATAAGCCTTCAATGTCAGATTCGACCTTAATTAATTTGGATTTTCGGAAGAATGCAAATTTTTAACGAAAAACAAAATAAGGAAAAACAAATTTCGGGAGTAACTAAATAAATTTATTTTTCGGATGAAAACGAAATTCTGAAACAAAATATTTCAACGTGCACATGTCTATTGAATATTTATGCATCTAGATTGCCTTGTGGTTTTTTAATTGTATTTTATATGTTTGTTCAATAAATAAAATATTCTTTTTGTAATTTAGCTTGTATTATTGTGCCTGCAAAGTCCAAAGCCCCCCTCTCAATATTTCTATGAATTATCTGACTGAGTTCCCTAAGTACCCTTGGGTGCAAGCCATCTGGTCCCGGTGATTTATTAATGTTAAGTTTCCCAAGTCTAATTTTAATTCTGTCCTCTGTTAGCCATGGAGGTGCTTCCTGTGATGTGTCATGAGAATAAACACTGCAGTTTTGGTTACTGAAGCCCCCCCGATTCACTCGTGAAGACTAAGGAGAAGAATAAATTCAATACCTTCGCCATCTCCCCATCCTTTGTAACCAGATATCCTTCCTCATTCTTTATGGGGCCAATATGGTCTGTCCTCCCTTTTTTACTGTTTACATACTTAAAGAATTTCTTGGGATTTTTTTTGCTCTCCTCCGCTATGTGTCTTTTATGTTCTATCTTAACCGTCCTTATTGCACCCTTACATTTCTTGTTGAATTCTTTATAAAGTCTGAATGCTGATGATGATCCCTCAACCTTGTATTTTTGAAGGCCTTCTCCTTTGCTTTTATATGCATTTTTACATTGGAGTTAAGCCATCCAGGACTTTTGTTCGCTCTTTTAAATTTATTACCCAATGGGATGCATTGGCTAATGCTCTTATTTAATATGCTCTTAAAGCAAACCCATCTCTCCTCCATGTTCTTTGTTCCTAAGATTTTATCCCAATTTATGCCTTCTAGCAAGGCTCGTAGTTTAGGGAAGTTGGCTCTTTTGAAATTCAGTGTCTTTGTATTCCTTATGTTCCCTATTTGTGTGATTTATACTGAAGCCAATTGACCTGTGATCGCTGTTACATAAATTGCCCTAAATTGCATTCATATATATATATATATATATATATATATATATATATATATATAGATTGATACCACGAAGATTGAGATGGGATGTTCCTATCAATGATGGTTTATTAGATAAAGAATCAACTGATGAGTGGTTCCAATTCTTTTGGTAGTATTTGATCACCTCTGGGGTTTTTATTTTTTGCTAAACAAATAAAAAAACACAGAAAATTTTAAGTGAGTTTTCTCCTTCACTGATGGGCACTGATAAGGTGGCACTGATGGGCACTTATATGCGGCACTGATAGGCGGCACTGATAGGCACTTATAGGTGGCACTGATAAGCAGCACTGATGGACACGGCACAGATGGGCATTCGTAGGTTGCACTGATGGGCACTGATAGGGAACACTGATGGGCACTGAAAGGCTGCACGGATGGGTACTTATGGGTGGCACTGATGGGCACTGATGGGTGGCACTGATGGACACTGATAGATGGCACTAATGGGCATCACTGATATGGAGGCACTGGCAGGCATTGCTGTTGGGGACTGATTGGCATCATATGTGGGCACTAATCTGCCAGACGCAAGTGAGAAAAAGCCAATACGAGGCTTTTCCTGTTTATATCGTGATCAGCTGTGATTGGACACATGTGGTAAAAAGCCTCTGTCAGAGGCTCTTTACCGAGATCAGTGTTGCGGTGTGTCAGACTGACCACCGATCGCCACGTGCGCATCGGCTTGTTATCCTGATCACGTCATATGACGTCTGGTCAGGATAACACAACCACTTTGCGCACGTCATATTGCTATATGGTGGGCAGGAAGTGGTTAATCACCGTTTTACATATTTTGTTATAACATTTTGCAAACAGGTAATTTTTCTCCTTCAATGATGTGCTCTGATGAGGCTGCACTGAGGTGCACTGATAGGCTGCACTGATGTGCACTGATAGGCTGCACTGATGAGGTAGAACTTATGGGCACTATTAGGCAGCACTGATGGGCACTGATAGGCACTGGTAGGCAGCACTGATGATGAACACTGATAGGTGGCACTGGTGGGCACTAATATGCGGCACTGGTGGGCACTGATGGGCACTGATATGTGGCACTAGTGGGCACTGATAGGTGGCACTGGTAGGCGCTGATAGATGGCACATTCAGGTGCTAAGGGGACCAATGTCCCCCTAATCCCTCTAACAGAAGTCACTGCTTTTTTTTCCTTCATGCTGATAGCGTGAAGGGGAAAAAAAATTATAACCGGCATCTGTTTATTTCCGTGACCAGCTGTCATTGGCTGACAGCTGATTACGTGGTAAAGGGCCTGCTGTGATTGGCCCTTTACCCTATCTACGATCAGCCATGCCTCACGACCTCGGCGATCACAAAGCGTGGTGGCAAGTGGTTAAAGTACTGGTGTATCTTGATGATATCATCGTCTTCAGGAAGACTCTTGAGTAATACAAGGAGTGAGTGAAAAAGGTACTGCAGAGACTCGATGAAGAAGGGTTACAATTGTCGTTGGAGAAATATCAATTCTATCATCCTCAGTCACTAATCTGGGGCATGTTGTCTCTGCAGAGGGAGTCACCACTGACCCAAAAAAAGGTAGAAGCTGTCATTTCCTGGTCTAGACTGAACGACATCACTGAACTAAGGTCATTCTTATAGTAAAACAAATATACCTGTGAAATCACCCTGAAAAAGACACGTGACTCTGTGTCGACACGCATAGAGGAGGGGCACAGACGATTATGACACCAGGAACTAGTGTGGAGATGGTCGCCTTTGGGAGTGTTTGCGAGGCTTCTGTGAGATGGGAGAGGTGTTCCTAATTACGGATTCTTAAAGCTGTTTGTAGACTGGTGCGCTGGAAGCACCAGCAGAATGTGAGTACCTGTCAGGAGCGTATAGTGCTCCTGCTCATTATTCCAGCATCCAGGTTTTGGCTATGGCATTCTCCCTGTCTTTGTCCACCTGCAGGTTGATTGATGTGATTAGTCTCTGGATGGAAACTCAAGCCTGTTATAAGCCAGCTAAACCCTAATTTGGGTGCTCTGCTAGATTGGATTTCCCTGTGTATGACTTTGGACCAGATTTTGGACTATTCCCTGAACTCAGCCTGCCTTTTACCTGGACTGACATAGAACCACGCTATCTGTCTGCTAACCACAAGTATCTGTTAGCTTTGCTCAGTTCGCACCTGCCCTGGCGTGGTGGCCAGGCACTATAGCATTGTGTATAAGTCCTGGGGTCAACCGAGTACCAGTAGGCCTGCTTGCCTTATGGGAAAGGGGGCTGCTATAGGTGAAGAACACAGTAGCCAGCTATAGTGTCTGATCACCTGCGTTGGGGTAGACATGACAGTACCCTGTACTATGCTTTTTATCCTTTTTTGTAATAAATACAATTTTTAAACAACATAAGCACTATTCGTTTTTTTTCCATTTGATTATATTGGCCACCACATGCTGCCTGGGAGCAAGGAGTGGAGAGGAGATCTGGAGTTGCAATGGTGTAGCCCTGGAGAGGCTAAAAAGCTGTAACTGACCCTACTTAGTTGTGGTGGTCGTACTATTTCAGGTGAGATTACTCCTGGAGGGGGGAGCACCTGCAGTGTGATATATATCTGCACTATTTTTTGAGCACGAGAGAAGTGGATTGAATATAAGCAATCATCATGTGGAATACACAGATATGGGATTCCCTATCCTTCTGATCAATTTTTTATGTTAACTTTTAATTTTTCACTTTTGCATGGACACTGTTTTGTCAAATTTTTATTTCAAGGACTTTATATATATTGGTGTTTGGTAACATATATGTAAAAAAAATGTTGTGTTTGTTTTTAATGGATTATTTATTTTCACAACATTTATGCACATTATATTAACAATTAGGTGTGTTTTTTTTTATATTAGATCGCTGCACATTTGTTTATGATAAGGTCATTCTTATGATTCTGCTCCTACTACCGAAGATATGTCGAAGGGTTAGTTAAAATAGCCTGACCCCTTAATGAGTTGGGAAAGAATGAGGAGAAAGGCGTGGGCACACACAAGCCAAATAAGCCAAGTAAAAGGGCCCAGAAAGCCTCAAGAATCTATTCAAGACCAGTAGATGAACCAGTGCAAGCAGGTCTTTCTCCAGCTGAAGAGGTCTGACAAATGGTCCTAGACTATGCTGACCCCTCTAAACTATATGAGCTACACGTCAATGCTAGTGGAGATGGACTGGTGGTGATACTATACCAAGAGCACGATGGACATATGCAACCAGTCGCATACTGTATGTGAGCAGAAGTCAGACCTCTGCCGAAGGAAACTACCTCACTCACAAGTTGAAGTCTTAAAGAGTTGAAGTCTTAAAGTGGGCAGTGGTAGACAAGCTAAAGGACTACCTGTATGGTGCAGACTTCATGATCAAGACCAACAACAACCCACATACCTATGTACTCACCACCGCCAAGTTAGATGCTACCAGGCATCAGTGGTTGGCTGCTCTGTTTAGGTTCAGAATCAGCCTGAAATATTAGCCAGGAGCTGGAAACAAGGATGCCAATGCTTTCTCTAGAAGGCCTTATGGTTCAGACATCCCCATAGACAGCTGTACACAACTAACTCCAGAAGGAGTACACGCCCTGT
Organism: Lithobates clamitans; assembly: GCA_037952925.1. Taxonomy (NCBI): domain Eukaryota; kingdom Metazoa; phylum Chordata; class Amphibia; order Anura; family Ranidae; genus Lithobates; species Lithobates clamitans. Next base: position 776,486 of record JBBGZY010001451.1, on the reverse strand, counting down.
GTCAAGGGAAGGAGCGCTGCACCAAAGGGGTGACAGGAGTTGAAGTCTTCAGAGTCACCACAGCCAAAAATTATTGTGACCTTTCCCAAATAGAAGGTGAAGGGTTGCCCAGGTTGTCAAATAAGGATCTACGGAAAGACCAACAAGAAGATATCCTCTGCAATCTAACGCTGAAAACTTTAGAGTCAAAATCCAGACCTGCTGCTAACAGATACTCTGAAAGAAGCACGATTAGTCCACAGAGTGTGGAATCAGTTGCAGTTGAGAGACAGGATGGTCTACTGAAGTGGTCAGGCTAGTCAGAGACAGAGGCTTCTTTTGGCCTTGTATTTGAGCTGAAATTGAGGGCTACTGTCACTCTTGCCTAAGGTGTATTCAGTGGAAGGCTTTACCAACCAAAGCCATACTCATGGGCCATCTCCAAAGTCAAGACTACCTGTTGATCTAGCTTTTGGCATTTTGTTAGATCAGACGTCAAAATCAGCTCACTGAGGATATGTAGATCGCTTAAGATAGAATTTGAAAACAGCATATGAAAAAGCTATGGGGGCCTCGAATGCCTGAAGTCAATGCAATAAAAGCTGTAATCATCTCTTGCCCATAGCAGAAGCAGTTCAGAAGTCCTCACAAGCTGATGGTAGCCCTACTAGATGGTTTCTTGCAGACCCCACCCACTTACTCGGTCTCAAGACATTGTTCTAAACATAGACGAAGAGCACAATGAGGAGCAAAAGATAAGCATAGACTGGCTGTGGCCCACTCTACCTGAAGAGAATACTTCATCTGCTCTAACCAAAGAAACAGATTTGATGGTCCCCAGATCTTGGAGGCCAGAGCTCATGCCTTGAAGTCAGCCATTAGAGGGCCCAGAGGACCTCATAATGTCACCAACAGCAGAAACTGATCAAAGCTACACAGAGGTAACAACAGAAATAGATGATGCTGAACTTAGTGTATCGCAGGAAGCACGAACCAAGCGAGCTATTCAGCTCCCAAACAGACTGACATATGAAACCTTGGGAGAAAGCTCAGAAGAGGTCATCTACATGACGCGATGGACTAATGATACGCCTACCCTCCTTACCACAAAATCTGGTAGGGGGTGACCTGCACTCACCCCATGACATGCCCAGGTTTGCCATTCCTACATCGATGCCCAACAAACAGGATAACCTTATTAATGTGCTTGAAAGACTTCGGTCCATCTTTGGGGACCAAAGAGTTTTGGGGGGGGTATGTAGCCAGGTGGTGGGCTACAGTAATAGGAGAAGGAGACATTGTTTTTTATTCTTCTCAACCTTTACTGAGATAGTGATGTTATGCTGCACCATACTCCTCCGACCAGGAGGATGAATAGACTCCTTACACAACAGATCCTAATAGTTACTGTGCAGTAGGAGGAGTAGAGAGATGTTTTATATTTTTATTAAACTGCCCAGGAAAGTTCTTCCTTATAGCACCGAGGGAGTTAGAGAGAGAGAGCACCTCTGTCTAGATAGTTGCCTCCCAGCGAGAGAAACCATCCTATCCAGCAGCTCATGTAGAGGCAGCACTACAAATGTATCTGTTTTATTGAATAAATGCATTGCTATGACTACATTCAGTAATTAAACAACTGGTGTTCTTTATTTAATGCCATCACTGGAATATCTCAACTTCCAAAAAGCAACATCCAATTTACAACAGTATCCTGTGTGAAATAACATACAAAGTAATACACAATTATGTATTAGAAAAACACAATGCGGAAGCGTTAAAAAATGTTATTTAATGGACATAAATTATACTCACGAAAATAAAATAAAATCCTTAAATCCAAAATAGTGGCTTCTACTTTAAAGCTCATTTGTACTTTTGTAAAAAAAAATTTTTAAAAATCAGTAAAAAAAAAATTAAAAAATGCTATGAAGGAGGAGGGGATATCAACACGGTTTTTGAAAAAGTCAGTAAAAAGGTTTTCTGGAAGTGTCATATTTAAACCAAACAGATATAATTAATTTCTGTGTTTTACATACTGTCATATTTCCAACATACATTTCTACACAGTTACCATTGTTTTTTTATTGTTTAAAGATAAATCCATCATGACTCTCTGAAGGTACATTTGTAAAACATGTACCAGGGTACAAAAAGTGATGATGATAACCATTGAAGCATTTTTGTGATGTGTGTGGGAGGGGATGAGGCGGTTCAACGGTTGAAGGATGGGGGTTTGTAGGTTCACTTAAATTAGACTTTTCAATTACTTTACAAGTCTGCATAAATGTTGACTAGACTTTGCTTAGGCTAAGTTGATGCCATCATTCAGCTGCAGGCAGGTGGAAGCATTTCCTCAGTCTCCTCTCCCCCAGTGATCAAACTGCAATATTGTAACTTTGTAGCAAGTCACATACTGGGAGGCTACAGCCAAGTTTAATTTGTGTCAGACAATTTGTGAATAAAGCCAAGAACTGCACAGCCACCTATATTTACTCAAATGTGTCATCTTCGAACTGACCGTTTATTCCAGGAAAGAGATGGTGACTCTGGATGATGCCCAAAGATGAAGAGAAACGCATTGTCAAGGGGAATACTTTGGCCTCTGTGAGAGACAATATATACACGTACACATTACATATGCATGCACTAGCAAAATTATATCTAATGCTGGGTCCACTTTCAATTAAAAGCTTAATTTTTTTAATAGAGTAGCTGTCCCCCCTTACTGGATCCACAGTCCCATATTACTCCCAGATCCTTCCTTCTAACGGGAAGGAAGGAACCTAGACCTCTGAAAGGTGAAGTACAGCCAAAGCTTGTTTGGCTGTACTTCTCCTGTGGATCATAAGAGTGCAGTTCATTCTGCACTCCTGTGACTTTTTTTCAGCTGACAGCAAGCTGAGGCCCACTGTCAGCTCATGTCACAGTGTCAGTCCAGGCTTTGAAACAATCATGACCGTATGGTTGGGATCCACCCTGAAGCCTGAATCAGCACATGGCTCAGCCTCTCAGCCATTGCTCAGTTCTCAATCTTCGAGCCGGCGGGGGACAAATGCAGCATCGGACTGATGCTGAATCCACCTAGGTAAGAATGATTTTAAAAAAATAAATAAAAAAACTTCTCTTTGAATGATCAAGCCATGTATAAAGAGCCACTTTCTTGTGTATAATCGGACTGTGGGACAACAGCCCCCACTAACAGCTTTTCCTCTGATTCATACTGGGAATCATACCCTCTACAGAAGAACTAATCAACGTCTGTCCACCTAGACAGGTGGGGTTGGGCAAGTACAGCTTGGCTGTTTAAAAAATATAAGCAAATCTTTCAGGTTGGAAACCAGGGAATGATCCAGTATTAATATGGCAATCGTTGCAGCCTCTTCCCTCATTTTTGTTTTAACAAATTGAGCCTGCAATCACCCGCAAATGTTTTTTACCATGGCTATCATCACTTTTTTGAACCTGGTACATGCATACCTAAATCTGAAGATATCTGTGTCAGATGGTACTTTTTTTTTAACACTATACTGATTTACTATCGTTTGGATATGCACTGTATGGTGAATGGGTATAATATTTGTTTATGTATTTTTTTATTTATTACAGGCATTTATATAGACAACACACGGTGCTTTACAAATTGTACATTCACATCGGTCCCTGCCCTTAAGGACAACCTAGTGTCCCTATCTAACATGCACACAAACATATACATATTAGGGCCAGTTTAACCTACAAGCATTTATTTGGAGTGCAAGAGGAAACTAGAGAACCCAGGGGAAACCCATGCAAGCAAAGGGAGAACATGCAAACTCCATGCAGATAGTGTCCTGGTTGGATTTCAAACCAAGGACCCCATTGCTGCAGGGCAGGAGTGTGATTACATAGATTTGTGATAGTTGCTCTTTAAGGGCTGCTTTGGACGTTCATGCCTCTAGTTTGTTTACCTTTTATCAGCCTTAAAGTGAACCTGTAGTCTATTTTAAACTTTTAAAAGTAAATGCTTCACCGATGAGCATACAATGCAATTGTTACTTGGAATAGTATTAGGGGCTCTGTGGATGGGTTTTGGGCTTGTGTTGATGGCATTAGTTTGACATCTGTTTGAGACCCTTCTGTGGTCATTCATTGCATTGACAGGTGCACATGACCACCAGTTGGCCACCTTCTGACCTGTATGAGAAGACAAAATCTGAAGCGAACAAAAGCCTGTCAACACAGGTCCTAACTGGAACCTGACATTATGGCCATGCTTCACCAACTAATACTCCCCTGTCCAATTTGAAAAGCTCAGTGATCAGCAAGGGCACGCTTACTGGATAATGGACAATGGAATGGTATTAAATGGAGTCATGAATTTAGAGAAGTCAGACCCCAGTAACAGAGTGAAATAAAATCAGCGAGGGGGACGGAATCTTTTTTGGTTAATAAAGATAATAACATCTAGTGGCTTCCACTTTTAGAAGTTTAAAATGGAATACAGGTTGGTTTAACAGTTTGCCCTATGGAGGCATTGGGGTTAATTTACTAAAACTGGAAAGTGCAAAATCTGGTATTAGCTCTGCGTGGTAGCCAGTCAGCTTCTAAGTTCAACTTGTTCAATTAAGGTTTGACAAAAAAACTTGGAAGCTGATTTGTTTCTATGCAGAGCTGCACCCGATTTTGCACTCCCCAGTTTTAGTAAATCAACCCCATTGTGTCTGGTTTTCATCTTATGTGACCCCAAACTCTACCACAATCCAACTCCTTTACAGCTGCCGTATAAAAAATTAATTGAGCTTATCAAAATGGAAGTGGGGCTTAGCTATCAAAGGCTACAGGGCTCATAAGAAAAGGAGGTAGGACTTAACATCACACTTCTAAATTACCCCTGTGTCTATCTTTTCTACCCTCCTCCTTTGTTTTCTCCAACACTACAGGTGCTCTTTGACATTGTACAGCATCCCTCACTAGCATCTTCATAAGAAGATGAAATGTTATTAACACTTGGAAAATGATTTGTTAATTATGACAAATCAGAGTAAGGTAACTGGTGTTAATGTAAAAATAGCAATTCTGATGTACAGCCCCTCAGAACCAAAATTCAGAAACAAAAATGTGGACATTGACGATGTTACGATGAGACAAGACTCCGCCAACCACATAGTTCATCTCCAGTTTCAGGGTAGCGTGGAAGGGGCCCACAATGGGTTTAATCTGACGAACCACACCTGGAAAAAGAGCAGCATCGGTTAGAATTAAGAAATCGTAAAAGATATAGCAGGGTTTATTTATAAAAACCAATAACATAGTAAGGTTAAAAGGAACGACCACTAAGTTGAACCAAAGTGCAGTTTTAATGCTGATGAAGAAGACGGTCTTAGTGCAAAGAAAAGCGGAAGAATTCCCAAAGCCTTCCAGTCAGGTTGCAGCTATGGTTTATCTTGTCGAGGATAGAATATGAAAGCTGTAAATTACCTTCCATGCTCTCATCAAACATTAACACATGACATACATGAAATGTTCCTTTTTCATACTCCTCCAGTGCCTGTTCACATGACCAATGCCAAGGCACTGAAGAGGCAGTCTCCACCAATGAGGACAATTTAGCCAGAGATTCTCTGTCTGAATGTTAGTCCCCTGGCAGAGATCACAGGATGAGTTCCTTGAAACCAGGCACTAGAGTTATGTAGAATCTCCTTCTTTATTAACCATTATTTTGACTGTGTGAAGGGTGGCTATTTAAAGTAAAACTAAAGGAAAAACATTTTTTTTTCATTTTGGACAGAGTAAAGCAGAGTATACACTGACTTTTTTTTTCATTTAGCCAACATGTTGAACAATAAAAAAACTTACAGATCCCTGCATCTACACTATGTGATGCAGGGATCTCCCCTGCTGCACTATTGTATTCTGACAATGGGGGCTCCCCCATCAGAATACACAGATCATTGGCTGAAAGCACTGATAGAATGCTGGTTTTCTAGTGAAGCACCCACCTAGCATAGGATACTAGGCAAATTTTGCCTTTGGCTCCTTCTGTAGTCAAGGGAGCAGTGATCATTTGCTTTGGTCTGTTCAGAGATTCACAGGCTGGGAGTTTAATTGCTTCCACCTGCATCAAATCTCTCAGAGCATAGGGAGGGAGATTCAAATGATCAACCTAAATATTTATCATGGCCTAACCAGTTCTTGGAGCGGAGTGTCCAGAAGGTGGCTGGCGAGGTGATAAATAGTCTGAAGCCCTGGAGAGATTGTTCTTTCCTCAGCAGAAAGCGTTTCCAGTGCCTCTGGGACTGCTGCCCCCTGAGGCAGACTGTGGACTGTGTTTCTGTTCTTTTATGTCTTAGCTGTGGCAAAGCTGAGGACCTGGAGTGATCTTCTGAGGAGCTGGTTGTGTGACTTCACCATAAGTGATCTGGTATGCAGAAGGATTTTTTCCTTTACCGGACTGTGTCTAAGGAAGCTGGAAGGTGTGCAGCTGTCCTAGTGACTTGTGAGTACTGACCCTGAATTGTGATCCCTGGGTGACTGTGCTTGTGGGACGTAAGAGGATGTGCCAGAGGTAGCTGTGGACTGAGACAGCTCTCATGGGTCTCAGAATATGGGCCATTCCCCCATCCTCAGAAGAATCCTGGAGAGGGAGCATAGAGAAGAGTGTCCCCTGTTACTGTGCAGCATTTTGGAGTATCCCAGGCCCTAACCCCTCTCCTGTTTAAAGTTCTGCAAGTAATACATTTTAAAAGGCATCCCCTAGACTAAGTGTTTGGAGCTGGAGTATATGGACTAGTTCTTGTGGTGATGGGCAGCCCCTGTACTATTAGGGAGCAACCAGCTATTTCCAGCAGCCCCTACTGGGGTAGCACTACACCAGCATGATTGTTTGTCAGAAGCCCATCAAATTTTGGTGTGTGTATACCGAGATTAAGGAAGATTTATAAACCCTGTCCGTTTCTTTTTTCCTTTTTTCCATCTGCATCCCATTGGGGAGATTCACTTCACTTAATGCCCCAGAGCCAAAATGGGAAGTTAGACAAAATACTTTTCAAAGTGTGGCAATAACTAGTGTGCCCATTGGAAGATTTACTGTTCAGGGAAAACCCAAAATATGCAATTTTCTTTCACTTTCGCTCTCAAAAAAAAAAAAAAAAAGTTTTGCCTACACGTATACTTCAAATGAATGTGCATTCATTTCATTTCATTTCATTTTTGTTTGCAGGTCAATTTTTTTCTTTCTTTCTTTTTCTTTATCTTTCTTTCTTTCTTATTTTGGATAGAGTAGAGAATGGTTATAACTGCTATCAGATTTACTTTTCTCCTGCCATGTGTATCTTGATGAGAAGATTAATCATCACAACCTATCCCAGAGATACAAAATGAAATGAAAGAAAAGCTCTCCATATAGAGAGGAAATCTCCTCCTAGTTGGCTATTACCAGAACAAGTCCTCCCATTTGATGATTTCCTCTTATCTTGTTCCAGAGACAGCTTTAAAAATTTTGGATTTTGCCCCACTGTGACAATAATGGCAGGGTAAAAAAAGAGGGTGAATCTCCCCAGTGCGCACACGGACAGCAATACTTGATATCTTACATAGTTACATTTCCAGTACATTCTTCCTGAGGACTGGTGCCCAGAACTGGACAGCATACTCTAGGTGCGGCCGGACCTGAGTCTTGTAGAGTGGGAGAATTATCGTTTTATCCCTGGAGTTGATCCCCTTTTTAATACATGCCGGTATTCTGTTTTCTTTGTTAGCAGCAGCTTGACATTGCGTGCCATTGCTGAGCCTATCATCTACTAGGACCCCCAGGTCCTTTTCCATCCTAGATTCCCCCAGAGTTTCTCCCCCTGGTGTATAGATTGCATTCATATTTTTGCCACCCAAATGCATTATTTTACATTTTTCAACATTAAACCTCATTTACCTTGTAGTTGCCCACACCAGTAATTTGTTCAGATCTTTTTGCAAGGTTTCCACATCCTGCGGAAAAGTTATTGTCCTGCTGTGAAGGTTTCATAACATCCTTTGTATAAGGGTGTGAGAGGTTGTCACCATTACAGGCAGTGAGGTTATATTCCTCTAATCGGGACACAGACAGCAATAAATGAGTTCTAATTATTCCCTACTCTATCCAAAACAAAAAAATGGTCTCAAGTTTAAGAAGTGTGAGCAGATTTATAAACTGTGTAGTGTAGACCTTGCTGCTGAAGTCCAAAAGAGGTAAAAAAAAGTCCACCAATGAATTAGCCCTCATTGTCTACCATAAAGGAGCATGGTCATAAAGGAGCATGCTGGAACTTGCAGTTACAAATCTAAGCATTCAATTCTAGAAAATGTGCTTCTCCAACTTACCTCACACCCCCTTCCCCCCCAATTATCTCCAGTTACACTGTCCCGCCAACAGCCCGTACAGCTTTGCAGAACACGGACTACTTAATCACATTGGCACATCCAGCCTGACTAATTCACAGTGTCAGACGCCCGTCCGTATTTACACGCTGCTAATAACTCCTGGGTATTTTTCTTGCCTATGTGACACAGTTGAAAGAAAACCTCAATGATATTTTCGGTTTGCAATAAGTCGTGAGTTTATAGGCAGCAGATTCCACATACAGAAGTTCGATTGAAATAACAAAACAAGAAAAGAAAAAGAAATAGCTCGAATTTGAGTGAGGTTTGGGCCCAGTACAAGCATTATGATCAGAATGAGGGCTAGCACTGACCTCAGAAGGAGTATACTTATCTTTGGGGTTTGGCATGAGCAAAATGGCTTCAAAATGAGCCTGCTTTTGGCCCCTCGGCAAACCCAAAGTTCTTTAAACTGACAAAAAAGCCAGCTCTCTGGAATCACTCATTCTTAAACAGGCCTAACAACATTTGGCATTAATGCTTTCGGAATCAAACATCTGGCTGTGCTCTGTGGCCACTGTCTCTTTTGTAGCTTTCCAGGCATGGGATGATAAATGTACAAACAGCCATTTTGTCTGCAGGTTGCAATTAAACATCTGAGAATCTAGAAGGAGATGGCCTATAATATTTTGAATAGCTCTCCTGTGTCCCGATGTCACTCCTGGGGAATATATTGGTATTTTATCACGAGGACCTTTTTGGTCATTAATTATTTAACAAGCTTCTTTATTTTTTGGCTTTCGTGCCTACCTTTATAACGTTTATGGTAAATCTTACAACCTAACGGAAAGGGGCAAAGAAGGTAATAGGGAGGTTGTATAGAGGCATCACAAGTTTCTATCGCTCATCAATGTCTTTATGGACCTTGCTTTGTGCACTGGTTAAAATCATTTGGTGGAGGGGGAATTATGGTGTGGGATTGTTTTTCAGGGGTTGGGTTTGGCCCCTTAGTTCCATTGAAGGGAACTCTTAAGGCATCAGCATACCAAGACATTTTGGACAATTTCATGCTCCCAACTTTGTGGGAACAGTTTGGGGATTGCCCCTTCCTGTTCCAACACGACTGTGCACCAGTGCACAAAGCAAGGTCTATAAAGACATGGATAAGCAAGTTTGGGGTGGAGGAACATGACTGGCCAGCACCGAGTCCTGACCTCAACCTGATAGAACACCTTTGGGATGAATTAAAGTGGAGACTGCGAGCCAGGCCTTCTTGTCCAACATCAGTGCTTGACCTCACAAATGCGCTTCTGGAAGAATGGTATAACATTCCCATAGACACACTCCTAAACCTTGTGGGCAGCCTTCCCAGAGGAATTGAAGCTGTTATAGCTGCAAAGGGTGGGCCAGCTTAATATTCAACCCTACAGACTAATGCCCTGTACACACGGTCGGATTTTCCAACGGAAAATGTATGATAGGACCTTGTTGTCGGAAATTCCGAGCGTGTGTGGGCTCCATCACACATTTTCCATCGGAATTTCCGACACACAAAGTTTGAGAGCTTGCTATAAAATTTTCCGACAACAAAATCCATTGTCGGAAATTCCGATCGTGTATACTCAAATCCGACGCACAAAGTGCCATGCTTGCTCAGAATACATTAAGAGACGAAAGCTATTGGCTACTGCCCCGTTTATAGTCCCGAGTTTTACGTCACCGCATTTAGAACGATTGGATTTTCCGACAACTTTGTGTGACCGTGTGTATGCAAGACAAGTTTGAGCCAACATCTGTTGGAAAAAATCCATGGATTTTGTTGTCGGAATGTCCGATCAATGTCCGACCGTGTGTACGGGGCATAAGACTGGGATGCCATTAAAGTTCATGTGCGTGAAAAGGGAGGCATCCCAATACTTTTGGTAATATAGTTAATGACATGTTTGTTATATTTAAAGAAAAAAAAACACAGCCTTAATATCACTTTAAAAGGGCTTTGTTACTTTATCCTAGTGTTGCAATATAAATTTACAGCACTTACCGCGCCACAGAGTAACCACATGAATAAGTGCTCAAAACCAGTGAACAATCCAAAAATATACGTAACTAATCACACTTGTTTAAAAATTATTTTACAAAATCTCACTGCGCTGCCTTTTCCTAAAATGTACAAATCCTTACACCACAATCACACATATATATATATATATATATATATATATATATATATATATATATATATATATATATATATATATATATATATATATATATATATATGTGAGGCTGTTCAGTGATTTACCAAAATCAGTCCAAATATGTAAAAAGTAACCAACTTATCAGAAACGTGTACAAAACATCAAGTCATCAAAAAATTCTATGAAACACAGTCCCATTCAAATAGCACCCGTGTTGTGCAAAGACGAACTTTAATTAGCCTAAACCCAGTGACTTCACTCTTCATCCTTCCCCACAGTGCAAAATCCCTCACACCAGGTTTCAATCTTACTCACCGACTAATATTGCCTTTCATAAATATGATTAGCAAAAAGCACTCAGGGTCGTAGCTAGAAAGGCTTCTCAGGAATGGTCCTCCTTTAAAATGGTTGTAAACCCTCACATATACCCAGTGAAGTGAACAGGCTTAGATGATACACAGAGATAAAACAAATCCTCCTACATAGGTTTTACTTGTTTATCTGCAGTCTTCTCTTCCCTACACCCCTTCGAAAGGGCAGAAAAGTTTTAAAATCTTTCTTCATCTTGACCCAGTTAAAAATACTCACAATTATCACATCTGCAGAGCTTGTTGCCTTTGGAGTACCTTCTTAAATGGGAACATGATTTGGGCATTACTTTTACTGAACAGCAGAGGGACAGAATTATACAGATGACTCACAAGGCCTCCATCTCTAGTAAGATCCAAGAAACTGGATACCAAATCCTAACTAGATGGTATAGAGTCCCCAAAACCTTACATCATTTATTCCCCCAGAGCTCCTCGTTATGATGGAGATGTCAAAGGAAGGAGGGCTCCATGCTCCACATTTTCTGGTCCTGTGAGGGTGGTAAAGATTTCTGGTCACAAATCAAACACTGGATTCAGAGGTTTACTGATATCCAGATGCCGAATGATGCAGCCGCTTTTCTGTTGGATTTGACCTCCATATCTTTGAAATGTTACAAGTGCTCCCTCTTACTTCTTTACTTGAAAAAGAGGTATGTGGGACTTTAAAGTCCCACATTCCCCTTTTTCATGTACTTGAACCCGGGATGGAGGCACAAACGTTGTGCCTCATTTAAAGTCCCAAATTCCCCCCTCTTGGCTCTTACTTCTTTACTGAACGCTGCAAAGGCATGTATCCCACTATTCTGGAAACAAACCACACCCCTATCCATTAGGACTTGGTTTGCCAAGATCAATGAAGTTAAACTAATGGAAGATCTCATGGCTGCAGCACACCATGGAGAGCAACAGGTTCATAAAACGTGGTCTTATTGGACAGAATTTACTTTCACAAATGAATAGCGGGATATTCTGGGCTCTCAATCTAGTCACCCTTGCCCCTTCTTTTGGAGGTGATGCTTTTGACCTCAACAGACTTTCTTGAGCCAGCTTTACTCGCACTCACTTTCTTTTTCATAAACTCCTGCTCTCCTCCCCTCCCCCCTTTTTTCCCCTTCCTCTTCTATGGCTCTTTTCTTCCTCCTTGCTTTTCCTTTCTTTCTCTTTTGTAGTCTTTTTCCGCCTGTTCTTAAAAAGTTATACGGGACATAAACTCTTCAGGGGTCCTTGGGGGAAGTAAGCTACACAGTTGCTGTTTTGATAGACTTTATATCTGCTGATCTATCTGCAGTGATTCTACTGTTTTTTTTTATTTATTTTTTTATTTACTGTTTATCTACTGTTGATTTTATTTCTGTATTACCCTGCTTTTTGCCCTTGTTGCTGCTTGTTGTTTGTGGGAGCCTGTAGGCTCCGATAATCCCTGTATGGCGTAAAAACTTATAAATAAAGAATTTTAAAAAAATGAAAATACTCACAAACAAAAGTAAAAATGACCATCATAGTGCACTGCATCAGCATAACATTGTCATCTGTCTCATCCCTGCCACATGGTTAGGCACTAGGCATCTCACCTGGTTCCCCAGCCCATGAGCTCTGGAATGTCACTTCCAGGATGGGTCAGATGTCACTTCCTGGTTACCTAAGGTCTAGATAGATAGTGCTATAGCATCAGAGGTTTTTTTCTTTCTTATTATGAGCGGATTATGAGGAACCTTTCTGGCTATGACCCTGAGCACTTTTTTCCAATCATACTTATGAGATGCAATAATTGTCGAGAGTGAGATTGGAACCTGGTGTGAAGGATTTTGCACTGTACACTTTGCAAATGGGACTTTTTGTTTAAACGGAACTGTATTTCATAGACTTTTTGATGACTTGATGTTTTGTACATGTAGCCAAGTGCTGGCTGTATTGTTACATTCACTCCTCCATGGGTTATGCATGAAGCGTCTTCCCCCTAGTGCCCAACATGGGGAATAATCACATCACTTCCTGACTGCAGAGGAGAAGCCACTTACAGCAGAGGATTATGGGACATGTACTCTGGTCACCTGAATTTATAATAGATCTAATACTGTTAAAAACTACAAGTTCCAGTGTGCCGAGGAACAGAGGACTTCTGAGTGAGTAGATAAATTGAACTGTCCCGAACGGACTTGCGCTCTTGGGACACGGAATTGAAAGCAGCAAGAGTGAGAGACTGTCACTCCGGGTGCTGTTTTGGCAGACATTGTGGCCTAGGCAGAACTGGGATTCTCTTCCCAGGGAACTACATCACTAGGTGCAGAATTGCTGTCACAGACACTGTATCCGCTGCGTTGCTGATTGGGGCTTCCTCCACCTCACGCCCACGCAGACATTGCTCAGTGCCTGAGCCTACAGGTTGCCAGTCAGGCACCTCACATCTGGTTGCAGACATTCAAGACCCTGTGCAGGGACATCCTGTCTCCATGGACCCATGTATCTGCAGGATTGGAGAGTGGGTGGAATGCCATCTTATCTCTGACAATTTACTTAAAAATATTGCATTAGACACCTTTAAGCTGGCTACACATTATACAATTTTCTTGTTTAATTTCCTTTAGATTTACTTTCAACTATGTAGTGTAAGAGCCTACCATGCATACAATTTAAAAGTATTTAGGTTTGACCTCATAATATATGGTTTTGGTAAATCTAAAGTAAAATTGTACAAGAAAATTGTATAATGTGTAGCCAGCTTTACACCTGATCAGCTGCCAGGTCTTTGCTGTGGGAACTACAACTTCTATTCCATTCAGCCTAATTGGTCTGCTATTGCACAGTAACATCATAGCTCCCAACTGTCCCTGATTTCGAGGGACTGTCCCTGATTTGGAGCAATGTCCCTCTGTCTCTTGTTCCCCCTCATTTGTCCCTGATTGTCTGATCCATATAGTTAAATAAAATGCACTTTATCTTTCAAAAAGTGTTTTCCAGTGCTGAACCTTTCATCCAAATTCTAAATTGGTGCATTTGTAAATTTTAAAAGCCAATATAAAAGAATAGTAGTAGTAAAAATAAAAAAGTCTTGTGGATTTAATTAACCTTTTGTTTTGGCTAATTCTCCTTTTAAGAGGGTGTGGCAGGGGGCGTGTCCTATGCCTACATACGTTTGCTAGTAGGTGTCCCTCATTACCATCTCAAAATGTTGGGAGGTATGTAACATCTCTGGGCCCCACCATAGCTAGCTGAAGACTACGGACACCCATACTACAAGAACTCTTCTCATAGGACTGTGCCTGCATAATCTGTAGCAGATTAAAACCCCCTAATGCCGCGTACACATTATCAGACATTCCGACAACAAAACTGTGGATTTTTTTCAGACCTTGTCTTGCATACACACAGTCACACAAATGTTGTCGGAAATTCCAAACGTCAAGAATGCGTTGAGGTACAAGACATAGGACGAGCCGAGGAAAATGAAGTTCAATAGCCAGTGCGACTCTTCTGCTTGATTCCGAGCCTGCGTGGCATTTTGTGCGTCGAATTGTGTACACGCGATCGGAATTTCTGACAACAAGTTTTCTTGTCGGAAAATTTGAGAACCAGATCGCAAACATTTGTTGTCGGAAATTCCGACAGCAAATGTCTGATGGAGCCTACACACAGTCGGATTTTCCGACAACAAGCTCACATCGAACACTTGTTGTCGGAAATTCTGACCGCGTGTAGAGTTATAACCGTTTGATTAAAGGGGAACTCTTACATAAATGGCATAGATTGTTTCTTCATATTTCCTATAGCATCAGGACTTAGAGGGAGCTGACTGATGAAGTCTTTTCTTCCCCTCTTGTTTCTGGGGTCATAAATCTGTTTAAAGTTTTTTTTTTTTTACAGCCATTTGACCTACTGCTATTGTTGTTTCACTGTGTATCCTTTTGATATTGTTTACTGCAATATTATTCAAACTGGGTCATTCCCATGGTTTTTATAGTCTTGTTGACTTAATTTTTGCAGTAAAGTGTTAACTTAAAAATCCTATTAATTATTTGTGTCTTTTGCATTTGTATCTTCGGCTTGAAGTATGTAGGAACCCAGAGTGTCAGAGGTCCTGGAGGGCTTGCAAGGTCAGGGCAACCACTGGGAGAAGCAACTTTCAGTGGCCCCTGTGGGGGTAGCGCTACATACACTTTTCTGATAATTTGGTTACTTTTTTCACTTTGTTACTTTGCCCACTAAGGGCAAAACCCACCACCCAGTGATCCCTAGCTCCCCACTGCTTTGTTCCTTCATTGAAGCCAGAAATCTTCAAATCCTTCAAGCTCAATGTTGGATACCTTACAAAGGGTCAACTTCTTCGTCCTTGTCTGGTGAAATTGTACGAGCCTGAGGATTGGCTGTCACCTCCCATGCCCAAGGAACATTTTGGGGTGGAAAGAATTAGGCTAGATTTTAACCTAGTAAGCTATGGTTGATATTTTCAAAACAGAATGTCCTGGGTTTTGGGGTTTTCTGGTGCTAATATAAGATAGACAGATAATCTGTGGATGCAAGCAGGAATTTATGGGGCT
The DNA here is from genome assembly GCA_037952925.1 of Lithobates clamitans. Taxonomy (NCBI): domain Eukaryota; kingdom Metazoa; phylum Chordata; class Amphibia; order Anura; family Ranidae; genus Lithobates; species Lithobates clamitans. The sequence goes on along the minus strand of JBBGZY010001451.1, from coordinate 761,072 downwards.
GTCTGATCTTTGGACCTAACGCCACTGTACAAGCTAAGGTTAGCCCACATTTTTTCAATAAAAACATGTTAAAACATGTTAAAATGTATCTAAACCCAAAAACAAAACAAAAAAGTTGCAGCATACCAGTCCTTGGATGTGGTGGCTGCATTGACTTTTTTCCAGGCTTTTTTTCCTTTATTTTCACCTGTTGATCTTGAACACATTTCCTGTCCTAAGGTGACAACACTCACTAAGGCTCGGTTCACACTGCCGCGACTTAAGTGCGACTTTTTCCTGGGCGACTTGAGTGCCACTTGATGTGCCTTTGAAGCAACTTCAGGGAATGCCTGGGTAATCTTCCTATAATGTCGGATCAAAATCACATTAATTAAGATGAGGATCCGACTTGAAGGTGACTTGCCTATGGCCACAACTCGGATAGAAGTCGCCTTAAAGTAGTACAGGAACCTTTTCTAAAGTCGGAGCAACTTCAGTAATGCTAATTAAGACAGCTCTCATTGAGTAAAATGTCACATGTCACACGAATTGGGGTCTCACAAGTTGGATCACAAGTTGTGGCAGTGCGAATAGAGCCTTATGCCACGTACACACGATCGGATTTTCCGATGGCAAATGTTCGATGGGAGCTTGTTGTTGGAAATTCCGACCGTGTGTAGGCTCCATCGGACATTTTCCGTCGGAATTTCCGACAAACAAAATTTGAGATCTTGATCTCAAATTTTCCAACAACAAAATCCGTTGTCGTACATTCCGATCGTGTGTACACAATTCCGGCGCACAAAGTTCCACGCATGCTCGGAATCAAGCAGAAGAGCTGCACTGGCTATTGAACTTAATTTTTCTCGGCTCGTCGTACATGTTGTACGTCACCGCATTCTTGACGTTCGGAATTTCTGACCAACTTTGTGTGACCGTGTGTATGCAAGACAAGTTTGAGCCAACATCCGTTGGAAAAAAAACATGGATTTTGTTGTCGGAATGTGCGATCGTGTGTACGCGGCATTAGTGTACATTATTTATGGAGGAGCAGCACTGTCACCATAGGAGTGTACTACAGAACATTTTCACTCTCCTTTTCTCCATTACATAGAAGGTGTTCTGTAATCCAAAGAGAGGATTCGGAACACAGTAATTGATAACAGTCAGCAGAGGTAAAGAGCACAGAAAGTCATCTGCTCATAAGATTTTTTAGCAATATCAACAGATATAATAAAACATTTTCAATGGAATAAAAAAAGACCTAAAGGGGGCATATAGGAGATGTTCGTTAGAGTTTAAATACACTTTACCAAAAAAAAATGAATACATAGGACATATGCACCTTGCTAAGAGCAGCATATGTTGAAAACAGTCAGACATGAATGTTTAATAAAGGGACCAGAAAAATAGTCCAAAATTCACTTTACTGCTCCTTTTCTACAGCTCCCTCTTGCTGCTCCCATCAAAAAGCTACAACCCCCAAATATTTACATATTTTCTGGGTAAGGCACCTGCTGCTCTTCTGAGACTTCCATACCTCCATCATGGTTGTGGGCAGATTGTAAGTGTGGCAGAGGAGCTGATTGGATGCTCAGAACCTACCCACGGCAGCAGTGGAGAACCACAAAAATCAGGTACAACTCAGCCCATAGTAAGGGCATTTCAAGAAACAACTAAGCATTTTTGGTGAGAGCAGAATGAGGGAGTGGTTGACTTAAAGTCATTTCTGAGTAATGATATGTAGAGAAAATAAAACTGGATGACTTGATGCCACCATTCAGCATGAATGATGGTATTGACACTGACCTGTATTGCTCCTTAATAGGCTGCTGTCAACACTTGGCTGTACTTAAAAGGGAATCGTTCTGTATTTGCTGAGAAGAAAGACTTCCGTGTAGCCAAAACATGAACTCTATCTGGTGGAAACCATTAGGTCAATTAAAGTTTGTACTAAAGACCGCAACCCCTCTGTGTGGGCCAGTCAGACGTAATGACAGTTTTTATGGAAGAATGGCTGGGAGCAAAGGTCAGGGAGCTTAGAATAACATTTTTACTTCTTGTAACATGCATCCAGAAAGATTTTTAAAAAACACAATATTCTAGCTTACAAAATAAGTTTTTTTTTTCATCTCCCTGCCTGTAGATTGGACAGTAAAGGAACAGCATAACACTGATGTCAGCCCTATGTCTTCCCCCTTCCCCAGTGCAATGTAAAAAAAGCCTGGTTGAGAGACCTTGCTAACCCTCCTACTCTCAGTCTACATCTTAGTGTGAAAGGAAACTAATGTATAGATTGATTTTTGGTACTTCTACTAGTAGGTTTTAAAAATACTTGCTCTTGTATGTGCAATCCCAGCGTCTTAATGTGTCAAGGAGGCACAGTTACAGCATCCACCCCTGCTGCCTGCAGCCTATCAAAGTCTATGGCAGGGTGAAGTACTCTGCGGCTGGACAGGGCTGAACATTGTACCAAGTGGCACTCACATTTAGGACTATATGCCTTCAGGAATGAATGCAAAGAACAGGCATTCATCCTGAAACGCATTGGGACCTAAATGCAAGTACCACTCACCATTCACATTGGCACTTGTGTTTATATGCATTTAGAGAACATTGCGAATTTGTGAATGAGGCCTATGGATGCTGCTGTGTTTTGTACTGAAGTCCTCATTTCCTCCTTAATCAGCTTGTCCCCTTTACACTAGTATGGCTTTACTGCAGGGGTCCTATGGAGCCACCCTTTCATGCACGCTCATGGGATCCGACCTCAGAGTGACATGATGGTACTGCCTGCACTGCTATGCACAGGCAGCCTAAGAAGACTCACACAAAACATGCCCTCTGCTCCTAATCCAGGGTAAGTGATGGACAAACAGCATCCAAGGCTCTGCCTTGGGACCACTGTCAATCACCTCTCTTGGAGAAAGAGCAGAGTGAGTGTCTTGTGCACATAGTCCAGGCAGCATGTGCTTGTGGGCATAGGCAGTGTTCCCATGCTGGACAAGTAATATTTGCAGTAAAGCAAAGGATGATGGACATATTATCCGGATATATGTAATGGGTGATGTTATGAGTGCTGCTTTCCCACCTGGAAGTTTGGAAAAAGCGGAACTCAGGAGCCTGAAGGATGCAGCTTAAAGAAGAACTTAACTGTATCTGAGCTCCACAAACTGAAAACGCTATTTAAAGTGATTGTAAAGGGAGTTTTTTTTTTAAATAACAAACATGGTATACATCCCTTCTCTGTGCAATGGTTCTGCAAAGAGCAACCTTGATCCACCACTTCTCATGTTCCCCCTGGCACTCCTGACTCTTCCCCCTGCCGAGTTGCCCCCCCCCCATAGCAAGCAGCTTGCTATGGGGGAATTAATACAGGCTTGATGCATTGACACAAACAGCCCTCCCCCTGCTCTTTCCTCACTGGCTGTGATTGACAGCAGCAAGAGCCAATGCTGCCTCTATATCCAGCATGCATTAAGGTAAAAAAAAACTTCAACCTTTAGAACAGCTTTAACTCATTTTTAGGCTGGGTTCACACTACCCTGTTTCCCCGAAAATAAGACCTAGCGTGATTGTCGGTGATGGCAGCAATATAAGCCCTACCCCCCAAATAAGCCCTAGTTAAAGTCTTTGTAGGTCCTATTTTCAGGGTAGGGCTTATTTTTGGGAAAACAGGGTAGGGCTTATTTGGGGGGTAGGGTTTATATTGCAGCCATCACCGACAATCACGCTAGGTCTTATTTTCGGGGAAACAGGGTATTACGTATTGGATGCGGGTTCCTCTGCATATTCTGGTCCATTTAAGGTCTGAATTCAGTAAAAAATTCAGACTGAAATTGGACCTAAATTGGTGAACAGGGACGCACTGGACCCCTGCTGTGAGACTCACCGTGTGGCAGTGTGAACCCAGCTTAATATTCAAAGCATACTTACACATCCATCCATGTCTCCATGCTTTATTTTGTTGATGAAAGCACCCCCTAAGGCTAGCATTTTTAGCCATGGCCATTTTGAGTAAGGACAGATGATTCGTGTATCATTTACTTCTTGAAATCCATCTGCTCTTAGCTCAGACATGCAGGCATGGGAGTGTGCTTAGCCAAGAAAACCCCTTCTCCCCTCCTCCAGGTGAAAGAAAAATAAATGCCCATGAAGACTCTTAGGATGTATGACATCTTTTTGGCCTAGGCCAGAAACCAGGAAGCACCTGAAGAAATGTTAAAAAAAACCAAAAACAGTTTTGGACTCTTTGATCTTTGGTCTGGCACTCTCAGAGATTGTATATTTTTTCATTTTAGTGTAGCACCCTGGTGTTTAGACAGGGTTGCTCCCAAAGTTACCTGCCAGGTGTAGCTACCTTGGCTAATTGTTGAGGATCAATTGATTTCACTCTAAGTCTGTAATTGCTGCACTTCATTCTTTTGCCGCTAGGTAGCCGGGTACCTGGTGGTATTAGATATGAGAAGGGCAATGCAAGCTCAGATTATGGGTATATGAGGTATCCCAGCCAAAGAGCAGGGGTTTTCTTAAATCCCTTGGCCTGCTGGGAGAACCTATATAATTGAGTTGAGTCAGGTGATCTATGTTCTGTGCCACCTGGACGGCTGTCTGGGTGGATATTGTGTTGTATTGCCCGGGCTGCTAGGCTGGAGTTTGGGCCTATCCCGGGCACATCCGGATGCTAGCCTGTCTGAGGTCCTATCCAGAAGCAAGAGAGCAGCGCAGGGTTGTGATTGTGGCTTGCAGTCCAACCAGAAGTGATGATTCTGCCGGTCAGGGAACCTGTCGTGGTCGAAAGTAGAGGGGAAGATTTCGCCACTAAGAGACCATCCATCTTATTATCTTATTACCAGGGACCACAGTCAGTAGCTAAAGGAAGTACTGGAGCAGTATTCTCACCAACCGGGGATGGTGAAGAATCGTGAAACTTCAGAGGGCATCAAGCCAGGGACCCAGCCAGCGGAGGTGATGCTTGCAGAGCAGCCTTGTGTGTCAAGCCAGGGACCGAGCAGGTCAGTGGGGTGAAGCTTGAGAAGTATCTGGAGTGCCAAGCTAGGGACCCAGCAGAGAGGCGGGGGTGAGGGTTGAGGAAGATTCTACAGTGAAGATTGGAGAAGCTCACGGGATTCAGTGACAGTGAATCATCTAGTGAGAGAGACTGGGAGCTCAGTGGGCTGAAGAACTACGAGAAGTGATTGTAGTGGAAGCGAAGGAACTGTTACAACTTGTGTTAGAAACCATTAAAGACTGGTGCCATAGGAGACAGCATTCCTACACATGCAGATGTGGCATCTTGCTGGATGCCTTTCCCTGCATGGCTGTCCTCCTGTTGAAGTCTCTGAGTTTGCCAATTAACATTGCAACTACCTAAAAGTGTCCTGGCCCTAACCCTCTCTCCCAAAGTTCTGTTAAGAGAAATAAAAATCTCTTTGCATTCAAGAAGTGTCTGGCGCCCAATGAATCTAACTTGCATTACACCCACTATGCCTTGCAACCCACCACATACAGAAGGATGTCAGCTATCTCTGGCCCTGGAGGTTCTCATTCTACCTAAGGAGGCCTGGGACCTTGCTTCATTAGTCTATGTCCCAGCTGGGGATATTTACTTTCTTGATTTGTCCTGGTGTCCATTGTCATTGAAACAGAAATAAAGCAGAAATCTTTCAATGAGGACACTTGTTCAAGTGACAGCTGTTTAAAAAGGCATTTGGGGATTTCTCTCACTTCCTACAGGACAAAAGGTGAAGGGAAACTTCCCCAATTGGATCTAGATAACAACAAAAATCTAATACAATTTTGAGAATCCATTGGGATCTATGTGCATCCTTGAAGGGCTACAGCAACAGGAGATCTGCATTCATCCTTTTCAAGGTTTTCCCTGTCCTAATCTTTGGTCTAAGGCCCCTTTCACACAATCGGACCGATCAGGTCCGCCTGTCTGTTTTTCGGGCGGACCCAATCAGGCCACCTATTATCCTAAATGGGCAGGCAGATGTCAGCAGACGTGTCCACTGACATACGCCTGGCATCCGATCCGACTAAATCTGCTGAAAACAGACATCCAGTGGGTCGGATTGGATGACAATCGGATGGAAAGGGACCACATGAAACTGACCCATAGAGGTGAGCGGGCTCTGTCCTTGCTATGCAGAGTGAACAGGACCTGTCATCCACCTGCTCAACTGGGATCAGTGGAGAAATCCCCCCGCTGAGCAGTCGGATTCCGCTCGGACAGATCTGCCCTGTGTGAAAGGGGTATTGGTACTGGGGGAGGGTGTAAGCAGGTGCTTACAAGTTGGTTGTAGAGAGTTAGATGATTCTTCAGGCTGCCCAGCAGGCAAGGGGTTAGACTTGGCTCAGCATTTTTCTGGGCATTTGTGGGCTCAGCCCTCCCCCATGTGTTGTCAATAAATATGGGGAAGGCTCTGCTCAGGCACTTTCTGCCGTGGCCTGGATGGGAAGTGCAATCAGAGACAGAAGCAAAATGTAAAACACAGTACCCTATGGAGCCCCCTCCAGTACACCTAGAAAGTACATCTACAACCAGGACTCTGCCAGGTCACTGACTTTAAGGACTCTTACCTTGGGAAAGTATGCACTGGCCAGTCTGCCATTACAGAGTTAGGGAGGGACATTGTAGAATGTTAATTATGTTGCTGGACTGTAGTGCCAAGATGTTCAGTAAAATCCTATTAACTGTTTTATGCCTGGTCTGAACTGAAAGGGGTGCATGAAGGTACATAGTGTATCTAAAAGAACAGGGCCTGTAAGCACACGCAGGGTGAAAGCTAAGGGATGGAAGGCCATCACAAGGAGTCAACTCAACATCGTAGCTGACAAGAAGGAGTGTTTGCTACGGGTAACCATGAACTTGTAGGAATGTAATAGCAGCCAGACAGTGTGAAGGTGGTACCAGGCATGAGTGATGGTTCCTCTGGTAGCGAGAGGCTTGGTGCTCTAACTCCCTACCTAGCAGTTAGTGCCCTGAAAGCATTCAGGAACTAACCCAGCTCAGTAGAGTCCCCCTCTAAATACTACATTCTGGAAGACAAGGTGAGCAGCGCTAAGGGACAAAACTTTTCACAGGAGAAATCTTACACAGCTGCACAAGGTTTATAGCCCACTTCTAAACCAGCGTTCTGCCCTAATGTTGAGTTCACATGAATTCAGCCCAGCCTGGTCCTGGGCATAAGTGAGCGTGTACACAAGAAAGGTACCCCGCGTGCCGGGCGAGTAGGCCCCGTCTCACATCCAGTGTTATGCAAAGAGGTAACCCTCCATGGGGTGTCTACAAAAGAGCCAAAAAATAAGTTTGCGTTTGAATGGTAAGTGTCCTGTAGTGACCTCAGCCTCTCTGCCGAAGGCAGAGGTACACTTACCATTGAAACCGAAACTTCTTTGATGGCTCTACTGTAAACACCTGCTTAGAGTTCTTTTAATAACCATGCCTTCCCCTGCCTCTGTTTACCGATCGCATAGCAGAAATGTACATAAATCGTTACCTACCGACAATCTTTCCATCCATCCAGCGTTTTTGAATGTCAAAGGAATCTCTCAGATTGCCCTCTGTTATAGCAAACTGAATGTCTGGCTTAGGTCCTACTGAATATGCTGGAGTTATAGCTCGAAGGAAAATGATATCTGCAGGAACATAAGATTATTGATCAGCAATGACATAGGTTATAGGTTATTTACTCCCTACTTTCACCACATACAAAGCATCAATTCCATCACAACCAGATAAAAAGGTGTCATAAATGTCATCAAAAAGAGCCTTTTCATTCTCTGATCATGCAAAGTAGTACTTTTGTAATCCTTTCCATCAGATGTTTCATGTCTTCTTTCTCCAAAATGTACAGCCCAAGAAAAAAAAAAAAACATGCTACTACTCATTTGCCCATTTAGGCTTTCTGCCAGAATTTAGTAGCTAACACCTCATCTCAATCTGTAATCACTCCTCCAGCCTGCTGACATATGTTGACCACCCTGCGGAGAGCAATGACACATTACCATCACAGGAAGCTTTGTGATTTTTGGCTTGGTTTTGCCATCAGTGTGTTGCACAACAGGCAAGATGATTGGTGGTCCCACTGGGGAAATAACTGGGCCTTTGGGGGGGAATCAGACTAGAGTTTTTGCTCACTGATCATGCGTCACTGAGTTGTTTATAGGTGTAACGGTACACATTTGGCAGTAAACTGGGGAAAAGGATAGGGTTTGCTTTAAAACTGACATCCATTTATCAATAAAGGATCAGTATGTTGTAGCCCTCTCCTGCATAGTAAGGGTATGCTTATTTAGGCTAAGAGGTAAGTATTCCTCATTCCCACAGGCCTAATCCCTTATGTACAACTGGTCACACAAACCCCATAATTTTTATTGCCACCACTCCAACTTGGGTCTGCAGAATGGGAGCAAAAAAGCAACTGCTGCTAGGTAATGAGAGAACACTATGCGACAGTCCACTGCCAAAGTGTAGGGGAGAGCCGTCTGCTGGGGAACAGAAGATCTGTAAGTAAAACTGTTTTTTCTGTCCCTCAGACAGAAACAGGAAGTTAATGCGATACTAAACACACACCGTTTAATTTACATTACAGCATGACTTCCAACTGTCCCTGATTTTGAGGGACTATCCTTGATATGGAACAAAGTTCCTCTGTCCCTCTTTCCTCCTCATATTTGGTCTGATCTACATAGTTGTATATAAAATGCACTTTTTATCTTTCAAGTGTTTCCCAGTGCTAAACCTTTTATCCATTTTTTTATTTGCTGCATTTGTAAATTTTAAAAGCCAGTATAAAGGAACAGTGGTGGTAAAAAAAGCACTTGTGGGTTTAACTAACCAGTTGTTTTGTATAATTATTCTTTAAGGGGTGGCGTGGAAGGGATTTGTGTCCTATGCCTACATACTTTTCCTAATAAATGTCCCTCGGTCCCAAAAAGTTGGGAGGTATGATGCAGCTGTCATATGACCCAGCTCTTTCCCAGCCTGTCTGCAGGGAAACGTAAGTAGAAGGAGCTTCAAGTCCTCTGCTGCTGGTCACATGTTCAAAAAAAAAAAAAAAGATCTTTTGGAATACAGAGTAAAAATAAATAATTAATATCAATAAACTGTTTTAAATTGTCATCCAAATATACAGTTGCTTGAAAAAGTATTCACACCCCTTGAAATGTTCCACATTTTGTCACGTTACAACCTAAAACGTAAATGTATTTTATTGGGATTTTATGTGATAGACCAACACAAAGTGGCACATAATTGTGAAGTGGAATGATAATGATAAATGGTTTTCAAATTGTTTTACAAATATATATCTGAAAAGTGTGGCATGCATTTGTATCCAGCCCCCTTTACTTTGATACCCCTAACTAAAATCTAGTAGAACCAATAGCCTTCAGAAGTCACCTAATTAGTAAATAGAGACCACCTGTGTGTAACTTAATCTCAGTATAAATACAACTGTTCTGTGAAGCCCTCAGAGGTTTGTTAGAGAACCTTAGAGAACAAACAGCACCATGAAGGCCAAGAAACACACCAGACAGGTCAGGAAAAAAGTTGTAGAGAAAAGCAGGGTTAGGTTATAAAAAAATAACCCAAGCTCATGGAGCACTGTTCAATCCACCATCCAAAAAAAAAAAGAAAGCGTATGGCACAACTGCAACCCTACCAAGACATGGCCATCCACCTAAACTGACAGGCCGGGCAAGGGGAGCAAAAATCAGAGAAGCAGCCAAGAGGCCCATGGTAGCCCTGGAGGGGCTGCAGAGATCCACAGCTCAGGTGGTAGACTCTGTCCACAGGACAACTATTAGTCGTGCACTTCACAAATCTGGACTTTATGGAAAAGTGGCAAGTAAAAAGCCATTATTGAAAGAAAACCATATGAAGTCCCGTTTGCATTTTAGGAGAAGCCATGTGAGGGACACAAGAAACATGTGGAAGAAGGTGCTCTGGTCAGATGAGACCAAAATTAAACTTTTTGGCCTAAAAGCAAAACGCTATGTGTGGGGGAAAAATAACACTGCACATCACCCTGAACACACCATCCCCACTGTGAAACATAGTAGTGGCAGCATGTTGTGGGGGTGCTTTTCTTCAGCAGGGACAGGAAAGCTTGTCAGAGTTGATGGGAAGATGGATGGAGCCAAATACAGGTCAATCTTAGAAGAAAACCTGTTATGCCCCGTACACACGGTCGGATTTTCCGACGGAAAATGTGTGATAGGACCTTGTTGTCGGAAATTCCGACTGTGTGTAGGCTCCATCACACATTTTCCATCGGATTTTCCGACACACAAAGTTTGAGAGCAGGCTATAAAATTTTCTGACAACAAAATCCGTTGTCGGAAATTCCGATCGTGTGTACACAAATCCGACGGACAAAGTGCCACGCATGCTCAGAATAAATAAAGAGATGAAAGCTATTGGCCACTGCCCCGTTTATAGTCCCGACGTACGTGTTTTACATCACCGCGTTCAGAATGATCGGATTTTCCGACAACTTTGTGCGACCGTGTGTACGCAAAACAAGTTTGAGCCAACATCTGTCGGAAAAAATCCTAGGATTTTGTTGTCGGAATGTCCGATCAATGTCCGACCGTGTGTACGGGGCATTAGAGTCTGCAAAAGACTTAAGACTGGGGCGGAGGTTCACCTTCCAGCAGGACAATTACCCTAAACATACAGCCAGAGCTACAATGGAATGGTTTAGAAGATCAAAGCATATTCATGTGTTAGAATGGCCCATTCAAATTGCAGATCTGTGGCAAGACACTCTCCATCCAATCTGACAGAGCTTGAGCTATTTTGCAAAGAAGAATGGGCAAAAATGTCACTCTCTAGATGTGCAAAGCTGGTAGAGACATCCCCAAAAAAGACTTGCAGCTGTGATTACAGCAAAAGGTGGTTCTATAAAGTATTGGGTGCTGAATACAAATGCACACCACACTTTTCACATATTTATTTGTAAAAAAATGTAAAAAACATTTATCATTTTCCTTCCACTTCACAAATATGTGCCACTTTGTGTTGGTCTATCACATACAATCCCAATAAAATACATTTATGTTTTTGGTTGCAACATGACAAAACGTGGAACATTTCAAGGGGTATGAATATTTTTTCAAGGCACTGTATATATTTGAAATCAAATCTTTATTATTTTTTGGCAATAAAAATGGTGTGGGCAGATTTCTCATGCCCCTGCAGCCTGTGTCTTAGAATAGGAGGGAGGTGAAGTCACCATTAATCTACATGTAATATACTGCCAGTCTGCCACCATTGTGTTTAGCTGGTTAGTGGACATGGAGTAGGAGGGAGGGAGTGGGCTGTCATTTACCACTGTGTATACTCTCACATGTGTAACACTGTAGTCACATGGGCTGCTCGGATTTGATAGGGAGGAAATGCTCAACATAGAAACTCACTGAAAACTGAGCATGTGCAGAGTTGCCACCAAAGCTGCAAAATCCCAAGCTGAATTGGGAACATGAACAGAAGGTGGAGACAGAGAGCAGCAGGATCAACCAGGTTTTTTGCAGAATGCAGAAAATGAATCTCATAGTGGTTGATTGAGTATGAACAGCATGTGATACACTATTTATTGATAGTTTTTTAGGATGACACTTTAACACGTAGCCCCTCTGAAAGAGAGGACTTTTATTTTTTATTTTGATTTAGTCTTAGGACTTTGATGAAGTTTTTTAAGTAAGCAGTGTAAATGCCTGAATTTGATGTGTTATACAGTCCCCGGTGAATTAATAGTATGTACAACTTGCTCAATCTCACCAAAATGTAGGTGTTGCCTGGAGTTTAGCTTTAAGATGATGAAAACCCATGTTACATAATGGACATGACCAGACTTAACACCTGATTATAAATAATTGTTTCTGAGAAAATCTTTTAAAATTTAAAGTGTTACTAAACCCAGGACCCTACATTCACTATATCTGGTCTCCTACAGTACACAGAACATGGAAATGCAATTATTTTAGTAAATATAAACTGCTAAATACCTTTTCTCATCCGCAGTATATAGCAGTCTCGTGACTTCTATCAGTGTCTGGTTAAAGCTTGTAGGAGGAGTTTTCATTCTACTCTATGAGGCTGCAGGACCCCTGACCCTCTGTCTTGACAGTACCGATTGGCCCCGTGCTGATCACATGCACCCTCCCAAGAAAAAAAAGAAAACTCTCTAGCAATAAACACCAAACTGAGCACGTGCAAAGTGACTCCAAAGGCTCTGTTCTATCAGGAGATGGATTGGGGACAATGGAAGAAGGGGAGGATCAGAGAAAACAGGATCAAACAGTCTTTTTACACAATGAGGAGGATTAACTCCTTAGGTTCCATAGTGAGTATAACAAGCATGCTTTACTGCATATACAGACTGATTTTACTGTTGTGGGTTTAGTAACACTACAAGGATGGTTTATGAAATCTGGAGTCAAAGTTATGTCCTAACAACCATTGTGGTTTTACCTTTCCAATAAAACAGATTATCTGATAACTAAAGGTAACCCCACTCCACATTTGCTCTAGTTTAATTTATCATTTTAAATAGCCCTTAAAGAATTGTACATTCTGCTCTTTTTACTAAGCTTACCTTGTGGTTGGTTGAATTCGCGGAAGGTGGGCAGGGAGACGACCGTGTTGGATATTGTGTGTACCAGATCCATAATGCAGCTCATGTCATTCGGCCAACAGGATTTGATGCAGCGGTTTGTATCTGATCTTTCATACCTGCTTGTGGAAAAAAAAGCAAGACTGGTTGAAGTATGATATTAGAAAAACTATTCTTCTTCCCAGCAGCAGCACAAGGTAAGGGAGGTGCACTCTGATGTAAGAGAGGATGGGGGGTTCTTGACTTCTGATGATGGGGTGGCGTGCACTGGATATCTGCTTATAATTATTATGAGAATAATACAACTCTAAGACAGTTGAAAAGGAAGGTCACACACCACTGGTATCATCCACAAGAAATTTTATTGGAGACTGCTCAGACAGAACACCGTGGCAGATCCATGTTCTGTATGAGCCATCTCCTATATAGTTTCTTGTGGATGATACCAGTGGTGTGTGACCCTCCTTTTCAGACTTGCATCATCTGCTATATGTGCGTAAGTGGGCTGTGTGCCAGTCTGCACCTGCCCTTCACAGCTTAAGTTTTAACTTATTACTAAAACCAGTAATACATTTAATGGAAAGAAAATGATTTAATATGATAAAGAGTATGATAAAGAGTATATACATTTATATAGTCTTACAGATACAATTGACTCTTTGAGGGCAACCGTAATGCTCATGCAGCGTGCAATGAAATTGAGTTTGACACCCCTGTCTTAGATAGTTATCTTGTATTGTACTGCCTCCTAGTGGCCATTTAGGGAACTACCATTAGGCAGCCCTGCACTACAGTAGTTTCCCTGTCTGCTATACATGTTGAATAATGTTGAATAATGCTTGTTACATATCCATGTATGGTTGCCACCTCATCCCTTTAAACCCGAACACATATTAATTATACATTAGGTTCTGTGGCTGATTAAGGTGGTAATTAAACTCACTTGGTGCCTTAGCTGCATTTATCTAGCCTCAGAACCTGTGTAATTCAAAGGTGTTCAGGTTTAAAGGGATGAGGTGGCAACTCTATATCCATGTTATTGGCATTATCAACTTATCTTCCATTTAAACAGTTGACTTTGAATTACATTTGGCTGATACCTCTCCATAACATTTTTTGGGTGAAAGCAATATGCTTTTGACCTTCCTCCAACTGATCTCCTTCTAATCACCTTTGGCATTCTCATTGACTTGTAAAGGGAGAAAGATAGCTCTGATGTGAAAAAATCCCATGTATACAGGCCCTTAGACAATCCATGATACCCATGCTGCATGCTTGTTCAAGGATACTGATTCACTAAATAGCAAAGCAAGGTTATCAATGATAGCCCCAAGAATGATAACTTGCATTTTTAAAACAAACCAGCTCCAGCAGCTCCCATATCCTGAAAATTTCACTTTGACAAATGCTTTAAGTCCATATTAGCCTTTGTTGGAAGTATGTACTAAATTTACTGTTTGTGGTTCCCTCTTTTATTGATACCTTGTTTTGCCCACCTTTTGCCACTTAGGAGTGAATCCAGAAGCACATGCAAAGGGGGGAGATTTATTAAAACTGGTGCACACAGAATCTGGTGCAGCTGTACATAGTAACCAAGCAGCTTCTAACTTAAGCTTTGACAACCTACAAGCTGATTGCTTACTATGCACAGCTGCACCAGATTCTGTGTGCATCAGTTTTAGTAAATCTCCCCCCCTTTGCATGTGCTTCTGGATTTGTGTGCGGAAGTTGAGGGCTAGAGGAGTCACAAGACTCTCTGTAGCTTTAGCCCTGGTTCACACTGCCGCCACTTGTCATGCGACTTGAGAGTTCAAAGTTGCATGACAAGTCGTGCCCCATTAACTGCAATGGAACCGCTCTAATCGGTGCAACTTATGTCGCTCTGACTTAGAAAAAGGTTTCTATATCTTTTGGTGCAACTTCAATATGACTTGCATTGACTTCTGTTAAAGAAGTTGTATGCAAGCCACAATGAAGTCACGCGGAAGTCGTGGCAGTGTGAACCCAGGGTAAAATCCCAGGGTAAAAGAGACATGTAGGATTTTAACCTCTTGGCATCCACGCTATAGCCGAATGACGGGCACAGCGCGGACCTGAATTTCAGTCATATGATGGCCTCCCCTGTGCACGCCCCCCCTGAAGGGCACGCGCAGCGCGCGCAGTGATTACCGAGTTACTGAGACTCAGGTGATCACAGATCCAGGTAAGGGGCCGGTCCCGGCCCCTTGCCATTTGATCAGCTGTCAGCCAATGACAGCTGATCACATGACGTAAACAAAAGGTCGGTAATCATTTTGCGATCACCGGTTTATCTGCAAGGGACATCGGTCCCGAAGAGGAAGAGGCAATTATGCCTCATCTGTGCCCACCAGTACCCCCTGCCATTGCCACCTGCCAGTGCCCACCAGTGCCACCTATCAATGCTCACGAGTGCCACCTATCAATGCCCACCAGTGGTACCAATCAGTGCCACCTAACAGTGCTGCCTATCAGAGTAACCGATCAGTGCCTATTATTGCCACCCATCAGTGCCTATCACTGCCGCCCATCAGTGCCCATCACTGCCACCTATTGGTGCCAATCAGTGCCGCCTCATCAGCGTGCATCAATGAAGGAGAAAAATTACCTGTTTGCAAAATTGTATAACAAAATATTTAAAAAAAAAATTTAAAAAATTTTAATTGGTTGTTTTTACATTTTTTAAACAGAAAATAAAAACCGCAGAGGTGATCAAATACCACCAAAAGAAAGCTCTATCTGTGGGGAAAAAATGATAAAAATTTCATTTGGGTACATTGTAGCATGACCGTGCAATTGTCATTCAAAGTGCATCAGCGCTGAAAGCTGAAAATTGGTCTGGACAGGAGGGGGGTTTAAGTGCCCAGTAAGCAAGTGGTTAAAGAAACAAACAATCATACTTACCTATATGGCTGCAGCATTGGTCCGATGCCGCAAATGTCCCTCGCCAGATCTAAGACAGAGACCAAGAATAAATACCCCCTAGATGGGACTTTGAAAGACCACCAACTCAATATGTACGTACAAAAGTTTATAAACTTTTGTACATAATTATTGAGTCGGTGGTCTTTCAAAGTCCCATCTAGGGGGTATTTTTTCTTGGTCTACGTATCAGGGATGGGACCACCATACTCCCTTTTCCTGACATGGTGGAAGCCTCTATCTTTTCGATCTAAGACAGAGAGTCAAGTGATCACATGACTGCTGATCATTCAGTTCTTGGTCTCAACTGAGCAGTAAGGATGAGCTCCAGCATGTTCGCACAGCCCACGTGCAGAGCCCGCCAGTCGGCACTGTACTGCGCTAATCACAGGCAGCGAGACATTTCCCGATCTCTGCAGCCGCGCATCGGGACAATGTCTCACTGCCTGTGATTAGCGCTGTGCAGTGCCGACTTCCTGGCGGGATCTGCACGTGGGCTGTGGGAACACGCCGGAGCTCATCCTTACTGAGCAGATAGAGGTGGCTGTCTGTCGCTGGGTCTTTGCTCTACCCCTCCAGCACTCACTGGAGCACCAAGCTGTGGAGGGGGCGGGAGCGGCTGGCTCAGGGTCTTAGTGGTGCGCTGAGAGGCCAAAGTCAGTCATTCATGGATCAACAATAGCGCTGTGGGAGGCATTCCCCCATCAACACTGGCTGTGTGGTGGTGGAAGGAAAGAAAATCAAATCATCTATGAGATGCTTAAGCCAGCTGCCACTCAGGCATCTGGGTGGATCCCGACATTATTGTTTGGATTCCTGCAGAGCCTGGGCCAGCTTTGTGATGCAGAGATAAGTGCACTAATGTAACCCACATGGGAAGTATGGCCAAAAAAGCTTTTAGCCATATTTATCCTTAAATAAATGTATAGCCATCCAATGAGTGGGAGAATATAGATCCCAGTGGTAGCTCTACATAGAATGTAGATGGTATGTCTCTTTTTATTTTTGTGCTAACCATTACACATTGCAGTAGGTTACAAAAATGGTGGCATCTGTTTGAAAGGTCTTTGGCAGTGATGATTCCTAAATATGGTCTTCCTTAGCAAGGTAATTTTATAGCCTGAATACATACAGTGCCTTGAAAAAAGTATTCATACCCCTTGACATTTTCCACATTTTTGTCATGTTAGAACCAAAAACGTAAATGTATTTTATTGGGACTTTATGTGATAGACCAACACAAAGTGGCACAGAATTGTGAAGTGGAAGGAAAATGATCAATGGTATATTCTGTATAATAAATTGTACTGTTTGTTGACTTCAAAGAGACTTTTATAGACAAATATTTTCTAGGAAGAGCCTGGAAAATATTGACAGGAAATCCAAAACACATTTGACATTTTATGCTACACTGAAGTCTGTCCCAAAGGCCAGAGTTTTCTATAAAAAACATCTGCCAGCCATGTGGTATGGTTTTATTATAAACCTGGAGTCCAGCAAATAGCTATAAACACAAATAAAACACATGCAAGGGAGCAGCTTTACCTGTTAAATGATTTGTATGTCTGTCCATCCAGTCCTGAGATTTACACAGTTCTGCCACACAACGCAGTCCTGTTTGCTAGACCAGGAGATCTGTTTTTTCTCTGCAGCAGTTAAATACCACCTAAGGTTGTTGTTCTTCCTCCAGCCTGTGATTGGATATTGATAAGAGAAACAGCAGACTGATGAGCTAATTTCTCTGTCACTCTGCTCTCTCCTCTCATCCGCATGCTCGTTGTTAACAGATGAGCACTACAGCAGAACTGATGGTTCTGTGTGCTGCTTCTGCATCTCCCAGCCTGACTTCTGCTGCACAGACACTGCAAGAGGCTGATATCTGGTCAAATTCAGGTACTTATATAAAACAAAATTACTATAAAAAAAACATATTAGCCTAAATTGATGAAGAAATTTTTTTTCTTACATTTTTTTTGGGATATGTAATATAGCAGAAAGTAAAAGAATATATTTTTATATAAAAAAAATTTTTTTCAAAATTGTCGGTTTATTTTTGTTTTTAGCGCAAAAAATAAAAACTGGAGAGGTGCTTAAATATGACCAAAAGAAAGTTCTATTTGTGGGGAAAAAAAGGACATCAATTTTATTTGGGTACAGTGTCGCACAACTGCGCAATTGTCTGTTAAATCGACGCAGTGCCGTATCGCAAAAAATGGCCTGGTCAGGAAGTGGGTAAAACTTTCTTGGCTGAAGTGGTCAAAGTAGCTGCAGGAATATCTGGCAAGTACTGGCTGTGTGGTACATGTGACAATAATCTCTCTGTATTTTTCATATGTCTGGGCTATGGGGTAGAGTGTCAAGACGCAAGCCTTTTCTTACGAAGAGAAACATCCAAACTTTTTGGCCATAATTCCAAAAGATATGTTTGGCGCAAAAACAACACTGCACATCACCAAAAGAACACCATACTCACAGTGAAGCATGGTGGTGGCAGCAACATGCTTTGAGGCAGTTTTTCTTTAGCTGGAACAGGGGCCTTAGTCAAGGTAGAGAGAATTATGAACAATTCCAAATGCCAGTCAATTGACACAAAACCTTCAGGCTTCTGCTAGAAAGCTGAACATGAAGAGGAATTTCATCTTTCAGCATGACAACGACCCAAAGCATACATCCAAATCAACAAAGGAATGGCTTCACCAGAATAAGATTAAAGTTTTGGAATGGCCCAGCCAGAGCCCAGACCTTAATCCCTCGCAATATGACAGATTTGGAGTGTTTTTGCAAAGAAGAGTGGGCAAATATTGCCAAGTCAAGACGTGCCATGCTGATAGACTCATACCCAAAAAGACTTAGTGCTGTAATGAAATCAAAAGGTGCTTCGACAAAGTATTATTTTAAGGGTGTGCACACTTATGCAATCATATTATTTTAGTTTTTTTTTTTCACTTTTACTTCCCTCCACCTAAAAGATTTCAGCTTGTTGTTCAACTGAGTTGTACAGTTTATAGGTCACATTAAAGGTGGAAAAAGTTCTGAAATTATTTATCTTTGTCTCATTTTTTTACATCACAGAAACCTGACATTTTAACAGGGGTGTGTAGACTTTTTATATCCACTGTAAAACTATGGGCAAGATAAAAAATGACATGTACAATGCCGTCTCCCACAAGCAACAAGCAATATAGAAGAATTCCAGATATTGATGTTTTATACATGTAGCAGTATTCTTGTTCATAAGTCACTACCGTTCAAACTGCTGGCACTGGAACTAGACTCAGAGGGCCGATTTGTAATACTCCATGCCATGGTAGACAGATTAGAGCTGGTGGTGGTGGTATGGTATTTACCCCCCCACCCCCCCCCCCCCCACCGGCCTCCACGAGATTACTTAATCAGCTTATATCTAGAATTGCTACCTACGCTACGGATAATGTGGTGATACTGGGGGGACTTTAACCTGGCCCCGGATCCTGAGATGGACAGACTCTCACCCGGAGCGGGCTAATCTTCAGAGCTGCTCTCCTGGGCGGAAGCTTCTAATCTCACTGATGTTTGGAGATGGCGTAACCCTTCTTGGAGGGCTTATACATGTCACTCAGCTTCACACAAAACCCTCTCACGTATAGACCTTGCCTTTTCGGGGGGATCTGTCCTACCCAGGGTTCGGGATATCACCATTCTCCCCCGCGGCATATCCGATCACGCCCCGCTTGCCTTGAAGCTGTGCATGTCCTGTACACCGGGGGAGAGTTTGTGGAGACTGTCCAGGTTCTGGCTGTCTGATTCCAGAATAGTGGAACCATATAGGTCTTAGGCAATGCAATATTGGTGGGAGTTGGATCAATCAGTGTCTCTGATCATGTCTTGGGACACATTTAAGGCCTTTACCAGGGTCAACTTGCAGTCGCATATCCGCAAGGTCCGTAAAGGTCTGAGGGAGGAGACCCGAAAGGCTGCGGAGAGGGTGGCAGCACTTGAGGAGGAATACTCCGAGTCGGGGACTCCGAGAGCATATTCTAACTTCCAGGCAGCGTTGAGGGATGTTCTACTACTACGCACATCAGCTACCAAAACAAAGTTTCTACATCAGTCCTAAAGAATCTTTGAGCATGGGGAGAACACAGGCATTATGCTGGCATGGTTGGCGAGGGAAAGCTCCTCCCGGTGACTATCTCGTCCATATGTGACTCGGATAGGACGACTCTGACAGAGCCCTCTTCCATCAATGACAGATTTGCGTCATTCTATCGGGAACTCTATGGTTCTCGAATGGAGTGCACGGACGAAAAACTGACGGCATACCTTGACAGGGTGGAGCTCCCTTGCCTGACATCCACATTTAGAGAAGCTTTAGATGGTTCTATCCTATTAGAGGAATTACAGAGGGCAGTTACCTCCTTGCAAAACAGCAAAACGCCAGGTCCAGATGGGATACCTGCCGAATTCTTTAAAACTTATGCTGAGGAAATATTACCATCGTTTAGACTAGTACTGCAAAAGGCCATGGAAGGGAACTCATTACCCCTGACAATGGCTGAGGCAGTAATAGTGGTCATCCTTAAACCTGGTAAGCCCCCTGAACAGTGTTCTTCATATCGCCCAATCTCCCTCCTTAATGTGGACGCCAAGCTGTTGGCTAAGGTGTTGGCCACTCGCTTGAACACTGTAATTACGGCATTGGTGCACGCGGACCAGTCTGGCTTTATGCCAGCCAGAGGGACCAACATAAACATCCGACGCCTCCTTACATATCTCTCCAGGGCGGGCGGGGACGGCCCGGGCGTAGTCGCCTCCTTAGAAGCCGAAAAGGCTTTTGACTCGGTCGAGTGGCGCTACCTCTGGACGGTCCTTCACAAATTCGGGTTTGGCCCTCGTTTTATCAGCTGGGTCCAAATGTTATACCACAATCCCACTGCCCGCATACGCACAAACAATTCGCTCTCCTTGCCGTTTCCCCTGTCCAGGGGCATCAGACAGGGCTGCCCACTATCCCCTGGATTATTTGCGCTAGCCATGGAGCCTATGGCAGCTCATATTAGATCCGCCCCTTCAGTAAAGGGAATCCAAGTTGGCGTAGTAACAGATTAAATATCCTTATATGCCGATGATACACTCCTCTTCCTCAAGGACATTTCCTCCCTCCCACCAGCGCTTCACATAATGGATGAATTCGGCTCATTTTCTGGCATTGGGGGAAATCACTCCTTTTTTCACTAAATGTGTCGGGTCACCACCCACCAACAGGCACCCCCCTCAACTGGACATCTGAATTCAAATACTTAGGTGTAAAGATTGGAACTACGCTGTCCTCATACTATGAGCTGAACCTTCAACCATTACTTAAAAACTTCTCGCAGAGATGTGGAGCCTGGAGGACCCTTCCCCTATCACCAGTAGGTAGGGTAAAGTTAGTTAAAATGATTTATCTCCCCAAATTCCTTTACCTTTTTTGAAATGCCCCTTTGATTCTACCGGCTTCATTCTTCATTCAAAATAAAAAGTATAATATCTTCCTTTGTTTGGAACGGAAGACCCCCACGACTAGCTGTTACCACCCTTCAGCTGCCCATCACCCAGGGGGGCCTGTCCCTACCCTATTTTCAGATCTACTTCTGGGCGGCTGTCCTGGTGACGGTCAGATAGTGGTTTTCCCAATTACAAGACAACCCAGCAATGACCTTGGAGGCAGCCATAATGGGCTCATACTCCTCTCTCAGCAATGTGGTATTCAGGGGGGGCGAGATCTCACCCTGGCATCACGGAGCTGATGCGCACAACCATCACTGTATGGAACAAAGCCAGAATCCGTTTTAGCTCTCCTGAGACGTTCTCTCCCCATATTCCTCTCTGGGGCAATCCCAATCTACCACATTTGAACATTGTTCCAGACCCCCAGGTCTGGGCAAGGAAGGGTATAGTCAAATCGAAGCATATAGTTACCGGGGGTAAACTGAGATCCTTCTCTGATCTAAAAAGTGCCTACGCATTACCAGGATGGATGTTGTTTTGATACTATCAGCTTCGACATGCGTATGGGAAACAGTTCAAAGCACAAATCATACTGGGATCAGACCCTGTGGAGGGACTACTTACTGCCAAGATCATAGATAAACCCCTTTCCTCCCTGTACTTCCACTTGTCCATAGCCCCGCTAAAGAAACTTGAAAAAACCCTAGCTAAGTGGAAATCCGACATCCCAGACCTATCAGAGGAGGATTGGGAGACATGTGTATCTTCCTTTGTCACTAATATTATCTTGGCCAGAGACTGATTTATGCAGAAGTTCCTCCACAAGGCCTACTACACTCCTAAGCGATTGACAATCATGAACCCTAGCACCCCAGTGGCCTGCCCTAGATGTCTCCGCCTCGGAGACTTTTGGTCAGAGATAGCCGACACCGTCAGCCGGGTTACCTCCCTGGAACTTGGAACAGACCACAAAATGATGCTGCTTAATGTTTTTCTCTCTAGGGTAAGGGATAAATATACTAGGCTATTCCTGAATTATGCTACTTTCTATGCCCATAGAGAGATATTCCTCCATTGGAAAGACAATATGCCTCCCAGGGTGTCCTCATGGCGCCTAACACTGAACTCGGTGTTGCCACTGTATAAGCTTACCTATGCCAACCGAAATTGCCCTAGCAAATTTGACAAAATATGGTCGGGATGGATAGATGCCTGGGGCATGGAGGTGGCGGGTGACCATTAAGAGATTGCTGTTGGACTTGCCCCGTAACAGTGTAATACTCCTATGATGTCCTGAATGTCTAACCATTGTTTGAGCTTTGTGATCTTAGCAAAGTTGATGAGATCCTTCCTTCACCCCCTGCCCTCCTCCTCCCCCCCCCCCCCCCCCCCTATTCATTTAAAGGTTTTATCTAGACATGTACACTGCTGAAAAATTTGGGGTTTTTTTCGTTTTTGTTTCATTTGGTTTTTGTTGGATCATTTGATGATTGATATTTGTTATTTCAAATAAATTCGTAACTTCGGATGAATTCAAATTCATTACACTACATTTGTTTAGATTTTTCGTTATTTTGTTCATTTGTAATAATTTGAAAGAACGAAAACTTGAAATTCAAAAAAACAAAAATCCGAAATTCGAAAATCCGAAAGAACGAAAAATCCGAAAATAAGAATGAAAATTCGAAAATTTGAAAGAACAAAAAACATTCAGATCATTTGTATTGTAATTAAAATTTTAAATTTGTTAACCATTATTATAGTTATTATTATTATTATTATTATTATTATTATTATTATTATTATTTAATAATAATAATAATAAAAATTATAATAATAGTTAATAATCCAAAAATGAGAGTGAAAATCCGAAAACTAGAAGACCCCATAAAAATCAAAAATCTGAAATATTAACTAACTAATAATAACTATTACTAACTATTAAATTATAGGTATTAGAATTTCCTGTCAAATTTGGCTGTTAGGTAACGAATACAAATTTATCCGAAGTTACGAATTATCCAAAATAACGAATGCCGGATAACTCGTAACTTCGGATAAATTCGTATTTGAACAGCCAAATTTGAAAGGAAATTCCAATACCTATAATTTAATAGTTTATAACTATTATTATAGTTTTTACTATTATTATTATTATTATTATTATTATTATTATTTTTTATTATTAATAAATAAAAATAATTAAAAAAATCTATAATAATGGTTAATAAACCTAATATTTTAATTAGAATATAAATTATCTGAATGTTTTGTGTTCTTTCGAATTTTCGTTCTTATTTTTTGGATTTTTATTCTTTCTGATTTTCAGATTTTCAAATTTTTGTACTTTCTGATTTTCGAATGCTTTAAAATTTTTTACAGGTTACCTGTTTAGAGTTACAGAGGAGATCCAGCACTAGAATTATTGCTCTCACGCTAATGTTCGCATCGATAGCGCAAATGTGTGGTTTTATTGTTGTTTACATATGTGGGCGCGACCTACGTATGCGTTCGCTTCTGCACGCAAGCACACGGGGACGGGGGGGCACTTTAAAAAAAAAAAAATTTCTACTGCTTATTTTACTTTTACTTTTCTATTTTGACACTCCTTTTTTATTTTTTTTTAATCACTTTTTTTCCTGTTACATGGAATTTTACTTTCCTTGTAATAGGAATAGTGCATGACAGGTCCTCTTTACAGCGAGATCTGGGGTCAATAAGTCCCCAGATCTCACCTCTAGGCTGGGAAGCCTGAATAAAAAAAAAAAAAACGATTCTGGCTTCCCAGCCGAGGCGGCGGCATCTTTTCAAATGCAGAGGCCGGGTGTGACTTCATAACATCACGCCTGGTCTCCGAAAGATCGTGGAGCCGTCCCGGGGCCACCTGGCCCACCAGATTCTCTATGGAAAAACTTCCGTCATGGACTGATTGCCTCTCCCTCTCGCGGATTGTATGGGCGAGCTGGCTGTGGCTCCCCTCCTGCTGCCTGTAAGAGCGATCAAGTGGCTGAACAGCTGCTATGATTGTTCTTACGGTGTAGGGAATCGCCGGCTGTAAAAGAAGATATCTGAATGATGTAGCTGCAGGCATCATTCAGATATCCCCACTCAAAGTCCAGGATGTTATATGACATCTTTGGGTGGGAAGTGATTGACAAATATGTTGAATTTTGATGAAAAAACAATTTGGAACTAAACAAATTGCACGTGTCTAGTTTTATCATCTGAAATTGGAGTAAAGCCTTGAAACTTTGAAACAAGTACCCAACACAGGGTCATCCCATTGTCATGACTAGATCTCAAGCCTATTTGAAATGTCAAGCCTTTATTTCCACTTGTAGAACTGTCTGTCTGTATGTCGTAATTTTAACTGCTTTACACCAGGAAATGCTTTTAACTTCTTCCTTCTTTCAGTGGAAATGCTCTTCATGTCTTACCACTTCAGTGCTCCAGGGGGCGTGTCTGACCAGGTCTGTTAGATCAGTGTTTCTCAACTCCAGTCCTCAAGGTGCCCCGACAAGTCATGTTTTCAGGCTTTCCATTATTTTGTACAGGTGATTTGATCAGTTTCACTGCCTTAGTAATTACCACAGCTGTTTCATCTGAGGAAAATCCTGAAAACATGACCTGTTGGGGCACCTTGAGGACTGGAGTTGAGAAACACTGTGTTAGATTATGGAGAGCACTGGGCGACGTGGTCAGATCTTGGTGACTATTGGACTATCCCATTTAAGGGCTTGTGTTCACAGGCTTTGGGCTTGTGTCAATGCCATCAGTTTGAGGTGCTATTAAGACCATTCAGAATTCATTGACAGTTGCATTAGACCTGCACCTGACCTGCTCCAAGTTTCCATTGTCATCGACTTATGCAAAACCTGCTTGAAGCGAAAAAAAAGCCCATTGACAAATGGCATACTGCTATGAAAGGTGGAGCCTCTTACTGTCCCTGAGATTAATCATTGTGATGTAATGTGCCAAACCCTAATAAAATTGTATTGTAACAGAAAGAAATACGGAGGTACTGTAAGACTATGGAAATGTAGGCCGTTAGTACAGTGTTTATCTGACTTTTTATCTATCTCCATGGCTTCAGTAAGGCAGAGGTTTACTTTAATGTGCCTGAAATGTATTTTAAGTTCATACATATGGTTCTTGTCTTACCTCATATCATTATCAGACACTGACAGACCCATCGGAAACTTCAATACCCTTTCACCTCATTCCTGCCCGGGCCAATTTTAAGCTTTCAACGCTGTCACATTTTGAATGACAATTACTCAGCTACGCAATATTGTACCTAAATAAATGTTTTATCATTTTTTTGAGACAGAATTATTGTTCATAATAATGAACACTATATGACTTTATGAACAATAATTTTGAAACAACCAATCACCATATGGATGCATGTTATAGCACTTTTTACTAGTATGATTATTTCTTTTCATTTATATGTTCATTTTTAAGTGTTCATAACTATTTGTTGCACTATTGACTCTTTTTACAGTCACTAGTTACTGGATGTATCAGGGTGTGCACTTTGGTTATCACATATATATATAATGTGAAGAGTATATTTGAAAGTGCAGCGTATATATTTATTTCTGGTATTTAATTAACAGTTTGTTTTCTTTTTGCTATATAAATGAAAAATACATGACAGTTTCTGTCATAAAATTTTGCAAATAAATGTTCTCTCTTCATAAAACGTAGACCAAGATGTATTCTGCTACATTTCTTTTGTATAAAATAATCAAAATCAGTGTACTGTATATTAGTCTGTGTGAAAGTTATAGAGTCTACAAACTATGGTATATATATTTGAAAATTGATCAATCCTGTTGTACTGGTGACCTGTCTCATTTCTTGAGGCCCTAAAATGCCAGGACAGTACAAATACTCCCTTTTTTGAAAAATTAAGATATAAATAACAATTATATTTTTTTTACATTTTGTCACCAGAGCAGTCCCGTGTCACCATATGACTGGTGTGGGGGAGATCAGGGACACTGACTGGTGACAGTATGTAAAAAAAAAAAAAAGATCATATTTAAAAGTGTTTACAGTCTTTTAAACTTTTTTTTTACAATTTGTTTTTGTTTTCTTTTTTACATACTGTCAACAGAGCAGTATATTGTCAACACAGTGACACTGTAATGCTCTAGGGAGGTGATCGGGGTTTTTTTTTTATATATACTATGATTGCTTATCACGAATAACTGTACCAGTAATCATTTTTACACTGAGAATGGCATCTAATCATGTGCCATTATGTACTATTGTGAATGACCACATCTATCACATGGTACAGGTCCGCTGTGATTGGCCCTGTACTATGTGATTACTGTGACAAATCATATAGATCACAATAGAACACAATGGCTATGAATGACAGCCATTGTTTACAAATGGCATGTGATTGCTGTGATTGGTCACAGAGATCACATAGTACCAGGGCCGCACACAGCGGCCTGGCACAACAATCCACTGTGTCTGGTGGATGCAGCGGGTTACATTTCATGCTGCTGCATGGAACCTAGGGCGCAAGAGCAAGAGGACGTCATCCACCCAGGATAACAAAGCACCCGCCCGGCATTATTATTACAACAGGCTGGGTGGGAAGTGGTTAATAAACTACTCCACACATCCACACATTATTTTCTCAATAAAAAGATCCCTTTATCACCTTCACATATAACACTTAAAGCTGAACTCCAAAATTACAAAATATTGTCTATTCCAAGAGTCATATGTATTCTTGCTTGAATCTTGGTGTGCTTTGTGTATTTCTTCCAGATCTGTGCAGTAATCCAGTGTGAAACGTTGCTTCTGTTCAGGAGCTCCCTGTAATAAAGACCAGTCACTGCTGCCCTCTCTCCTTGTGCAGAATGACTGGTCTTGTCTCCGCCCCCTCCTGTAGTTTTCTGC
Organism: Lithobates clamitans; assembly: GCA_037952925.1. NCBI lineage: Eukaryota > Metazoa > Chordata > Amphibia > Anura > Ranidae > Lithobates > Lithobates clamitans. Next base: position 734,130 of record JBBGZY010001451.1, on the reverse strand, counting down.
AGGCAGTCTGTAGTGGGTGGGGCCTGCTGGGTCCCTCCCACAGCTCTGCTTTCTGCATAGACTAATGTACAGGATAGTGATGATGTCATTGCTACTTTTACAAGGCAATATCTGGGTCTGCATGTAAGTCCTTTATGACTACGGAATAAAATGCTTAAACATTTGAATATATTTAAATGCCCAAAGTTCAATTTAAAATTTACAGATGCCTCATATAAGACCCACGAGTGATATGGAGGATGATATATTTAGTCTGTGTTTCAAGACTAAACCAATACATGCAAAAACTGAGCCAATCAAATTTCAGAAAAGAAAAAACTAAGAAAATAACTTGCTTTCCCCATCAATTTTAGTTCTAGAATGAATATTAACAATGAAACTGTTTTCTTTTTTGGTAAAATGTATTTTCAAATGGCAAGAAAACAATACACTGAGATTTCATTTCAATTGAGGCTGTCAATTAAATACACAAAAGTAATACACAAGAAATGCAGCAAAATATTCAAAAGCACTAAACAAAAAAATCATTATATTGTATACCAGTTTTTGGAAAAGAGTTTTAATGACATTTATGGCTGAACATTCTTAGGGGCATATTTATAAACAATGTGACATTCACCAAACATTCACTGCAGATAAATCTTTCTGGTGCATATAATTTTAAATGGCAGTGATTGAATAATTCACTGTATATTTAAACACATTTATCATGAAGATTCACCTGCAGTCATTTTTTGGCTAATGTCACAATTACTACTTTATAAATATGCACCAGCATAGAAATTCAAGATATTAGAGTTGAGCCATATTTCCAATTCACAGCTGAATTCCTGTGCTGTAATTCCTTAAAGCCCAACTCCAGCCCTAAAATGTTTGATTTTCCATCACAGCCCAGCATCCCAGTGAGCGAGGGGGGGGGGGGGCAGAGCAGAGAGCGGCAACTGACAGTCACCAGCTCTCTGCTCAGTGATCTGTAAGAAATGAGCAATCGGCAATGTTTGATTGTTCGGTTCTCAGTGTTAGAGCCGGTGGGGGACCGATGCTGCATCCACCTGAATGTGAAAAAAAATCCCATACGTTCATTTTAAAATCAGTACACAGAGGCCGAAAATTGGCTGGTTCAGCAGGAACTGGTTGAGTTTCGGTCCGTGTGTGCAGCCAGCTTCGCTCGAACGGTCATGCTTCAAAACCAGCATGTGATCAGTGCTGGCAGCCAATGATCAGTGTATTCTGGAGGGGAGGAATCTTTGTTTTATGTTATTTTCCTTTTTTTCCTCACATTTTCCAATGTCTTCAGGCCAATCACATGATGCCTCTTCTTCTTCAGGCTGAGTGGCCTTTAACAATGCAGAGTGCGGTGCTGATGTGATGACATCAGAGCTGCTTTCTGCACTATTCCACAGTGTGTACTTAGCACCATGATAAAGCCCTGCACTCACAGTATGTCCTCAGTCTTCCAGGTTGAGTGATGCTGGACATCATTCAATTTAGAAGACTGAGGACATTTTGTGGTAGAGAAGAGGTACTGCGTTGGGTAGCTCTAAATTAAAGAAGACATTCTGAAAAAAGCGCACATTTTATATATATATATATATATATATATATATATATATATATATATATATATATATATATATATACACACACACACACACACACACTCGCACACTTTTTTTTTTATATAGATACAGTGCATCAGGAAAGTATTCACAGCGCTTCACTCTTTCCACGTTTTGTTATGGTACAGCCTTATTCCAAAATGGATTAAATTCATTATTTTCCTCAAAATTCTACAAACAATAATGACAATGTGAAATAAGTTTGGTTGAAATCTTTGCAAATTTATTAAAAATAAAAAAATAAAAAAATCACATGTACATATGTATTTACAGCCTTTGCCGTGACACTCAGAATTGAGCATAGGTGTATCCTGTTTCCAATGATCATCCCTGAGATGTTTTGACAACTTGATTGGAGTCCACCTGTGGTAAATTCAGTTGATTGGGCATGATTTGGAAATGCACACACCTGTCTATATGAGGTCCCACAGCTAACAGTGCATGTCAGAGCACAAACCAAGCCATGAAGTCCAAGGAATTGTCTGTAGAAATCAGAGACAGTATTGTATCAAGGCACAGGTCTGGGGAGTTGTACTGAATTATTTCTGCAGCATTGAAGATTTCAATGAGCACAGTGGCCTCCATCATCCATAAATGGAAAAAGTTTGGAACCACCAGGACTCTTCCTAGAGCGGGCCACCTGGGCAAACTAAGCGATCTGGGGAGAAGGGCCTTAGTCAGAACCCGATGATCACTCTGACAGAGCTCCAGCATTCCTCTCTCCACAGAGAAGAACCTTCCAGAAGAACAACCATTGCTGCAGCACCAATCAGGCCTGTATGGTAAAGTGGCCAGACAGAAGCCCACATGACACCCTGCCTGGAGTTTGCCAAAAGGCACCTGAAATACTCTAAGACCACAAGATCAAAATTCTCTGGTCTGATGAAACAAAGATTGAACTCTTTGGCCTGAATGGCAAGCATTGTGTCTGGAGAAAAACAGGCACCGCTCATCACCTGGCCAATACCATCCCTACAGTAAAGCATGGTGGTGGGAGCAACATGCTGTGGGGATGTTTTTCAGTGGCAGGAACTGGGAGACTAGTCAGGATCGAGGTAAAGATGAATGCAGTAAGGTACAGAGACATCCTTGATGAAAACCTGCCCCAGAGCACAGACTGGGGCAAAGATTCATCTTTCAACAGGACAATGACCCTAAGCACACAGATAAGATAATATAGGAGTGGCTATGGGACAACTCTGTGAATGTCCTTGAGTGGCCCAGCAAGAGCCCAGACTTGAACCCGATTGAACATCTCTGGAGAGATCTGAAATTGGCTGTGCACCGATGCTCCCCATCCAACCTGATGGAGCTTGAGAGGTCCTGCAAAGAAGAATGGGAGAAACTGCCCAAAAATAGGTGTGCCAAGCTTGTAGCATCATACTCAAAAAGACTTGAGGCTGTAATTGGTGCCAAAGGTGCTTCAGCAAAGTATTAAGCAAAGGCTGTGAATACTTATGTACATGAGATTTTTTTCATCTTTTATTTTTAATAAATTTGCAACGATACCAAACAAACTTTTTTTACGTTGTCATTATGGGGTATTGTTTGTAGAATTTTGAGGAAAATAATTAATTTAATCCATTTTGGAATAAGGCTGTAACGTAACAAAATAAAAAAAAGTGAAGCGCTGTGAATACTTTCCAGATGCACTGTATATACATGCCCCTTTCACACATGCCTTCCATTTGTTTCATCAGTTCAGCCACCAGTCATCAGTTTATCAGTTATTTTCCATGTGTTTTTTTTACTATTTTATTGCTATCACATAGGGGACCAATATGTGATAGCAGATACATGACAGGTCCTCAGGTCCTCTTTTGGGGTGGGGGGGGGGGTTGGCAGTGTGTGCAGGGAAAGGGGCAGGACAGGAGAGGTCAAGAGCAGTCTGTACAGACTGTATGACCCCTTTCACACCGAGGGCGTTTTGCAGGCGCTATAGCGTTAAAAATAGCGCCTGCAATCCGTGCTCAAACAGCTGCTCCATTGTTTCCAGTGTGAAAGCCCGAGGGCTTTCACACCAGAGCGGTGAGCTGTCAGGACGTCAGGAAAAGTCCTTCTTTGGAGCGGTGAAGGAGCGGTGTGTTTACCGCTCCTCCACTGCTGCTCCCCATTGAAATCAATGGGGCAGCGCTGGGATACCGCCGGCAAAATGCCACTATTGCAGCGCATTGCAGGCTGTTTTAACCCTTTCTCGGCCGCTAGCGGGGGGGTAAAAACGCCCTGCTAGCGTCCGAAATGCGCCGCAAATCCGACGGTAAAACGCAGCTAAAAATAGTGGCGTTTTACCGCTGACGATATAGGTGGCTCAGTGTGAAAGGGGTCTATAGGCAACTCCTTTGCCAGCGCTGACTGTATTTGTCTGCTTTTTTTCCTTTTATTCTGGAGCTGTCATTTTTATGGGGGGGGTTGGGGCAGAGAAAGGCAGGCCTTTTCCCCCCACATTGAATGGTTGCCCCTAACAACCAATGCAAAAACGGATGAAAAACTGAGCATTTTTCAGTTTGCATCTATTTTTCGTCCGATCCATTTTTTTGACGGATGAAAAATAGGGCTTTCATACGTTCAAAAAAAAGCTGATGTTGACGGAAACAGATGAAAATGGATGAAAATAGATGATCATCCGTTTTTCCTTAGGAATGCATTGATGTCCGTTTTTCATACATCAACGGATGGATGAAAAACGGACGAATGGTCTGTATGTGTGAAAGGGGCCCAATATATTTATATATATATATATATATATATATATATATATATATATATATATATATATATATATACACTGTATATACTCGAGTATAAGTCGAATTTTTCAGCACATTTTTATGTGCTGAAAGTGCCCCCCTCAACTTATACTGGAGTCAAGCACTTTTCTGCAGCAAAAAATTTCATTTTCCGAACCGATTTTGGGGCCCCGTATCTCAGGGCCATTTTGTGCTAGGAACCCCAAATTTGGTGTGCAAACCCAATGGAAATGGTACCATAACACATCCAAAGATGGGGTTCCTAGCACTAAGTGGCCCCGAGATACGGGGCCCCAAAATCGGTTCGGAAAATGTCATTCTCTGCTGCAGAAAAGTGCTTGACATTTTCTGAACCGATTTTGGGGCCGCATATCTCAGGGCCACTTGGTGCTAGGAACCCAAACTTTGGTGTGCGAAACCCAGTAGAACTGGTACCACAACATATCCAAAGCTGGGTTTCCTAGGACCAAGTGGCCCCGAGATACAAGGCCCCAAACCTGGTTCAGAAAATGTCATTTTCTGCTGCAGAAGTGCTTGACATTTTCTGAACCGATTTTTGGGGCCCTGTATCTCGGGGACACTTGGTGCTAGAAACCCCAGCTTTGGAAATTTTATGTTCCACTGGGTTTGCACACCAAATTTAGGGTTCCTAACACTAAGTGACCCCAAGATACAGGGCCCCAAATTCGGTCAACTGTGTCCATCTGCAGCAATGTCATTTCGGGACCCTTTGGGTTCAGAGACCCCAAATTTTGGCTGCAGCTAGGGGGCATCTAGGAACCCTTAACTACCGAGTTTGAAGTTTGGGGGACCTATGGCTGCAAATGGGCACAATGAGGCTGCAAATGGGCATTGTTGACCCTCTTTTCCACTTACAGTAGCTGTGCATTTCTCACCCTCGTCTTATACTCGGGTCACTAAGTTTTTCCCATTTTTTTGTGGTAAATTAGGGCCTCGACTTATACTCGGAACGACTTATACTCGAGTATATACGGTATATATATATATATATATATATATATATATATATATATATATATAATGTGTGTGTGTGTGTGTGTGTGTGTGTGTGTGTGTGTGTGTGTGTGTATGTATGTATGTATGTATATGTATATATATATATATATATATATATATATATATATATATATATATAATCCTGGAGTTGGACTTTAGGAACTGCTATTGGTTATTTGTTATAGCTTATTTAGAGATGTCAGCTCTATTCTTTTCACAGTGAGTTACTGACCTGGAACTAGTATTTAAGTCATTTAAATCAAAACTCCTGGCTTGCATGTTTATTTCAGGTCAGTGACTCACTATGCAGTAAATCATCTTGCCAGCAACCGGATCACTAAAGAGACTATTCATCTGGTCCTAAGATGTTGCTTCTTTGCTGTTTGAATGTCCGTCGAATCTTGCTCACCAGCAACAAAAGTGCATCTCTATACTGGTTTGGCCAGTAAGGGAGCAATGTCGTAGAAGCAGGTGAGTGTTCATGCTCCTCTTTTAACAATACTGTTGCTGGCAAGTTTCCACCAATCACAGGATCACTAGTTTGACGTGGCCCTTATTTCTGTCTGTACACAACTTCGGCCCACGCAAAACATGACTGCTGTAGCAAAATGCTTGCCAGTCCGAACCTTGCTCATTCACAGTCTGCAATTATAAAGCTTCAATAACACAAAAAAACTGCAAATTTGAAGTTGGCATTATTGCTATCTACTTCTCTGTATTTATTTTTTTGACCAGCTTTTGCATACAAATAAAGTTTTTATAACAACATTAAAGGCTGCCCTTCCTGTATCCTCAAAGTCACACCGAGAACAGCATGCAACAAGGTAACCTTTATTAAATCTAATAAAAAATAGAACCAGTAAAAAAGAGAACAGTATCAAAGGTGAGGCTAAAAGCACACCACCTATCATAGCTCCGATGTGACAAAAACATGTAGTTTGGCTAGAAACGTGTTCAAGGTCCCATGGCGGAACAGATTCATCTGGATAGTGAGGAGGAAGTCCTGGGGCGCTGTGATTTGATGTTGGACGGCCACAAGGCCACTGTGGGAGTTGTCGTTTTTTGCGAGGAAATAACCCTTCTCGTTCCCGCTGGTGATGGACAGCTGAATGCTATCGCCCACAATGACATGGGAGGGGCCCATGCGGAAAATGTCGGCGGGGACAGGGACGTTGGTGGGGAAGGATAGGTGGTGGTGTGTTATTCTCAGGGGCTGGCTCTGGCACTCAATGTCAAAACAAGGCATGCGCTCGCAGCTGCTGCAAGAAAAGTGAGAGACAAGAACAGAAAAGAATTAGTGCGCATGAAGCAAGCGTGTCAGCCAAGAAGGAGAGATAAAAGACTGGTTGGTGTGAAGAACCAATCTTCAGGAGTGGTCTGTAAGGGAAACTCTGGATAAGTCATCTAAAAACCTGAATAGGAAACTAAACATTTAGAGGAACACTGTTGGTTTTGCCATTATTTTTAGAAAGCTGAAGAAAAGGATAATGGTGTTACCAAGGCCAACTAGTCAAGTGTTAGGACCCACTCAGACTGTTGGTTAATGGTTGACACGCGTTTTGTTAAAGAGACCATGTCAGGTCTCCAATCAAATGAAACTACCAATGTCAGCAACAGGGAACAATCACAGTCTGAGGCTGATGATGAGGAGTTTCCTTCCTTCAAATACGTCCCCTGTATCCTGTGATGCAATACCCGGAAAGAGTGGAGCTCAGCACTGTCATAGTTCCCTGTTGCCTGTGGCCAGGCAAGCTTGCATAGTGTTCCAACTACTACCCTCCTATGGCTTGCATTTTAACACTTTTCTGGTGAATCTTTTTCAATTGTATTGATGGCTTTGAAGATCCTTCTTCATGGTTTAAGTGCTATATTATCCTGAGTTCCCCTTTAAGCAGTACCTGGCACCTGAATAAAATGACAGTAGTCAATTTTTTGAAAGAGAATGCAGCCAGCTAGTTGGCTAGGAACTAGTGACATCACTGGGTCTTATTTGAAAAAAAATAAATAAAAAAGAAGTAGAACTGTAGCTGTTAGGCTTCATGCACACGAGACGCCGGTGCAAACTCTGCTGAACGTGTTTGCGTCTAGAAGCGTCTGCAGAGCAGAGAATGACATTTTGCGACCCAACTTTGGGGCTCCGTATCTCAGGGCCACTTGGAGCTAGAAACCCTAGCAAAAAGTGGCCCCGAGATAGGGGCCCCAAAGTTGGGTGGCAAAATGTCATTCTCTGATTTTGGAGCCCCGTATCTCGGGGTCACTTGGTGCTAGGAACCCCAAATTTCATGTTCTAACACAGTGGCCCCGAGATACGGGGCCCCAAAGTCGGGTCGCAAAATGTCATTCTCTGTTTTTGTAAAGTGCTTGACATTTTGCGACCCAAATTTGGGGCCCCGTATCTCGGGACCACTTGGTGCTAGGAACCCGAAATTTGGATATGTTGTAGGGCTAGTTCCACTGTGTTTGCACACCAAATGTTGGGGTTCCTAGCTCCAAGTGGCCCAAAGATACCGTACAGGGCCCCAAAATCGGGTCGCAAAATGTCATTCTCTGCTGCAGAAGTGCTTAACATTTTGCGACCCGATTTGGGGCCCTGTATCTCGAGGCCACTTGGCGCTATGGACCCCAAGTTTGGATATGTTGTAGTGCTAGTTCCACTGTGTTTGCATACTAAATTTGGGGTTCCTAGCACTAAGTAGCCCCGAGATATGGGGTCCCAAAGTCGGGTCGCAAAATGTCATTCTCTGCTGCAGTTTACCATCATATTTCTGTGTTTTCTGGTCCAAAAAATAGGGTTCCTTTAAAAACACTTATAAACGCAAACGCGGCTAAACTCGGTACCGGCGTTTAGCCACGTTTGGCGTCTGAAATGTTGAAAACTTTTGCGTCTGAACCCATTTTTTTGCTTCTGGAAAAACGAGGTTAAACACAACTATCTAAAAACGCCAAAAAGCGAGACTGTGTACATGGACACATAGGATAACATTGAATGAGTTCAGGGGCAGTTGAAAAAAGTGTCCAACTGCCTCTGAATGCGCGTTTAACAGCGTCCCGTGTGCATGAGGCCTTACCTTCAAAAAATAAAAACAGATACTGATCAGATTTTTTACCTTGAACCAGTTTCTAAAATTGAGACCTTTTAAAAATTTGTGATTCACAAGCCATTTTGAATAATTAAAGGACCTCAGTGATGTCACTAGTGAGCTGACAGGCTCCAATATCACCTCAGGCCATAAAATGTTTCTCAGCTTCTGTGTATAGGCAACTTGCGTTCTACAAGTCCAGTTCATAGGGATATGTATAAAAGTTATGCTAATTCGTAAATTAGATTGATTAGGTTTTCAGATATCCCTATAACCTGACTTGTCAGCAGGCCTTGAAAACTGAACGATCAACTGGATGTTAATGCGGAAGCCACATCACCAACACACTGCACAAATGAACAAACCACACAAATACATTTGAATGCCACACATATCGCAGGAATAGGCAGCGTTCTGCAAATCAGCTCTTCCTGAACTACCAAATGACTGAGAAATCCACAGGCCTGCCAGGGTATTCAACAGCCATTTTATTGTTCAGAAGCCTTGTCACTGAGCATCTTCGGTGACAATCAGGCTAACAGATCAACAATGTTCTCCAAACCATGTCTGGGACTTTAGATTTAAACTGTACCATCTCATGGAGAAGAAAAAACGTTTCAAAGAATGTTTATATTATATTACAGATATCAGCAAACTGAGGAAACCATTTTGTTGGTTAAACCATTCTACCCAATGATGCAATCTCACAGTTCATTGGGAAGCAGTAAAGTCTTAAAATGTCATAGATAAGCTGAACATGGTTTCAGTGTTCAAAAAGTCTTCTTTCTTTTATAGGAAAAGCTATGCAATGGTTTTTAAATATTTTGCAACCAACATTATACAAATTATGCCATAAATAGTTTTATGTTGGCGCTGTTGGCGTATATAAATCCTGTTTAATAATAATAATAATAATCTGCTTCAGATGACTGGATGTTTGAACCGAAGATGAGCACTTTTCACTCACCTTCAGAATTCACCGGCCATATAAAGAAACCATGAATATATGGCCAGGAATCCTATGATTAATATTTCATTAATATTAACTACCACCACAAGGTCAGTTATACGCAATGGAACACCCGTAAAAGAATGAGCTCTATACTTACCTTTCTGGTGGCTCATGTATTTGAACACCACACAAATGCTCCCCAGTGGCCACAAGAACTCAAAACTCCTGCTGCACACAGTGGTTCCACCTGCCGTCTCATACGTCACTACAGGATTTTTGAGTCGGCAAGAGGAACCACGGTGTATGATGGGGGAAACAAATATTTGGGTAGGGGAATGCGTGCACTAAACAAGGAAGACTCGCAGCTCCAGGTAAGATCTAGAAGCCTAATGGAACTGGTGGGTGCCTGCCCCGGTTCACCTCCGCAGACAATTAATAAAAAGAAATGGCTGCACACCACAGTAATGATCCAACATCCTTTATTGGACATCCCAAGTAACACCACAGGACCAGAATGCCTGGTAGACACGTTTCACACAGTTCAAATGTGCTTAATCATTACAGTAATGATTAAGCACAGTTGAAATGTGTGAAACGCATCTACCAGGCATTCTAGTCCTGTGGTGTTACTTGGGATGTCCAATAACGGATCTTGGATCATTACTGTGGTGTGTAGCCATTTCTTTTATTCAGGGGAATGCGTGCACTGGGTGAGGAGCAATGCTTTGCAATAGCATTTTAAGACATAAGCTAACAAAATGTTAAGTATATTCTTTCTCTAAGTAGTGCTTGTGCAATGATCCAGCAATGGATCACTAAAGCAGTGGTCTACTGCTGCAAAAAGAAGCCTTCTCTGCTACGTTAGTTCTCTCTTGGTCTCCATACTAAAAGTATGTGCCGTGACATTACATGCGTGCTACAGACTGCCATAACGTCACATGTCTTCTACAGATTGCCATTATGTCATATGCCTGCCACAGACCACCATGATGTCACGTGCCTGCTGCAGACCACCATAACTTTGCATGCTTGCCACAGACCACCATGATGTCACATGCCTGCTACAAGCTGCTGCTATGGAAGGTCCAGGAGCTGATTGTTACACCTCCTGGTCTTAACACTGGGCCCCAGCCTTCACTGAAAGCCTGTAGTTCCAGTGTGTTTGCCAAACAGTGATGCAGAGAACAGATGCTGTCCCAGCACTAGCTGTTCCAGATGTTGAAAACCAAAATCATAACAGCAGTCCTCTCATATCATGTTTCTTTTAAAATGTACATATACTGTAGGGAAAGCTTCTTTTTTTTCTGGATTAAAAAAAAACGGATAGAGTAAGGAAGGGTTAGACTTCTGCAGTTTACAGCTATAAATTATTGTAATTCTCTTCACGTTTTCTTTCCGTGACAGTGGTCACCAGGACAGATGGAGAGAGTGAATCTCCCCAGTGGGGACAAAGACAACAATATAAAAGCTTACAGGTATTCTAACATCCCCTGCTTCATTCAAAAGAAAACAAAATATTGGCTATGGATACATTTTAATGTAAAGAAGATAAATTAGGCTTTACTTACGATTCAGTGGCTTTGCGGTAATTCTTAGGGCATTCAAATGACAAGCACCTGAACCCTCCTTGAATGTTGAAGCAGGTCTCAGTTCCGCTGCAGTTGTGTGTTCCTGTCACACATTCATCCACATCTGGGAAATAAAGACAATATTACAGGAAGTTGTCACACCCAGTTCAGGTCAATAATTAAAAACTGACTTACTATAACTGGAAAGTGCAAAATCTGATGCAGCTGTCCATGGTAGCCAATCAGCTTCTAACTTCGGCTTGTTCAATTAAGCTTTGGCAAAAAAAGCTGCAAACCGATTGGTTTCCATGCAGAGCTGCACCAGATTTTGCACTCTCCAGTTTTAGTAAAGCAACCCCAAAGTGACTACACAAGATTCCTTTGCTCCCTGGACACCACCTGCCAGAGAAAGCATATCAACATGAAAACATGTACATTATACATACACACAAGTTCTCTACATGTGTATAATTTAATTTAAAAATTAAACTTAAAGTCGAACAAAAGCGGTCAAATAAAAAAAAATGCTTGCATTAACACAGCAGTTCTTGCTTTTCTGAGCCCCCCTAGTTTGATCTTGTTGATCCAGGCAGTAGATCTATTGATCTTTCAGAGTGGGATCATTACAGCATTATCACTTTTTCGGACAGGGTAGTCAAAGAAGGACATGTCGTTTTAGGCGGACTTTAGGTAAGCAACAAAGGAATTAAGGTTTACTCTAGCTAACAGTTTTACATGGTGTATGATAACTTTTTTTTGCTAACACAACTTTATAACCCAATTTCCCAACTTATGTTTAAAATAAAATACCTACATATTAAAGAGAAAAGTAAGTTTTTTGTGTATTTTGTTACAGCATCATTTCTGCTCTATACAATTTAACACAAACTCTGTAAGTAAGTCTCCATCTAGTGGCCACAACTAGTAATAAAGGAAAAAATAATTTACCTTGACAGTTGCGACCATTGGGCGCCAGCGTGTATCCGGTGAGAGGACAGGTACATCGGAAGCTGCCAGGAATGTTATTGCAACGGTATGAACAAATGTGGCCCCCAGTTGGCAAAGCACATTCATCAATGTCTGGAATGACAATGAAAATAGTGTATTGGTTAGAATAACATACTGGACCAGCCGTATGGTACTCTAGGCTTAAGGTAAAACCTGTCATAAGAGAAAGATGCTGCTATTGCTTATTATCTTTAGAAATTGTTATTTGCTTGGTTGTTATGTTGGAGACAATGGTCATCAGGACACAAGACGAGAGTGAATCTCCCCAGTGGGGACACAGACAGCAATAAAAATCTGACAGAGGTTCTAATGCTTCATCACTCTATCAAAAATAAATAAAAAAAACAAAACAAACTGGCTTTAGATATACTTATTGTATAGCCCTCAGCTCAGTATTTTTTGTGAGAAAATCTAATGTAGTGTCAGATCTATGAACCTAATTGACATCATCTTGGCTGAGAAAGATTATTTTTTAGGGTAGATGCAAGGTATATTGGCAGCAGATCCCCCAACCTTTCTGAAATTATTATTTGGCTTAGGGATATAACTCGCTTAACAGCCTAATCTTTGCTTTTAACTGGAAATATTGCACTGGGAAGACAAAGTTACCAACTAAGTATCTTTTATTTTATTCTCAGTTTTTGAGGTGAACATAGGCATAAAACAACACATAGACAGACATTACAGTTGCACGAGTAACAATAATGGTACGAGTTTTGCAATACAGCACAACCTTGACAAAAACAGGGTGCTAAAAAAATAACAGATGATCAACTCATAGGGGTTGATTTACTAAAGGCAAATAGACTGGGGATGATTTAATAAAGGCAAAAAGAGTTGCTCCCAAGTTTAGTAAATGAGCAGAAGCTCTGCTGACTTCCATCATCCGATCACGTACAAGCAAAGATGCTGTTTTTTAATTTTCCTTGCATATGATTGGATATTCTTTACAAAGTGAAATGTTAGTGTATTTACATTTACTAAGAAAAAAGAGTGCAACTGCACCTGCAGTGTGCACAGTCTAAATTCACCCCTCAGAGAGCAGGTATAGACAGTATATACAAATAAAGTGGTCCTAAAGGCTAAACATTTTTTACTTTAATGCTTTCCCTGCATTAAAGTGGTTGTAAACCCTTTACAACCACTTTATACTACAGACAAGCCTATAATTAGGCTTACCTGTAGCTACACTGGATATCTCCTAAACCTGCACGGTTCAGAAGATATCCCAGTATTTGCATGTGCCGATGTCATAGGCACATGCGCACTTAAGCAAACTGAAGCAATGTCGCGTACGTAATCACAGCACCGGAGCCCCGATACCCGGAAGTAACCCCCCCGGGAGATGTCGGCCAACGGAGTGGTGAACGAGGACCGCTGCGGGGGCTTTGATCTCAGGTAAGTAATTCATAATGAGCTAGTATACTACATGCAGCAAATAATAATTGCCCCACAACATTGGTGAAAGCATTAAGGTCAGGGTATCCAAATATACAAGGAAGTGGGTGATTAGGAATGGAAACACCATAAGGATTACTGCTAGAGGTAAATCAGATTGTCTGGGGAAGCTCCACGCCTAACACATTATGGGGAGTCTCAACCAATGGTATGCAAGAAAGCTGAGGTTCTGTAAGCCCGGTGGAAAATGAAAAATTGTGTCAACTTATGAGAGAGGGACAAAGAAACCGAGGTAAGGTTCTGAAGAATTTCCTCCCAGAGTTCTCCAGGAAGGCTTCCCTAAATCTTCCTCCTATCTTACAACTCAGTATCTTACCTTCACAGGTGATCCCATCCACATCACTCAATTGGTAGCCCCGGCGGCAGTAACACTGGTATGAACCATAAACGTTGGCACATTCCTGACTGCAGGGGTTGCTGGAGCATTCATCCACATCTAGAGGGTAATGACACTTAGTTATCAACAGAATCAACTCCATACATATACTGTACTTATTGCACAATCCATCCCCCTGTTTCAAGCTAAGCAGCCCTTTAAAAAATGCGCAGAATGTCTCATAACAACTTCATCCACAATGCAGTGCAAAATGGGATTGGCTGTCTTTGCTGAAAAAGATTTAAAACAGATAAAAGTTCCAGGCAGCCAGATAGAAAAGTGTCATCAAAAAAAGCTCTCTGTGCATTGCACAATGCTTGTAAGGGATAACTTACACCCCTTTCAAAAGACAACTTCGCTGGAAGAACGGTAATCCCCTCACCCCGCGGAACCATTTAAAAGTGGCCTTCAAATGGTCACGAGTTATTAAGTAATATACGTTACAAGCTGAACTTCAGAAAACACCTCAGAAGGCTAACCAGACACCAAAGAATGCTTCCATTTGATTATCATCAAGAACTTCAGACTGGTGATTCACTACTACAGATAACAGTTTGTTACAGTTGATGAGACATGATGTAATTTTAAAAATGTACTGCATTTAAAATGAGTCTAAGTCCTTCTTGGATATTTTTCTATAAATAAATAATTGTTTTCAAAAGCAGCTCCAGACAGATTCAAAATACACATACAGTATTAATGCAGCTCTGTATTTATCAACTCAACAGACTATTTGTTACACTAACCATACACTATACAATCTGACTGCATGATCTCATTTAGATCTATCATCAACTATGTAGTGCAAGGGCCTGTCTGATTTGGCAAAAATTAAAAAAATGAATGGATTGGATTGTTTGGGTGTGTCCTCATCTTGCACAGATTTGGTAAATCTAATGGTGACTAAACACATAACGATCTGATCAAATGATTCTTTACAGAATCAGATAATATGATTGGATCTAAAAAATTATTAAAAAGACAAATACTGTGTCATTGATTGATTTTGAGCAAAACTGATCTGTTTAATCAAAATTATTCTGATCAGTTTAGACAAAAAAATTGTAGTAGATAATTTAATATCATTGTTACATGTATGCATCAAACAAACTTTTTGATCTTTCAATTGTATTTCATTTCAGAGAGTAAATATGATTGTATAGAAAATTGTCCCTGTTATAACCACCATAAAGTAGATTGTACAAAGATTGTGCAATAAGGTTGTATGGCAAACCTTAGTGTAGTCAAGGGCTGCCAGGTGTCTCCTTGGTGACACGGAGATACCTAAAAAATGTTGGATCACAGGAACAAGCCATATTTTTTTACCAATGCTGAGAACGGTGCCTTCTTGATATGTCCTCCTTCTACACAGATGTGTAATGCCTCATACACACGATCAGAAATTCCGTCAGAAAAAACTTGGATGGTTTTTCCGACGGAATTCCGCTCAAGCTTGCTTTGCATACACACGGTCACACAAAAGTTCTCTGAACTTTCGACCGTCAAGAACGCGGTGCCGTACAACACTACGACGAGCCAAGAATATCAAGTTCAATGCTTCCAAGCATGCGTCGAATTGTTTCCGAGCATGCATGATTTTTTGCGCATCCGAATTGCATACAGACGAACACATTTTTGGATAGGAACTTTTTCCGACCGAAAAACAGAGAACCTGCTCTCAATCTTTTGCTGGCTGGAATTCTGCCAGCAAAAGTCTGATCAAGCATACAAACGGTCAGAATTTTTGACCAAAAGCTCACATCTGACTTTTGCTGGCAGAATTTCTAATCGTGTATATGGGGCATAAGGCTCGGTTCACACCTAATGCCGATGCCGCTCACCGCAGGAGTCCTGGGCGCCCTTGTTCACCGTTTCAGGTCTGATTTCAACCCGAATTTTGAGATGAATTTGGACCTGAAAAGAACCAAAAGATGCACAGGGCTCCTGTGCAAATTCGCACTGGAGCAGCATCGGAGATATGTGAACCGGCTCCATAGAGATCCATTCACTTTTCCGGCTATTGCGAATTGGATGCGGCGATTCCACATCCAATTTGCAATAGTGTGAACCCGGCCTAAATCAGGCCCACTTGGAGAGAGATTTTCCAACAAGCAGCAGATCTACCTTTGCAATAATGATTGTCTCTGACTCAGTGTGGGCCCGTGCATTGTGGGCACACAGGCGCCGCCCACCCCATCCAAGCGGCTGGCCCCTTTCAGGATGCCAGACGCATGGATTCCTATGGCGGGGGCGGGAGGGGGTGGTACTTTTTGAAGCACCTGATTAGAGCCAGAGCCAGAATGTGCCCTGATTCTACCCAATTGTGTGACGATAGTGAATTAATTTTCTCTATTTTCACACTAATCTTCCTCCCCACCAATCAGGAGGCAGGGCGTCAGACCCGTTTCCTGATTGGCCAAAGCGCCAGGCTATTGGATGCCTGGCGCTTAGGAAGAGGAGCAGAGGAGACACACGCTGGAGCAGATGCCGCCACCGCTCTGGTGCACTTGGAGAGGAGCTGTTGCCTGGCGGTAAGTGCCAGGGGGTCTGTCAGAGCTGCGCGCGTGGGGGGGGTGGGGGTGCTGCCAGAGCCGCAACCCACGCAAGTGGGGGGGTCGTGGGCACAGTGGCTGCATATGATGGGCACAGTGACTGTATTTGGTGGGCACAGTGGCTGCATATGATGGGCACAGAGACTGTATTTGGTGGACACAGTGGCTGCACATGATGGGCACAGTGGCTGCACATGATGGGCACAGGGGCTGCATATGCTGGGCACAGGGGCTGCATATGCTGGGCACAGTGGCTGCATTTGATGGCATAGTGGCTGCATTTGCTGGGCACAGTGGCTGAAATTGATGGCACAGTGGCTGCATTTGATGGGCAAAGTGGCTGAATATGATAGGCACAATGAGGCTGCAATTGATGTTTTTTTTAAGTATGTTTCAGAATTTTTCAGTTTGTTTGCGCCCCCCCAAAAATGTTGAGCACCAGCCGCCACTGCTCCGACTGCTGCCAATCAAAGTTCCTGGAAACAGCCAGCCTTCTGCTTTTTTATTCAGTTTCTCTTCATTGACAGTTATGAATCCTATAATGTACAAGTGTCTTACCGTCACAGTTTCTGCCATCAATAGCCAGCCTAAATCCCGTGGTGCAGCTGCAATGGAAGGAGCCGGCGGTGTTCTCACACTTGTGGGCACAAATACGGCCAGAGTAGCCCCGACACTCATTAATATCTGGAGATAAAAGATCAATGAACATACTGTAATTGCAGAACATGAGCAGCTACCCCACTAAAGTGAACGGCAAGGTGACATGGTGAATAGCTCTTGCCTGGCAAGACTTGGTTCAGTTTCCACCAGGGACACTGCACAGATTGCAAAAAAAAAATGATTACTCAATTTGCTTGGTATCTTACTGTATGGCAAAAATGATGTGCACACTCCTTCAAATCAATGAACTCAGGTGCAAAAAGTCAGCTCCATAAGGACCTGCACACAGCCCATCCGCAACCCTACTGAACACCTTTGGAATGAATTGGAACAATTGTAAACCAGTTATTCTCATGTAACATCAGTACCTTACCCCACAAATTCCCACAAACACACCCCAAAAACTTGTGAAAAGTTTGCCCCGAAGAATGGAGGCTGTAACAGCCACAAAGGGGATAATCTCCATATTATTGGCCATGGTTTTGGAATGGCATGTCCAACAAGTTCATATAGGTGTGAATAGTCACAAACATTTGGCCATATAATGTACGTTCCTCCAGAAAAGATTAAAAAAATTCCACTCATTCAAAAAGGAAAGCTTTAATTATTTGAAACCATCAGCTCATTAATTTCTGGGGATGATTGACATCCAAGAACTTATCTTAAATTGGGTCTGCACTGCAATTCTGCCATAAATATCTGTTCAGTTCAGATTGGCAGCACTTTTCTAACACCGATTTAGCAGTATTCTCAACAGTGCTGCATTTATTTGTGGCTTCTAAACGTTGGCTAGGATGTTTTTGAACCAGAGAAATTTGTCTCACATAGTTTAGGCACACTATTGCTTTATTGGATGTGTTACACATCCACCACATCCAGATATTGAATTTGTCACACCTGAAAATGTAAAAATGTATAATAGTAACTTATTACATTTAATCCCAATTTAACCCCTAAATCAAACATCTAGACTTGATCTATGAAGCCCAACCCCAGCCAATTATGTTTTTCAACTTTGAGTAAGGGAAGGAAAGGGTTCAAACCCATGGGAGTTATGTGCCCACTGGGGAGATTTTCCTTCACTTCCCATCCTGCCATCATAGTGTCAATGAGACAAAAAAATGATGGGAAATCTCTACAGTTGGAACAGGGACAGCAAATAGGAAAAGTAAGTGGGAAATAGAATAACTTCTGTCAGAAGTTTGTTGCTGTGTATAACTTCCTATTCTGGTGATACCTGCTCCCCTCATTTCTTATTTTGCTGTCACTGGGACAAAAAAGGAGGGGAATTCTCCCAATGAAGGACACCGTTGGCTTTAAAACCTTGATAGAGACTCCAAAAAAATAAAAAATGAATATAAATGGGCTTTAAGAAAATGTGGGAAAAAAATAATGAATATGACCTCATGTAACCATCTTGCAATCCCTGTTCAGCATAGCTCAGACTAGGAGAGGATAAAGCATCACAAGATGCCAGTCAGTTTAGCTGTGTGCCTGGAGTTCAGCTTTAAGGCTACTTTCACACTGAGGTGCTTTGCAGGCGCTACAGCGCTAAAAATAACTCTTGCATGGCGCCTGTAAAGAGCCTCTCCTGTCTTTCCGGTGTGAAAGCCTGAGGGCTTTCACACTGGAGCGGTGCGCTTGCAGGACAGTCAACAAAGTCCTGTAAGCTGCATCCTTGCAGCGCTATAGGAGCGGTGTATCCACCGCTCCTAAATCGCCCCTACCCATTGAAAACAATGGGGCAGCACCGCCAAACTGCCGGGCGGGCGGTTTCTAACCCTTTTTCGGCCGCTAGCAGGGGGTAAAACAGCCCGCTTTTACCGCCAGCGCCCGCCCGTCCCAGTGTGAAAGTAGCCTTTGGGATGCACCATATAGTTTAGCTTTAGAGTGTAACTCCAGGCAGAATGCAACATTTACTGAGATAAGGATCATGCTTGTATTACACAAAATATAAACCTGCTATTAAGAATAGTCCCATCATTCCCAAATATTTACCTGTTGATCCTGCCTGTGCTGTAGTTATCCCCATATTACTTGTTGAGGACCGACAACATTATGCTAGCATTGCCAAATTTGCAGCATTGTCAGTCCTCTTATGTATGTCTCCCCGTTTGTCTATGCAGTGATGTCATGTCACCACATCCATTCTAGAGGCGTTGTCAGTAGAAACAGTGATAACTGAGCAATGAAAGGGTGGTGACATAAGCATAAATCCCACCTACTTCCCTGAAAGGCAGCAGCCCTGGCAAGATATTGGTGGTCATGTCACCACTAAAGATAAATAATAAAAATAGGTATGTAAAAGACTTAATTACTACAAAAAAACAAGGATCGCTGAAAAAAAAAGGAATCAAATGTATGTTAGTGTAGGCTTGCCTGTCTAAAAATGAAGCAAATTTTTTCGACATGAATGGACAATTTTGCTGGACATGATGATGGAGTACCGGATTATGGGTAGTCAGTATAAACTCACCAACACATGTCCTGCTCAAGGTGTCAAAGTGGTATCCTGCTCGGCAGTCGCACCGATAAGATCCAGGAACATTCAAACATGTGTGCCCATCTCCGCAGGGATTCTGACTGCTTGAACACTCATTTATATCTGTGAGTTAAAGCAGATTATATGCAACAGGGTAAGTACAGATAGATTGAAAGGCAAAAAGATGGCCAAAGCTAGCTATATATGTCAATTTTCAAACTTTTTTTGAGCCACCAGGAATCATACTGTACAATCTCAAGCAATCACCAGGAATTAATCCACCCACAAGTTTGATCACAAGAATTCGGTGTCCTGTGAAGTGGCAACTGGAAAATACATTGACTATGGAATAAAAATCTATGACAATTTATTTTTTTAAAGAAATCAGATTTTTCCACTCATGGTAATACACTGGCAAGCAATGTTGTGTACTGCGGTTCCAAAATGGGGCATGTCTGTTTTTCTGAACATTTTGGGGTGTTGGCAGCTCATTCATTTGGGCTTAACAAAATGCAAGTCAACCCACAAAAAAATGCACCTTAACACACGTGCGTTAACACAGCGCACATGAGCACCAAGGTGTGAGAATAGAGAATAGATTTCTTGCTGTCCATTTTAGTTGTACCCAAGGCTATGCTTAGCTTTCGTGCTGCTAAATGATAATACCCTTTCAAAAGGGCCCCATCCCTTAAATGTGGCACTTAAATAACTTTAAAAATCTGTGTAAATAAATTGCTGATGTGTCTCACAATATACAGCAACAGTATCATTATAGAAAAAAGCTTCACCTGTTATAAAAGAAAGAGATTCTTGGACTCCAGTCAGTCTGCTGCAAGATGAGGAAGCATTTACTCAGTCTTCTATTTTCCAGTGATCGAACTTTAACATTGTAACTTTGTAGCAAGTCACAAAGTGAATGGGCAGCAGAGTGGGAGTCTTTGTCCAGCATCAGCTAATCTCTTAATGACCCCAGGATTCACTTCCCTGTACCCATAAACCAATAAGGTAAGTGCCAGCCCCCGTAATACCCTGCATGGCTAATCCATAAATCTTTCTGCCCATAAATACCCCCCCAACCGCATGATGTAGGCCATATATATACGCCTCTGGCTCTGTTTCCGGCCTAACTGGAAGTATTAAAAAAGAAATCGGATGGCTGCATGATACATGAACTGCAGAGTGTCTTGTAACCACTCCGCTTGGGTTTTAAAGCTTGATTTATCCACAAACCCTCTTTTGCTCTGTTGCCTTACACATAAGTGCCTTATGATCTGCATCACACTGGTATTTCATTTGGTTTTAAGTATGTTTTCCAGTAACCTGGTAGAATCCATTTACAAACACTGGTTATAAGTAAAACAATGAAGATACTTTATTGTTACAAAAAAAAAGCCAGTACATTCACTCACCTTCACACTTTGTTCCATCAGCACTCAGGTGGTATCCCCGGCCGCAGTTGACCACATGGCGTTGACATGTGTAGGAGCCTTCAGTATTAATACAGGTCTGGCCAGGAGGACATGGAGCGTTCATGCTTAAACATTCATTGATATCTGCATTGGAACCAAAAAAGTTTTATTGTGAGTTAGCTTACTCAAAAAGTAATCCTACAATTTAGAAACTGGCATGACGCTCCCATCAGTGGGAACTCCAATTTATACATATAATCCAATGTCATCTGTTAGGACTCTTTCATATGGATGATCAGATGGCAGTAAAAATAGGTGGTTGAGCCCCCCTTCCGACTGCGGCAGCTAAACTCTAATATTGCAGTTGGATGGGGCTGTACGCTTGCCACAGTTGCAGCAGTTTTATCTCGACTTGTTGCAGTTTGGAAAGGTGGCGCTGCCTGTCAAGCACGCCCATTACAGTCAATGAGGGTGCACTGCAACCATGAGACAAGCACTTGGCTCGCAGTTGTAGTGCAATATTTTATAACGAAATCTCTCTTGGGATTAAAAAAAAAACAGTCAGGAAGTGGCAGAGTTGCCTCCTGGACACTTGGTAACTTCTGCTCTACCGGGACCAAGCAACTTCTAATCTCAGCTTGTTCAATTAAGCTTTGACAATAAAACCTGGAAGCTGATTGGTTACTATGCACAGCTGTACCAGTAAATCTCCCCCACTATGTTGCATCAAAAAAAATTTGGGGACTTACCAATGCAGTTGCCAAGTGCATCCTGTATGAAGCCGGCGCTGCACTGGAGTTTGGGTCTGCAGCGGAAGGACCCAGGTGTGTTTTGGCAGTTGAAGGTGGGAAGACAGTTGTGAGTTCCTGTTGCACATTCATCAATATCTACAAATAAAAATATAATAATTTACAATATGATGGCAGCCATATTGCATAATTAAAGATTTCATTTATGTATTTGGTCCTGTCTCAACTCTAGTTCACAGAGCAGCCATCAGACAGGCCTTGGAACAAACCATGCAGTTACGATCACAAACTCTCAAAGACAACCAATTTCAATGTACGTTGCTCCCAATTTTCTCTGAGCCTTACAGAACATCTCCTCCCTATTTTATTGTAAAGGGAATGGGGGGGGGAGTGTTTTGTAGTCCTGTCTTATTGTAACAGTGCTTTTTCATCATTGATGCAGTACAGTGTTGTCACTCTAGAACAGGAAGTGTGTTAATGGCAGGATTACCAGACAAAAGTACAGAAAAGGGCCTAAATAAGCACACAGGTGATTGAACCGTTCAGTGTAAACGCCATTGTCTTTTCAGTGCCAGGAAAATCCAAAAACAGCATACAGCCTCCCATAGACATGAATGACTTTGCACTGTTGTAATTGGGTAAATGCCGGTGCTATCATAAACATGAGTATAGGCTACAGGCATAAGCAAAAATGTTTTCTATTTTATGTACGCATCCATACGCTATACTCATACTTGTGATAGCATTAGTGCATACCTGAGTACAGCAGCACATAGCCATTCATGTCTTTGGGAGGCTGTACACTGATCCTGGATTTTCCTGGCAGGGGAAAGACACCGGCATTTGTGTCGAATGGGTTCAGTTGGGTTTTTGCAAGGGCCCTAAAGAAAACAAATGAATAATGACTGACAAGATGCAGTGTATTACGTTTTTTTTTTTTTGGTTTAGATGCACTTTACTCTTTTCTTCTCTCAGTAGTTACTGATGTTGTTAGCATGGCAAAGCCACATATGGAGTTACATTTTGCTACTAAACAACAGAACCCTTCTTCCCCGCTCTATATGGAGTCCATGAGCTCATCATACCTTTACAGCTGTTGTCCTCTGTAAGTTCGTAGCCTGTACCGCAATTGATCTCTCTTTGGCAGCGGAAAGATCCCACCTGATTGATACAGATCTGCCCAACCTTACAGTTGTGGGTTCCCACGATACATTCATTAATATCTAAAAACAGAATAATACAACAAGCCTGGCAGTTATCAAGAGTTGCCAAAATGTTTAGATGCTAGTTTACTACTAAAATATGTAACCACTTTTACTTTCCTGTCAGAAAGGAAAAGAAAAGAAAAGGAAAATATGACAGAAGGAAAGAGGAAAGAAAACTGAAAGGAGAAGGAAAAAGGAAAAGAAGATGAAAGCGGAAGAAAAGAAAAAGGGAAGCATAGAAAAGGAAACACAAATAATAGAAAGGGAAATCAAACAAAAGAAAAGAAAACAAAAGAAGGGATGGAACAGAAAATTAAAAGAATAGAAAAGGAAAGAAAGTAATGGAAAATAATAAAATGGAAGGAGGACAGAAAAGAAAAGAAATTGGAAAGGATAGAAAAGGAAATGAAATAAAAAGGAAATAGAGAGGGCAAAATAGGAAACGGAAAGGAAATGGAAAGAAAAGAAAGGAAAAAAATAGCAAGGAGAAAAATGAATATAAATTGGAGGAAAAGGAAGGAATGGGAAAGGACAGACAAGGAAAGGAAACAGAAAAGACAGAAAAAGAAGAAGAAAAAAAATAGAAAACAAAATGAGAAAAATTTAAATAGAAATGTAGGCTAAAAAGAAATGGAAATGAAGGGAAAGAAAATGAACATGAATGGGGGAGGAAAGAACATGGAATGGAGAAAGGGAGTGGAAATGAAGGGGGAAAAAACTGAGAGAAAGGGGGAGGAAGAGATAATGCAACCTCTTCTTGGAAAGCTACGCTGTTGGCTCTGTTTTTTTAGTGTCAAAGTTGAAATTTATTACATATCCAATAGCTGGGTAAAATGTGTTACCTTCACATGTGACACCATCTGGCTGAAGTTGGTAGCCAGCATAACATGAACAGACCACACTGCTGACAGTGTCACGGCACTGATGATTGCAAGGTCCGCCCCCTGGTGGAATAAGGACAAAGAACTATGCATTACATATACCATTCCTACACTTAAAAGACTTCTCCACTGAAGATCTGCAGTTGATGCTGAAGTCATTCTAGGTGCTTCTCTCAACCTCTGCAATATCAGCTCTGTTCTTACCTCTGCAGCGATCACCCATAAAGATGTCTTCAGTATCAGAAAGTGGGATCGAGGGGTTGTTAGCTAGGGGAATAAAACAGCATAGCTCAAGATCTGCTTGGTTTCAGTTATATATAAGGTATGCATAAAAATACTTATTTTCCACCCAGTACAAAGCAACATAATAATAGGAGAACATTTGTGATTTGTGGGATCAACGTTGGAGATGAAAAGTGAACCCAAAGATTAAATGTTCACTTGACATTTAGTCAATAAAATAATGTAAGGAAGAAGGAGGGTTGGGGAAGTAGACAATTCACTCTTCCATACTGTATGTAAACTGCCATGGCAGAGCTAAAAGGTTAAAATAAACTTGTCACAAACCTAGGTAATTAATACTAAGCATATTGTAAAAGCTGTTTGCATAGGACCTTTAAAGATCTCCGAAGGCACTGTCAGTGAGTGTATTGTGATAAATAATTGTACAATATGTATAGCCAAAGCTCATTATTAATTTTGGATAAGGTAGGGAAGTTTAAACCCCTGTCCATTTATATTTACTGTCTGTGTCCCATCGGGGATGTCTCCCTTAGGGTTGCCACCTGTCCAGGATTCATGTGGACAGTCCGGGTTTGGGACCATGTGTCAGGGTTTCAGTCCACCTGAAACCCGGACACAATATTCAGACAGGAATGTGGCTCGGAATAGGGCCTCACAGGAGGGAGAGGGGGCACCATGTGTGCCACATTACTATTCTCTTTGGAGTGTCCAAAGGTGTCCCAGGTCTGTTACAATCCTATAGTACAGTGGTCTCCAAACTGCAGCCCTTTGCTTGCTTTTATCCAGCCCTTGGGGCACATCCACTGATACCAACAATTCCCCTCCATTGACACTAATTATGGGGTACAAATCTTCCAAATTACAGCAAAAGGGCCAATGACATCAATGAAGGGGCACATTCCTCCAACTGAAACCAATGATGGGGCACAGTTCCTCCCACTGAGACCAATGATGGGGCACAGTTCCTCCTACTGAGACCAGTGATGGGGCACAGTTCCTCCCATTGAGACCAATGATGGGGCACAATTGCTCCCAATGAGACCAATGATGGGGTGCAATTACTCCCATTGAAACAAACAATAGGGCATTATTTTTTCCCACTGACATCGGGACATTTTCTACTCTTAAGGGCCACAGTCTGGCCCCCCTAAAGTCTGAAGGACAGTAAACCTCTGCTATAGTGTATACCAAAAAATAAAATTACTGTGCGCCGCTAAAGTGTTCGGGTTTGGCTTGAAGAAAAAGTGGCAACACTATTTTCCCTTCAGTTCCTGTCTCAGAGGTGCAACAGGAAGGAAATGTCTACAAAGTAAGGGTGTTGCGGTGCTCACAATATCTCTGAAGGGTCTTTGAGAATATCCAGGATTCCTAGGACCTCCAGTACCTACATGATTCCTGCTGGGTGTTACAGGATTTTCAGAATTCCTAGCACCTCCAGTACTTACAGGATCTCTGCTGGGTCATCCAGGATGTTCAGGGTTCCTAGGATCCAGACTATCTCCAGGACTTACAGAGCTCTATGAAATGATGCTGGGCGTGTCTTCTGATCAGAAAGGTATTTAAGCTTCAGCCGTTGAAGTGGCTTGTTTTGTGTCTTATTACCACAAAAAGCACTTACATGCCTGTTTGATCTGGGTTTACTTAACTAATCTCTTGCTTGCCATCTACCCAGACCCTGCCTGGACCTGACTGATGTCTTGCTTGCTGCGTACCTCAACCTCCCCTCATATCTGATTACTTTCCTGCCTTGACTCCTTGCAAACAGACTCTGCATTGTAGTCTTTCCATTACAGCCTCTGCTTGGATGGGTGATCCTGAGGGCTTCAAACTGGTACCAGGATGTGGCCCTCAGGATTGCCCCTCCAAGGGCAGGCTGCAATGAAAAGAATCAAACTGGTGACTATTAGGATCTTCAGCCCATCATCCCTTGCAGGGTGCTCTGGTGAATACCAAATGTTACTTAGACCCTACACCTTGGATGAGCCAGCGTCACCTTCCAGGGGGTACCATAACAAAGAATCTAACCAGTTGGGTTTTGAATTAAAATTTGTTTTTGTCCTGTAGTTGGAACACTCTACCTTCATCGTGGTTGGAAGAGGGCATATCGGGTCCATCATGACCTTTGACACAGCATGCCCGGAAGACAAGGCTGCACTGGTAACCCAGGAATAAGCTCTGCTCACAGCTCCGACCCTGCACCTGGGCCATTCTCCCGAGCAAGCAGCAGTTGCAGCATCTCTGAGGAAACAAATCAAGACAGGAATGAACTATAATAGCTGTGGTATTGACTCGTTATTTTAGGTTGGTACACCGGCAGAAAATACATTTTAGTTCACATATGCATTCCCTCAGAAGTCATTAAAGTATACAGTTGTGTGAAAAAAGTATTTGCCCCCTTTCTGATTTTTTTATCTTTTTGCATATTTGTCACACTTAAATGACTCAGATCATCAAACTAATTTTATTATTAAACAAAGATAACCCGAGTAACTTCAAAATGCCATTTTATAAATGGTGGTTTCATTTATTAAGGCAAAAAAGCTGTCCAAACCTGCCTGGCTTTATGTGAAAAATTAATTGCCCCCTAAACCTAATAACTGATTGTGCTACCCTTGATGGCAACAACTGCAATCAAGCATTTGCGATAACTGGCAATGAGTCTTTCACATTGCCGTGGAGCAATTTTGGCCCACTATTCTTTGCAGAATTGTTTTAATTCAGCCACATTGGAGGGTTTTCCAGCATAAACAGCCTGTGTAAGGTCATGATACAGCATCTCAATTGGATTTAAGTCCGGGCTTTGACTAGGCCACTCCAAAACCTAAATTTTGCTTTGTTTTGCTTTGGGACACACATCTTCCAAAAAGTTAAATATTTGTCTCAGTCCACAGAATATAAGTCTTATGCCGCGTACACACGGTCGGACTTTTCATCTACAAAAGTCCGACAGCCTGTCCGACAGACTTTCGGCGGACTTTCGGCGGACTTGCGGCGGACTTGCGGCAGACTTTCTAACGAACAGACTTGCCTACACACGACCACACAAAAGTCCGACGGATTCGTACGTGATGACGTACACCGGACTAAAATAAGGAAGTTGATAGCCAGTAGCCAATAGCTGCCCTAGCGTGGGTTTTTGTCCGTAGGACTAGCATACAGACGAGCGGACTTCGGGGTCCGTCGTAGTTACGACGTAAAGATTTGAAGCATGTTTCAAATCTAAAGTACGTCGGATTTGAGTCTAAAAAAGTACGTTGAAAGTCCGGAGAAGCCCACACAGGATCGGATTACCAGCCAGCTTTAGTCCGTCAGCGTCCGTTGGACTTTTGTAGATGAAAAGTCCGACCGTGTGTACGCGGCATTAAAGTCTTGAAGTCTCTCTAAATGTGAGATGAGCCTTTGTGTTCTTTTTGATCAGCAGTGGCTTTGGTCTTGGAACTCTCCCATGGATGCCATTTTTGCCCAGTCTCTTTCTTATTGTTGAATCATGAACACTGATCTTACCTGAGGCAAGTGAGGCCTGCAGTTTTTTAGATGTTGTTCTGGGTTCTTTATGACCTCCTGGATGAGTCGTCGTCATGCACTTGGAGTGATTTTTGTAAGCTGGCCACTCCTGGGAAGGTTCCCCACTTTTCCAAGTTATCTCTTTGTGGATAATGGCTCCCCCCGTGGTTCACTGGAGTTCCAAAGCCTTAGAAATGGCTTTGAAACCCTTCCTAGACCAATACATGTACATCACTTTGTTTCTAATCTGTTCTTGATTTTTTTTAGATTGTGGCATGGTGCTTCACTTTGTCGGACAGCTTCTATTTATGTGATTTCTTGATTCAACAGGTCTGGCAGTAATCAAGCCTTGGTGTGGCAAGTGACATTTAACTCAGCTTTCCAAAACATTGTGGTTAATCACAGTTCATTCATGATTCAGCATTGGAAGGGGCAATTACTTTTCACACAGCTGTATATATGGCCAGAAATTTGTTTTCTTTTACAGAATTTCAATGATCTGAGATAAAATAGATGGAGTACAAAATGGTTAGGTTGGGGTAACAAAATAACAAGTATCGAAAAACAAGGTTTCCATGTTAGAAGTTACAAAAATAAATAAATAAATCATAAAATCAATTTAAAGACCCTGGATAAAAGCTGCAATCTACCGTATATACTCGAGTATAAGTCGTTCCGAGTATAAGTCGAGGCCCTAATTTACCACAAAAAAATGGGAAAAACTTATTGACCCGAGTATAAGACGAGGGTGAGAAATGCACAGCTACTGTAAGTGGAAAAGAGGGTCAACAATGCCCATTTGCAGCATCACTGTGCCCATTTGCATGCCTCACTGTGCCCATTTGCAGCCATAGGTCCCCTGAACTTCAAACTCGGTACTTAATGGTTCCTAGATGCCCCCTAGCTGAAGCCAAAATTTGGGGTCTCTGAACCCAAAGGGTCCCGAAATGACATTGCTGCAGATAGACACAGTTGACCAAATTTGGGGCCCCGTATCTCGGGGCCACTTAGTACTAAGTACCCCACATTTGGTGTGCAAACCCAGTGGAACTAGCACCCTAAAATTTCCAAAGCTGGAGTTTCTAGCACCAAGTGGCCCCGAGATACAGGGCCCCAAAAATCAGTTCAGAAAATGTCAAGCACTTTTCTGCAGCAGAGAATGACATTTTCCGAACCGATTTTGGGGCCCCGTATCTCGGGGCCACTTAGTGCTAGGAACTTCAGCTTTGGCTATGTTGTGGTACCAGGTCCACTGGGTTTGCATACCAAATTTGGGGTTTCTAGCACCAGGTGGCCCTGAGATACGGGGCCCCAAAATCGGTTCGGAAAATGAAATTTTATGCTGCAGAAAAGTGCTTGACTCGAGTATAAGTCGAGGGGGGCACTTTCAGCACAAAAAAATGTGCTGAAAAATTCGACTTATACTCGAGTATATACGGTATATTCAAAATGTGATCACAACAAATGAAGCCAGGATCTAAAGACAATGTAATTACATATTTCCCATGAGTGATAGACTATAATTGTGCAGATCGAAAACATTTGTTTAGTTTCAGAACCATTTTTTAAGGTTACATTTTTCTAATGGATTTGAAGTATTCAAATCAACTTCATATCAAAATATCGAATTGATCTGAATTCACTGTGAAGAATATCTGGTCCTATTCTATTTGAAATTCAAATTTTGGAAGACAGCTATATTCTCTCTTTTTTAGTCTATTCCATATTTTCTATTCTATTCCTTTATTTTCTATTCCATTTTATTCTATTCTTTTTTATTCTATTCTTTTTTTATTCTATTCAGTTCCAAATTCAAATTTCGGAAGGTGTCTATATTCTTTCTATTCTTTTCTATTATTTTTTTCTATTCTATTGTATTTTGTTTATTTCATTCTTTTTTATTATATTCTTTTCAAAATTCGAACATCGGAAGACGTCTATAATCTTTCAAATTTATTCTATTCGAAAATTGAAATTTGAATTTCAGAAGATGGCTATATTCTTTCTTTTTTATTCTATTCTAATCTATTCCATTCTTCTATAATCTTTTTTATTGTTTTATTTTCTATTCTAGTCTTTTCTGTTCTCTGCCTTTACTTTCTATTCTATTTTATTCTTTTTTTTATTTTTTATTCTATTCTATTCTGTTTTGCTCCATTCTTTTCAAAAATCTAATTTTAAAAGACAGCTATATTCCAATACACACAGTCTTTGAATGAAATCAGCAATAGTCAGCAATATGTTTTTATTTTGAATTTGTTTTCAATTTTGATTTTCTTTTCAAATTTGTTTTGTTATTTAAGGCGAAATTCTGTTCCGTTATTTCAGATCCGTTAAAATTTGTCACCATTTCGAATTTGATACACCGTAATCTTTGAATAACGAAAATTTTGTTTGAATTTCGATTCTGAATTAAACAAACCACACATATCTAATAATTAAAATGTGGCCACAAGGATCAAAATATTCGGTAATGTCACCTAGGAAGTGGCACCCTGTCAGATTTTTGCCACCCGATCAGTGCCGCAGGCTATAGCTGGCAGCGCTGATCAATGTATTCTGACAGTGGGGAGGTCTTCTTCCTCCTAATTAAATACAATAGCTCAGTGGGAGGATTCCCTTATCCCCCTCGAATGGGTGGATGCGGAAATCAAGTACATTTTTTTTTCAACCCGTTGGCTGAACAGAAAAAAAAAAAAATACTCATCTATGGGCTGCTTAAGACCCCTTTCACACCGAGGGCGTTTTGCAGGCGCTATAGCGTTAAAAATAGCTCCTGCAATCCGCCCTCAAACAGCTGCAGCACTGTCTCCAGTGTGAAAGCCCGAGGGCTTTCACACCAGAGAGCTGCGCTGGCAGGACGTCAGGAAAAGTCCTGCCAGCAGCTTCTTTGGAGCGGTGAAGGAGCGGTGTGTTTACCGCTCCTCCACTGCTGCTCCCCATTGAAATCAATGGAGCAGCGCTGGGATACCGCTGGCAAAACGCAGCTATTGCGGCGCATTGCAGGCGGTTTTAACCCTTTCTCGGAAATGCGCCGCTAATCCGACGGTAAAACGCCGCTAAAAATAGCGGCGTTTTACTGCCGACGCTATGGGCGGCTCGGTGTGAAAGGGCTCTTACATAAAATTTAATTTACACTTGAGGTTTTGAAGTTTGGGGGGGGGGGGGGCGGCAGTACTAACAGGCGCTTGAGATGCAAGAATTATACATTATGCCCCCTTCTGTGTTCGGCAGTCTGTCAGTACTGCCCACCGAATGCAACCCAATCAAGTGATAGTTGTGGCATGGGCTCAGTTAGGACAGAGCTTGGACCATAGAAAAGCATTAGTGAAGAATGCCTTCTCATACTGAATGATCTGCCCTTCCTTAAGTAGCATGTATAACCCAGGGACGTGCGGTGAGGTCAGTGGCTGGTGAGGCACTGGCTAGTATCAGAGCCAGATACACACAGGTTACATACGCTGCGATCGTTAGAGCGAGAGCAATAATTCTAGCACTAGACCCCCTCTGTGACTCTAAACATGTAACTGTGAAAAGCGTCACCTATGGAGATTTATAAGTACTGAAGTTTGGCATCATTCCACAAGTGTGCGCAATTTCTAAAGTGTGACATGTTAGGTATCTATTTACTCTGCAAAATATCATCTTTCACATCATATAAAAAATCGGGCTAACATTAGTGTTTTTTTAATTTTTATTCATAAATATTCTGCGCAAATACCGTGTTGCATAAAAAAGTTGCAATGACCACCGTTTTATTCCCTAGGGTGCTAAAACAATATATATAATGTTTGGGGGTTCTGAGTAATTTTCTAGCCAAAAAATTATGATTTTTACATGTAGGAGAGAAGTGTCAGAATTGGTCTGGGTGGATAGGAGTTAATTACCATAAGTAAGTAATATACAAATAATTATTATATACAGTGGGGACAGAAAGTATTCAGACCCCCTTCAATTTTTCACTCTTTGTTGTATTGCAGCCATTTGCTAAAATCATTTAAGTTAATTTTTTTCCTCATTAATGTACACACAGCACCCCATATTGACAGAAAAACACAGAATTGTTGACATTTTTGCAGATTTATTAAAAAAGAAAAAACTGAAATATCACATGGTCCTAAGTATTCAGACCCTTTGCTGTGACACTCATATATTTAACTCAGGTGCTGTCCATTTCTTCTGATCATCCTTGAGATGGTTCTACACCTTCATTAGAGTCCAGCTGTGTTTGATTATACTGATTGGACTTAAGGAAAGCCACACACCTGTCTATATAAGACCTTACAGCTCACAGTGCATGTCAGAGCAAATGAGAATCATGAGGTCAAAGGAACTGCCTGAAGAGCTCAGAGACAGAATTGTGGCAATACACAGATCTGGCCAAGGTTACAAAAAAATTCTGCTGCACTTAAGGTTCCTAAGAGTACAGTGGCCTCCATAATCCTTAAATGGAAGACGTTTGGGACGACCAGAACCCTTCCTAGAGCTGGCCATCTGGCCAAACTGAGCTATCGGGGGAGAAGAGCCTTGGTGAGAGAGGTAACGAGGAGCCCAAAAATCACTGTGGCTGAGCTCCAGAGATGCAGTTGGGGGATGGGAGAAAGTTGTAGAAAGTCAACCATCACTGCAGCCCTCCACCAGTCGGGGCTTTATGGCAGAGTGGCCCGACGGAAGCCTCTCCTCAGTGCAAGACACATGAAAGAATGCATGGAGTTTGCTAAAAAACACCTGAAGGACTCCAAGATGGTGAGAAATAAGAGAAATAAGATTCTCTGGTCTGATGAGACCAAGATAGAACTTTTTGTCCTTAATTCTAAGCGGTATGTGTGGAGAAAACCAGGCACTGCTCATCACCTTTCCAATACAGTCCCAACAGTGAAGCATGGTGGTGGCAGCATCATGCTATGGGGGTGTCTTTCAGCTGCAGGGACAGGACGACTGATTGCAATCGAGGGAAAGATGACTGCGGACAAGTACAGGGATATCCTGGACGAAAGCCTTCTCCAGAGTGCTCAGCACCTCAGACTGGGTTTACCTTCCAACAAGACAATGACCCTAAGCACACAGCTAAAATAACGAAGGAGTGGCTTCACAACAACTCCGTGACTGTTCTTGAATGGCCCAGCCAGAGCCCTGATTTAAACCCAATTGAGCATCTCTGGAGAGACCTAAAAATGGCTGTCCACCAACGTTTACCATCCAACCTGACAGAACTGGAGAGGATCTGCAAGGAGGAATGGCAGAGGATCCCCAAATCCAGGTGTGAAAAACTTGTTGCATCTTTCTCAAAAAGACTCATGGCTGTATTAGATCAAAAGGGTGCTTCTACTAAATACTGAGCAAAGGGTCTGAATACTTAGGACTATGTGATATTTCATTTTTTATTTTTCAATAAATCTGCAAAAATGTCAACAATTCTGTGTTTTTCTGTCAATATGGGGTGCTGTGTGTACATTAATGAGGAAAAAAATGAACTTAAATGATTTTAGAAAAATGGCTGCAATATAACAAAGAGTGAAAAATTTAAGGGGGTCTGAATACTTTCCGTCCCCACTGTATTGTTTTTAAGGTAAATTTCAAAATATGTACTCAAGCAGGTGGCTTAACGGACAAATTACTGAAGTTTGAAGTTATAACTTCCATCCAGTAATTTCACAGTAAATATATAAATAATAAAGTATTATGTTATAACATATAGAATATAAATATATGACTTAGCTTGAATATAACAGTACCTTTTCAACAGAATCAGTTTCTCCCTCTTAACTGTGTGAGAAGCTGATCTGTGCGGATCCTCCCCCCATCAGATAATCCCCTAGGAGAAGCACTCTCTCAAGGGGGTTACCCTGCGGGCGCGCTCCCGAGTCCAGCATTCGGCGCCCATAGATGCCGAATGTATGACTTGGCCCCACCCCCGGCGCCGACATCATTGGATTTGATTGACAGCAGCGGGAGCCAATGGCTGCGCTGCTATCAATCTATCCAATCAAGAGCCGAGAACCCCCTGCAGAGAGACAGCGCATCCCCGCCGGGGCTCAGGTAAGTAAAACGGTGGGCTGGGGGGCCGGTCACTAACAGCTGTTTTTTCACATAGGATGCATAAGATGCATTAAGGTGAAAAAACATGAAGGTTTACAATACCTTTAAGAGGGCTGGGCTGGAAGGTAACATTTGTCTTTTATGTCCCTTCTATGACACTGCAGTAAGAGGCGTGCCTCCACTGCAGCATTTTTATTGGACAGCTGGGACCAATGGTACTTTACCATTGGTCCAAGACTCCAAGCTGTTCATTGAGCTCAGTGCCTCTGACAAGAAGTGAGGAGAGGCACTGTGAGCTCATCCTCTCTGTCTGCTGCAAACAGAGTGTCAGCTTGTATTAAAACTGGCCACTCTGTATGTAGCTTCTGACAGGCTGTGCAAGGAGCCCCGTATCTCCGGAACCATAGGTCGTAGGAGCCCCAAACTTTTACCAGTGGTGGGGTAGGACTTAGGCTACATACCCCCCATACCCCAGTTCCCCGATCTACAACTCTCGAAGCTCGATTGCCTCACCTGCCTCCCCTGACTGCACATCCCTGGTATAACCAGTCCAAGAGGGAGTGGAAAAATGCATAGTAATTTTTACCATTAGTGGTACCTGGATATGCTAGTTTTCAGTAGGATATTGATATAAAATCTGTGAGATGCCAACATACCAGTTACAAGTTAGTAGTTCTCTGACCCAGCCAATGAAACCATATCGCCTAGATGACATGTAAATATCAAGATCTCCAGCACAAAAGATGATGCTAGTGTATACCTGGCTAACAGAGACACATGAGGGTAAAGCTTAGCTACTCTAATGAGCATATTGATTCATACAATCAACCTAGTGTTTTACCATGGTATGCTGCTGTTAATTGTTTTTGATCAGTAATAAACATATTTTACATTATCATGCTTTCCAGGATTTAACTTATAAACAATATATGCTATTCTGTGTTTCCACTTGTTACAAAGCCCTGTCAATCCCCTGATATTAGTCTCCCATGATACTCTAGCAGACTTCGTGACCACTGCCTTGGCACAGATCACATGCTTGACTTTTTGCCAAATACAGGATTTCCCTGACTGCACTACAAAGACATAGCGGCTGCTGTCGAAACTGGCCCCAGTATGTGTATATACATATGTGGGATAATGACCTTTGATTGATTGTAAGTACCTTGAGGGCAAGGACTGATGTGAATATGGTATATAAATTGCTGTTTATCTTGTCAGCACTATATAAATACCTGTTAATAAATACTGCATCCATCCATTGATTTGCTTAGAGGACAGTATGAGCTGCGCTGCAGCTTGTTCTTTTATATATCCACTAGGGGGCACTATGATGTAACAAAACATTTACAAGGAAATTGCTGCAAGTTTTGTACAATTGTAAAATGACTCAACAATAGGTTGAAGCCAGCTAAAGAGCCACAGCAAGTGAGAATAAGCAGCCAATAGCAACACTGGATTGTACAATGGTGGGAAGAGAGTGTGTTACAGAGTCCACTGTGGGCTGAAATGTCAGAGGCCCATGTTAAAGGAAAAACATACAAAAAGTTATCCCTTGAAATAAAGATAGACTGGACTGGTTAGGCTGTAGAGAACAAAAACCCGGGTAACATCTCACCTTCACAAATCTGGATTCACAGGTAGCATTTTCCTGCTCATCGATGTCACAGGAGTCCTTCTCATTGGCGATGGTTATGCCAGTAGTACAGTGCAGTTCCTCCAGCTGATTAATGCAACATTGCTCTTGGGTTTTTCTAAGGAAAAAGCAGCAAATTAAAGACTACCCTGTTGTCTATCTATTAATTTTAACAGAAATCTTCCCATTGGATTATATGTGCATTTAAAGCATTTCATGCATGCTGTATACCTCTCTTGCATAGAAAAGCCCTGAGACTGCTGCTGGGTCCTGCTGTTTGTCCTTGCTGTTTGAATATTCATTCGCTGTCGTAACACACCTGGATGGGAACGGAGCGCACTCTCTGTGACCCTAGCCCACCCTATTTTGCAGCCTATTAGATCCTGTGGGGGGGGGGGGGGGGGTGGGAGTGCCCGTGTGCCCTTAATGGACGTGCCGCCTCTGCCCAGCAGATTTAGAGCCATCACTTCTCCCAGGGTCCCAGGGTTGCTACATATAACTTTATGTAGATAGTTGAATGTAACAAAAATGGAAATTGAAGTTCCATACCACTACCAAGAGGTCCAGATACAACTTTATCCCAATAAAAGTCACAGGGACAGTCCAAAAAGTATCCAACATGTTTTGGGGGGGCCACGAGTGCCCCCTTCATCGGGGCTTGCTTGATAACAATGTGAATAGACTAGAAGTGAACTAGACTTTAACTGTTACCTTTTTTGCAAAAACAAGTCTTTTTAGCAGCTGGTTTGGCAACAACCTGGTAGCAATCACATTGGAAAAAATAACATTAACCCTTTCGTTGCCAGAACCTTTTTTTTTTTTTTTTTTTTTTGCACACGTTTAAAAAATCATTTTAGGCCTGAAGATTACACAAAACCTATAAATATTATAAATGTTCTGAAAGCAATTACACAAATTTAGTAAAATATAAAAGACGAGGTTGCACTGAGTAAATAGATACCCAACATTCCAAGCCTTACATTTTTGTCCTCCCATGAAATGGCGTCAAACTATTTTCTATAGGTGATGCTTCAAAAGCCCCCTATAGGTATCAGTTTAGTGTTACAGAGGAGGTCTTATGTTAGAATTATTGCTCTCACTCCGGCTTGCATGGCGATATGTAATGTGTGTATTGAAATCAACGTTTTCACACATAGGCGCCCTTACGCATGCGTTTACGTTTGTGCGTGTGTATATGTGCGGGTGGGGGGCTCATAATTTTTTTTGGGGGGTAGGGGGGGTTTGTGCTTGGGTGTAGCATTATTTTTTTGCAAAAAAAAGAAACAAAAAACTTTTTTGTTACTTAACTTTTCTTTTCATCACATAGGGGACAAAAGGTGTGATGTTTTTTAGGTGACAAGTTCTTTTTATTGACATATGTAGGGTCTCCCCTTGTGCTTACAGTGAGTCCCCTTGTGCTTACCAATGAGTAATGAGTAAGCACAGAGTCACTGTGTGAAACGCGTCTACCTGCTATTGTTCTGCTATCATCCTGTGGTAATATTTCATGTTTTTATGATTGAAGAATAAAGGGACTTTACGGTATTGGTGTGCAGCCATCCATTTCTTCTTCTGAATATAAGTGGGGCAGGAGGTAGACTTAAAAAACAGACCCTGTAATTTTTCCCTATATGGTCAAATGTGTGTCCTTAAGTCTGGCACTACATAGATGTTTTTTTGTTTTTTCAGCAGGCACGCTAATCAATAAGAACAAATGGATTCCCCCATACACACAAGCAAGGTGATGAGCTATTGTTTTCTGACAGCAGGGGACTCCTCTGCTGTCAGAATACACCGATCAGCATTGCAGCCAGTTGGCTGCAGACACAGATTGAATAAATGTTTTCCAACTTTCCTTTTCGAGAGAAGGCGATCATTACATGGTCATAGATGGATCAAAATTTAGCCAGTCACTGCTGAACCAGCTGAATTTCGATGCCTATGGCCAGCTTTGGATGCCTTCTAAACAAAACTAAAAAGCTTCAGTATTGAAATCTGCAGTGCTGGTCTTTCCTATTAAAATTTTTTGCCAGCACTTCAAAAGCTTTCACAGTCCTAAGGTCGGACACTGCGTCTGGCGATCACATGGCCGCCGTAATCCCCCCCCCCCACACACACACACACACACACACACACACGCGGATCCTCTTTCATGTCTGACATTCACTCCTGTGGGAGATCCAATAAATAAAGAAAAATTTCCTTAACTGCTCTGCTTGGAAGTCTTCACTTCCTCCCTGTTTGGCCTATAAATGTGGTTTGTTTAACCAAAGGCTGTAAAAAGATTCTTTTTATGAATTGCCAGAGTGCCCACATCTTATCCAGATATCTCTGGCTGATAGGATTCTATTAAAATCTGGGACTTTAATGTTAAGATTGTAATAACATGTCTGAAAGATTTACGAGGGTCAGCAAATAGACCTCAGGGTAGCAGATGACTAGGAGCCAATATGAACCTTTTATTATAAACTGATGAAAATTAAACTGAGTTTCTAGGGTTCCTAGGCTTTTTTTTTCCTAGGCTTTTGAAGCGTCGCCTATAGATCAGTAGAATATCCTTCCAGTGGATTTTGGTAAATTGGGGATGCTTTTACATAAATATGGAGGTTTCAGTGACAGCATGATTCTTTTATCAGCAGCGTAACATAAAAAACAGTGAAGGTCTTTTGTTTCAAACTTCACCGTGTAACACAAATAAACCAGAAAAAGTTAACTTATCTTAAAGCTTACCTTTGATCAGCGTATACAAAATATTTTAAACCTCCCTCCCCTCATTCCCCCGGTATATTGAAAATCAAATGCTTGCTTAGTTTATGAAGAATATAACAAGTTTTTTTGGCAGCTGCCCTTTACTCCATTCCCACTTTAGCTCCAGAATACAATGCTGACCGCAGGTCCTGCATTGTATGTGATGATGTTGGCAAGTAGACTTCCGCATGACTGGAGAACAGGAGCCACTTCATGGCACCTGGTCATATAATGGAACTGGCAGTGAGAAAGCCTGAGGGTCTGAAAAGAATTTAGGTCATATTGTCTATTATAAATCCCCAGACTAAAAGAGCACTAATACAGTATATATCATTTTTGTAAGCTGACTGGAGTTTAGTTTTAAACTGAAGCTGCCAGGCTATCACACCCCACAGAGATCTTCATCTGGACAATTTCCACCTAATGTAGTCCACAGCAGATGAGTTGTTAAGAATCCAAAGTATTGCCTGGGGGTTGTAATATTCAAGAAGTGTCAGCGGTTTAATCTTGAGCTTATTCCAATCACCTAGTACAGACTCTGCAGTACATGGCTAAGAAGGATATGGCCTTTGTTAGGGTCTGCCAGAAGTGTATCTCCACAAAGACATAACCTAAACCAGCCTCTTCCTACTGTGTTGGGGTACTGTACCTATCTAATACTTCCACACAGTGCACATTTGTTGTGCAGACTGCCCTGTGTATAGCACAGGGGTTCCTAACCCCCAGGCCACGGACCGACAGTGGTCCGTGGCCTGTTGGTAAGCGGTCCGCCACACAGCAGCAGGTGAGTGGCGACCACGCTCTGTGATAGTCCTGTCATGGACCTCAACAATGCTATTAAGCGGCCTGTGTCTATTCTCCCAGGTCTCCTGCCCAGTCGTCGATGTCATTCTATCAGCAGGGGAGGGGGCAGGAGAAGCTGCAGATTGGGACAGAGAGAGGAAGACTTTTTATATTAACAAGCGGGTAATCACTTGCTTGTTAACATGATAAGTTTGGCAGCTCCCGCCCTCCATTCAGATCTGCAGCTCCAAGAGACTTGGGAGAATAGACACAGGCTGCTAACTGCAACTGCCCTGCAGAAGGTAAGACTGTGCAGAGGGAGGAAGAGATTGGAGGGGCACTGTGTTGTTAAAGAGGAAAGAGGGGGGAATGACTGTAGGGAGGACTGTGAAGGGGGGAGGGGGGCATGACTACAAGGAGCACTGTGATGGGGGGGGCATGACTGCAAGGAGAACTGTGATGGGGGCCATGACTGCAAGGGGCACTGTGATGGGGGGCCATGACTGCAAGGAGGACTGTGATGGGGGGCCATGACTAGATAGAACACTGTGATGGGGGGGGCATGATTGCAAAGGGGCACTGTGATGGGGGAACTGTGACATAAAGGGCATCATTACAGTACAATTCCCTTTATATCACATTGTCCCTTTACAGCGCAGGCTACACCAAAAGCGGTTCCTGGTACCAAAACGATTGGGGACTGCTGGTATAGCACATTTCCACCTACAATGGCCACTGCAATATCATGCAAATTCTGTACTCATGACATTCTTCCCCAAGATGTCACCAGAGCCCATAGAGAAGGACACACTAGTCCTCATCAAGGTTCCTTCTAGTGGCAGCATCAGCGACTAAATTACAAATTATTTAAAAGTGGTCATCTGACCACTGCTTCATCCCAAGATAAAGGGGAAGTTCTGGTGTCCAAGCTTGTTGTACTCAGTGTACTAAATCACCATAGAAATGGATTGCAGAGGGCACGCATGGTTCCAGCCAGGAAAATTTCGATAACCAGTTTAGGGATCCAGTCAGTGATATCTCACTAAAGTCAGCCATAGATGGTGCGATTTTCTTACCTGCAATCAGGGACAGGCAAACATAACAGTGGAAGGGGTTCTCCGGGTGGGAGGGACTACAATGTAACCTGTTTCTAGGGATGTTTTTGTCTGAGCTACATATGTATTTTTTGGGGGGTTATCTATATGACCTTTTTATTATTCCATACATGATATTGATGCTCTGAACATCCTCATCTATTAGCTTTTGTTAATTTTATATTATTTAGCATGAAGTAAATCTCCACCCAAAAGGTATTTTTTAGTTCTTGTAGGAATGGGTTAGAATATGTAGGCATATGATGCCTTTTTCACTGGCACCTGAAGCGTTGCTGCCATAGGTAATAATGACATCACTGAGAGCATTGGTTTGGAGTTGATCTGAGGTATGAAAGTGCAGGGTTTGTGGCTGACCTGATGTCACGAAGATTGAGTGCATGGCCGAGCTTCAATATTTGAGTGTGCACATAACACAGCCTGTTGTCCAATCCACAGGGTTATGGCAATGCACACTCATACGTGCATACAGTACATGAGCATGCTCACGCTAATACAGGTTAGTGTGAATAGGTGTGCACCAGCTTTGGTGCCAATCATTCTATTTAAAGTACAACACACTGGAGAGAAGTTGCTTAGTGGTCATCGGCTCTTGTGACTTGACCTGCACTCTGTAACTGTGCCTCTGACTTTGCATATCTACTGACGTTCGAGATCTTTCATTCCTGACTTTGGCTTGTGTCCTGACCTATCTTCTGACTGCTGATTTAGTACCTTTGCTTCCGATCCCCTACTGATACTGGCCTAGCTTTTGATCCTGCTCCTGTCTTTGAATTTGATATCACTGCTACCCTGGTGTTGCTGACTACAGCTCGTCTTGACTTTGGCTTTCTATTCCACCCGTGTGCAAGCATTCTTCAAATTCTGGTCTGAGCATCCCAGTAGTATCCAAACCATTCAGACTATCTACAGATCATTTGATGTGTCTGGATCCACAACAGACACCCATGCCATTTCTCATCCAGCTACTTCCTGTTACGCCAGGAAGTATTGGATGGGATGTGCAAGGTAACCCCTCATCTCAGGCTCTACACTTGCGGTCTGAAGGTGCAGGAATTTGGGCTGATCTGAGGTCTGAAGGTACAGGAACTGGCCCTGATCTGAGGTCTGATGGTGCATACTCTTGGACTGATTTCAGGTCTGAAGGTGCAGCGTTTACGGCCAATCTAAGTTGTAAATATTCTACATGCATTGGGGCTGCACAGTGGTTGAAAGTCCATGCATTATGGCGAATTTGAAATGTAAAGGTGCATGAATTGGAGCTGATCTGGGGTGTGAAGATATATGCATTGGAGCTGATCTGAGGTCTGAAGGTTAATTAATTATTATACAACTACCTAATTGTTCACTAATGTTTGCCAAATAATATAGAAAAGGATGCTAACCCCTAGGTTAGAAAATTGTCAGCTTTACATTGCTGTTTACCACTATAACAAAAAAGTATAAAATAAATGTATAAAGACATTGAAATTTTCTGATTTATTATTTAGCCTTTTAAATAGCTCCAAGCAGTTTTTAGAGATCATTCTTCCTGCTCTTGTGCAACCCTTCTGTGTAAGGATGAACAAAAATGTTGAGTTTTCACTTTTGAAAAATGTTTGCAAAAATCAAGACATTGGATTAAATGATGAAGATTAAATGATTGTGTTTTTGATGTTATTGAAGGGTGCAATGGGCTTTCTGTGTCTCTTTAGGGTTACAGAAAATGTCTGTCAACTATCCTGGACATATTCTTGTACCAAAAAATGCTAACACTAATGCTAACCCTAAACAATACCTCTAACTCCAATAATGACCCTAACACTAACAATAACCTTAACCTTTTATTTATAAACAAAGTTATGTATATTTCATATCAGCACTGTCATGGCTACATCATGGCTTTGTTAATAAACAAAGCCGTGTCACCCAGCGTGGGGTCTCACAGATAGAGCACTGCATAAAATACATAGCACTATCCTAGACAAAGCCCACAAACATGCACAGCGAAATTCACTAGCTCTATGCAGAAAGGATCCTATTGGGAACTGAACCCAGGTCCCCATTGCTGGTTTCACATGCTGCTTACTGTACATCAACATTACCGTCAGTTTAAAGTACAGACTAAAGTAGGCGTAAGGGTCAGTGATTGCTGAAAAAGATATCTCCTCCAGCTCTGTCTGATA
The DNA here is from genome assembly GCA_037952925.1 of Lithobates clamitans. NCBI lineage: Eukaryota > Metazoa > Chordata > Amphibia > Anura > Ranidae > Lithobates > Lithobates clamitans. The sequence goes on along the minus strand of JBBGZY010001451.1, from coordinate 692,137 downwards.
AATTAGACACTTCTAGACCTGCCCAAGCAGTAACGTTAGTTTAGTCTGTGGCTGGACCACCATCATATCTTTTCAGCACGAGAAATTCTTCACCTGGTTAAATAAACCTTTCATCAGACACAAAGTACACTTTAGATGCTTAATCTGCAGGAAGTGATGATTGTACAGAAATCTCAGGTTACAAGATTTCAAGTGTTTTTTTTACAGTCTGATGACAGATTTAAAGATTGTTCGGCAAAGACTGCCTTTTAAAAATAAATACTCAAAAAGGACATGAAGGTTGAGTAACCTTTGATTACGGTTACAAGATATATGTCCTTGCTGGTTGTAAATTCCCAGTGATAAAAACAGAAAATGTCTACTGTAAAAACTTAGCAGTGAAATAATCCAGCCGGGTGTCTGATGGTCTTCCACATTGTGGTCATTCATCTGGGGAGCGATCATCTCTCACATGGTCTATAGGGATACTGGTCCATTGGTTCCAATGCTTCTGTCCTGTGGCTTTCTTTGCTGCACTTTTATCCTTTCCTAGGTCTCCATGCTTGCCTTCTGCTGTTCTTTCCAGGCATCTACAGCTACACATTGTTTAAGTCCTCAGGCACGCTTTAGCACAAGGTTTGACTGGCAGCAACTTTCTCATAAAGCACAACAACTGAGAGTTGAGTTGGCCAGTATGCATTTGGCTTATGGATACATTTTTTTGTTTTTAGACTGTCCTTGTTACTAACTTTGCCTGTCTGACCTTGTTTGAAATCAACCCGCCTTGCCCTTTTTCCTAAACTCTGACTCTGATAACTGTTTTACAGACAAATGCTCCCCAAATGAATGACAAACTGTGGACAACCTTCGGAAACCCAGCCGGGTAAATCCTTAACAGCTTAAAGTCATGTTTAGTGAAGCTTCAACTTATTCAGCAGTTGCGTTTACAATATATATTTAGACTCTGGTGTGGCTGATTTGGCAAAGTTAGGTCATGTACAGAAAGTGGATTTGTCTAATGTATGCCAGATCTTCATTAGATTGTGGCAGTCAACAATTGTGGCAGTCAACCAGCATTTTAGAATCTTGGGATTCTGCCACTGCTGACCTTTTCTTCTGAAAATGTTAACTGCCTGACTGTCATTTTGATGCCTTGGCAGAGTCACTGACAAGCAACAAGAATGAATTTAGAATTACTTATGTGCGTATTTTGCAACAAACTGCATATTTGTTTCAGAAAGTATTGAAGCTATTAGAACCACACACAAGCCAGGCAGGCAACTAATATCGGCTTAGAGAGGTGACTTAGGGAACCTGGATGGGGGGGCTCGGTAAGATCCGATTTGGATTTTTAAGGGGAGTCCCTCCAGCGATCTGCAGATCTCAACGCCGGAAATCCTGTGTCTGCTGCACCTGCATGGGGTCAGCTGGGATCTGCTGAGTAGTGTGATGGGAGCCTGGGAGATGGGTTGGAGGCTGCTGAGCCCGGCCGTGTGTGGAGGTGGTGGGGCCCCAGTATACATTCACCTTGGCAGTTGGGATGGCGATTGGGTGGGTGGTGAGCAGGCAGATCGCCTTTCTCATCACTGCTGTGGAGGCTTTAGTACAGTGAGTGGCAAGCTTTGTATGGGATGGGAGGGGCGATCAATGGACCAGTACAAAGCAGGTCCCAGGATTCTGCTCTTCTGAATACAGCCGTGCCACAGCTGTGACTCTGACACATGTACGGGAGTGACGTCATTGTGGCTCCCCCATTCAAATGGCTGAAGCCCATGAACCTGAAAGGATGACTGGGTGAAGACAGAAGCTATGACAGCAGTGCAGTGCTGGAGGGCTTTGTTTTAAGGTAAGGCGTCATAATGTACTAGGATGCAGTGCACCAAAATACACCTTCGCCTGTGTAGACAAAAATTCTTGCTCTAGCCCTGATTAACAGTAGGAAGTGACAGGAAGAGCCCTGGTCTCTATTATGATGCTGCAACCCCTGTTGTTCCACATTGGATTCAGAGTACGTACTTTCATACACACTCAAGGCTTTATTTGAGAATCAGCTAAAGCTGGTCATACACTAATAAGATAATCCCCCAGGCTCAATGAAAACAAAAAGGTGAATGAATCTCCCACTGTGGCTATTGTATTCTAACATCTGGAAACAGGGTCTGTCAGAATACCAGAATAGCAGATTCATCTGATGCAGCTGCTGTCCCACCAACAATTTTCCACCCGGCTCCTTCAATTTTTCAGATGTTGGGCAGGAAGGAGTTGACGGACCATCCATGTAGCAAACCTTGGTGAGTTCATCAGGAACTGCTTAAATGGTCCAACATACTGCATGTTAAATCTCAATTACCTGCATTGTTTGGAATCGGAGAGAACAGGGAGGTTCTTGCACACTTGCTTCTGTGATGCCCATTCATATCCACTCGTGCAGCAAGCATCCACTGTCACCTGTGCAGAAGCTGGGGTGAAAAAAAATGTTCCCGTTAGAATTATGGTTTCCAAAATGCATTCCTCCCAACTTTCTCAGATAAATAAGAAGGGCACCTTTCAGCACATAGTTTACATGCAAAAGATACAACTTTAGTTCAAAACAGAATGGCATACACCCCAATCCATTGTCTTGTCAAATTTCCACATGCAAGGAACTAACTGCCTAAAGGTAAATATTACATATATCAAACCTTGATTCACATCATCCACACAGTGGGCTTCTGCCTACAAAAATACTCAATATAGCTCTTTATTAAAGTGCAATCTGGCAGTGCGGCGTTATAATAAGAAACTATCCATTCTAAAACCAGTGGCTTCAAGCCACCAAACAGGCTCTGGTGTGATTCTCATTTCAATTTATATTTGGTCTGTGAAGTTGGAATCTTACATTTCTTGTTAAAATTAGAAAAATATTAAAATCTAAAAAATTACTAGGCACAAAATAAATATTAAAGCAATATGTAACCTGATATTATATAAATTTACTGGCAGTTATTATCTTGGCCAGAACTCTTCCATAATTCAGTTCATTCTGTAGCCTTGCTCATAATGCAGGCTTTCATTAAGTGTTACTTTTTTTTCTCTTTACAAATAAAAGTTTCAGCAGCCTGTGAGACTTTCCCAAATACCAAATACAAAAGTGTGAACAGGAGAACCTGGATGGTGGCAAAGGATGCCACTTGGCTGTGACTGCCAACGCAAAATTGGTCATTTTTAGTGTGTCCAACGTCTAAACTAATGTTGCTATAAAACACACTAAGCTTACAGTATGTCAAATAATTAGCAACACCAGATTTTATTATTATCAATGTATAATTTTTATAAGAAAAGTATTCACCAGGAAGGTTTGTCACAGCCATTGCCTTATAAATGAGACACATTTTGTTACTGTGCAGAGTAGTAAATGCAGCTTATTAGGCTCATCTCACTCTTTATTATACAAGTTATATAACAGACTGAGCAATGCTATACAAAGTACATGGAGGGTCGTTCTCTTGAAAAGCTTACAATCTGAAGGGGGGGGGGGGGTATAAAAGGTGGTTACCTATGGGAGGGTTGAATTGATGGAGAAAGTCAAATTCAATTTGGTATGTAGAGGCGGGATAGGCTTCCCTACAGAGATTTTCAGGGATCCCCTGAAGGTGGACAGAGTGGGAGATAGATTGGGATAGGGAGTTCCAGAAGATGGGAGCAAAGGAGCAACAGTATATCATGAAAACAGGTGAGCAGTTTCTCAGCTCTTGTCTAACAACTCAGACACTGGTGAGTTGATACCAATAAGTGTGACATGGGCCTTAGCTCCAAACCTTGGTTTACTTACAACCAAGTATGAATAAGATTGGGTTTTTCAGAGATTTTTCTGGAATATCTGCCAATTTTGCAAAATGCATTGGGTTCAATGCAGAGACAACTATCACTTTAGGGTCACCTGTACGCAATGTACACCCTATAAAAGTAGGGGCCATATACATACCTTTCAACAGCCATTACTTTACTTCTCCCTGGCCACTTTGCGCAGGTCGAATAGCTGCTATCCCCACCACACACTGGGGTAGATTTACTAAAACTGGTGCACTCAGAATCTGGTGCGGCTGTGCATGGTAGCCAATCAGCTTCTAACCTCAGTTGCTTTCATTAAGCTTTGGCAATAAAACTTGGAAGCTGATTGGTTTCTATACAGAACTGAGCCTGATTTTTTACCCTCCAGCTTTAGCAAATAAACCATATAGTGTATCCTCCTGCCAAATCATATTTCCTGGGGTGAAAAATTAGCTTTTCTACATACCCAGAAGTGCAGAATATTTGTCGCTGGAGGGGTGTGCATATGGACTCTTCTATGACAGAAGGTCATGACAAAGGTGTTCTATCGGTTTGAGACCAGGACTTTGTGTAGACCAGTCAGGTTCCTCCATCCCAAACTCACTCACCCATGTCTTTATAGACCTTGTTTGTGCACTGATGCGCAGTCATGTTGGAACAGGAAGGGGCTATCCCCGAACTGTTCCTACAAAGTTGGAAGCATGAAATTGTCCAAATTGTCTTGGTATGCTGACATCTTAAGAGTTCCCTTCACTGGAACTAAGGGGCCAAACCCAACCCCTGAAAAACAACCCCACACCATAATTCCCCTTCCACCAAATGAGTTCGACCAGTGCACAAAACAAGGTCCATAAAGACATGGATGAGGAAGTTTGAGGTGGAGGAACTTGATTGGCCTGCACAGAGTCCTGACCTCAACCCGATAGAACACCTTTGGGATGAATTAGAGCGGAGGCTGCGAGCCAGGCCTTCTTGTCCCACATCAGTGCCTGACCTCACAAATGCGCTTCTGGAATAATGGTCAAACATTCCCATAGACACACTCCTAAACCTTGTGGACAGACTTCCCAGAAGAGTTGAAGCTGTTATAACTGCAAAGGGTGGGCCAAGCCAATATTGAACTCTACGGACTAATACTGGGATGCCATTAAAGTTCATGTGCATGTAAAGGCAGGAGCCCCAATACTTTTGGTAATAAATATAAATATATATATATATATATATATATATATATATATATATATATATATATATATACACACACACACACAGTATCTCACAAAAGTGAGTACACCCCTTATATTTTTGTAAATGTTTTATTATATCTTTTCATGTGAGTATACCGAAGAAATTACACTTTGCTACAATATAAAGTAGTGAGTGTACAGTTTGTATAACAGTGTAAATTTGCTGTCCCCTCAAAATAATTCAACACACAGCCATTAATGTCTAAACCGCTGACAACAAAAGTGAGTACACCCCTAAGTGAAAATGTCCAAATTGGGCCCAAAGTGTCAATATTTTGTGTGGCCACCAATATTTTCCAGCACTGCCTTAGCCCTCTTGGGCATGGAGTTCACCAGATCTTCACAGGCTTCACAGGCTGCCACTGGAGTCCTCTTCCACTCCTCCATGATGACATCACGGAGCTGGGGAATGTTAGAGACCTTGCGCTCCTCCACCTTCCGTTTGAGGCTGCCCCACAAATGCTCAATAGGGTTTAGGTCTGGAGACATGCTTGATGGAGTCCATCACCTTTACCCTCAGCTTCTTTAGCAAGGCAGTGGTCATCTTGGAGGTGTGTTTGGGGTTGTTATCATGTTGGAATACTGCCCTGTGGCCCAGTCTCCAAAGGGAGGGGATCATGCTCGGCTTCAGTATGTCACAGTACATGTTGGCATTCATGGTTCCCTCAATGAACTGTAGCTCCCCAGTCCCGTCAGCACTCATGCAGCCCCAGACCATGACACTCTCACCACCATACTTGACTGTAGGCAAGACACACTTGTCTTTGTACTCCTCACCTGGTTGCTGCCACATACACTTGACACCATCTGAACCAAATAAGTTTATCTTGGTCTCATCAGACCACAGGATATGGTTCCAATAATCCATGTCCTTAGTCTGCTTGTCTTTAGCAAACTGTTTGCAGGCTTTCTTGTGCATCATCTTTAGAAGAGGCTTCCTTCTGGGACGACAGCCAAGCAGACCAATTTGATGCAGTGTGCGGCGTGTGGTCTGAGCACTGACAGGCTGACCTGCCACCCCTTCAACCTCTGCAGCAAAGCTGGCAGCACTCAGACATCTATTTCCCAGATCTGGATATGACGCGGAGCGCGTACACTCAACTTCTTTGGGCGACCATGGCAAGGCCTGTTCTGAGTGGAACCTGTCCTGTTAAACCGCTGTATGGTCTTGGCCACCATACTGCAGCTCAGTTTCAGGGTCTTGGCAATCTTCTTATAGCCTAGGCCATTTTTATGTAGAGTAACAATTAGATCCTCAGAGAGGGGAACAATACCCTGATGAAGTCACGTGACTGTGACGAACACGCGTCAGTAATACTAGGCACCGGAAGTGACGTGGGCGAGCTTGCTGCTCATGTTTACATGCCTGTTTGTTACTTTTTATTTTGATTACCCTGATTTATTTTTTGCTGTCACCAAATAAATAGTCAAAACTACTACACTATCGTGCATCCTTCCTGTTCTTTACATTTCCCCACACCCCACAGCGAGGCCTATTTGATGCAGATATACCAGGGACAAAAAAGGGGACTCCAGATAAGAGACACACACCAGCAGAGCTGGAGACTGCCAGGGGACATATTGGTTCCATAAGAAAGATATACCCACATGCTGTTACCTTACAGCAGTAAGGTAAGGGGACATCCACACATTACGTTGCACAGAAGACAGGAAGTCACCCGCCACCAGCACTCCATTTCAGAGAGTTGTCACCAGCACCAGCACTTTATTCTTGTTTGCTGACACTGTTAATATACAATCACCAATCCATCCTGCACTTTATATTTTACGGACACTATTCATTTTACCTGTTGCATATATTTATACAGATATATTGTTTATAAGATGAGCATGTGATACACCTTTATACTTTTTTAAGGAGTCGGTATGCATTTATTATAGGAATTGCATCTTTTAGTGCACTTTCAACTGAACCCTTTTTTTTACTTTATTTGTACATCATACGGATATATTTTATCACTGCTTTTATCTAAAGAAGAAATAAGTTGAGTATGTCATACTCTTTCTATATATTTTTAAGGATTTATTATCATAGGAAACTGCCTCTTTTAAGTGTATCTTTTACTGAGCACTTTTTCACTTTATTTGCACATTACTTATTTTACAGCGCAGCACTATCTTTATTTTATAATTGCAACACTCACCATTTTATTCTCTAGGGCCTCTGTAAATATATATATATAATGTTTGGGTGTTCTTAGTAATTTTCTAGCAAACATAATGCAGTTTTTTGCATATACCTGTATGTGAGGACTGTCAGAATTGGCCCGGTGTTGAAGTGGTAAAGTGATTCTATTTTTTTTTCTAATAACAAACATGTTATATATACTTGCTCTGTGCAATGGTTTTGCACAGAGCAGCTTCTGGGGTCCCTCGTCGGTGCTCTCCACTCCTCAACAGGAATCAGGCCAATTTCAATCCATCAAGCAATTTTCCTTCCTTAAACCAAGAAAACTGCATAATCCACGGCCAGCCTAATACACATAATGAATTAAGGACAAAAACCTTTTATTTTTAAAACCCACTTTAAATAAGGTGAATGCATCAGATTTCTTTTTTAAGCGTTTTTTTTCCCTTTATTTTCACCTGGTTATCTGGGCAGTAACATACTAGTTGTTTTAGGTGTCTCCACTCTGGATGGAAGAGCAATAGAGACACATTTGGACAGCAGCATTGTCAATCTGTTGAAAGGGTAGTATTTGATGCACTAGCAGATTAGGATGGAATTGACTAAATAAAGCTGAACTCCAGCTAACACATTTAAAGTGTTACTAAACCCAGGACCCTGCATTTACTATATCTGGCCTCCCACTGTACACAGAAGATGGAAATGCAATTATTTTACTAAATATAAACAGCTAAATACCTTTTCTCATCAGGAGTAAATAGCAGTCTTGTGACCTCTATCAGTGTCTGGTTAAAGCTTGTAGGAGGAGATTTCATTCTCCTCTGATTGTCCTATGAGGCTGCATGACCCCTAACCCTCTGTCTGGATAGTACTAATTGGCCCTGGGATGATCATATGCACCCTCCCAAAAGAAAAACTTTCTAGCAATACACACCAAACTGAGGATGTGCAGACTGCCCCCAAGGCTCTGTTCTATCAGCAGATGGAATGGAGACAGTGGAAGTAGGGGAGGATCAGAGAAGACAGGATCAAACAGCCTTTTTACACAATGCGCAGATTTAATCCCTTAGGTTCCAGAGTGAGTATAACAAGCGTGCTTTACTGCATATACAGACTGATTATACTGTTGTGGGTTTAGTAACACTTTAAAGCAGTTACAGCAACAGTTTTTTTTCCTTCTAAGATAAAGGTTTTACATACAGTAAATGAATAAAATCTGACCATTGTAAGCGCCCCTGCTAGTGATAATTTGTTTGTCTCAACCCTCCAGCTTGGTCTGTTAAAGAAAGTTGAAAAATAACAAAATTGTTGGCCAAATCACCAGGTAAAAAAATTGAAAAAAAGCCTAAAAAGGGAAAATTAATGCAGCCATCACATCTAAGAACTGGTTAGCTGCAATATAATACATTTTTGTTTTTGAGTTTAATACCATTTTAAATGATTGTAGTTCTGTTTGCTTACTTTTATACTTTGTTTCATGTACATAGTGGTGTATGTCCCTTTAAGGTCTATTTGAAAGAATGGTTCTTTTGGCGCAGAGTAAATGGATCCACCTTGTATTAGATTGGAAAGCCAGCTGTGATGACATTAGCGTGCTGCTGCCCAGAATCTCTGGCGAGAAGGTAAATATTGTCTGTCAATGTGAAATTTTACTAGATGTGTCATTCTAGTGATGTTTTCTCACATGTGCTCACTGCTGCTGTGTGCTGCTAGCAAAGTGCTCTTTCCTTCCAAGCGATTGTAGATAGCCTCTACCAATGACTGGGGGTCTGCTAAGTCCTTTTCATCCCCCAGTGCCTTCTACTCTACCTTAAAGTGGAACTAAACTCTCTCAATCAACATGAACTATTTTTAATCCCTATGCTGCTAGAGTTAGTAAATAGATTGGAAGGTATATTATACTAAATTGTTTTAAACTTTTTTTTCCTTTACATTTCTTTAGCTGCTTCCTGATTTCTGGCCTAGGCAAATTATGTCTGGCCATTCCCCAGTCGATGTGACGAATCACGTAGGGTGGAGCCTACGACGGTGACGTCATCACGTTTTTTCCTTCAGGAGGTGGATGGGCAAATTACATAGGAAGTGAACAGAAGTCTCTGGAAACGCTGCGGTTCTGTTATTAACAAACACTGCTGTATCGCTTTTAAACGGCTTCTACTTTGTAAGTGCAAATCTACTTGTTTTATTAAATTCGCTTTTTTTCAGAATTACACTATGGGAGCCTTTCTTTTTATGTTTTCTGAGTATCATTGGTCCCAGCTGCAGTTCCAGACAGTAGGTCCTGGGGAGACCTAACCATTCCCTGAGCTTGGTGAGACCACAGATTAGCGGTCACGGCGATCTGGTAAGCAGATTACTTATTCACCTGGGTGTGGAGTCGGACGCACTTATATGAAGGATTTTTTCACGGATTCCTCCATTGCAAACTATCACTTCTATATGGATGGGTGTTCATTGTTTGATATATGGACTTGAATCTTAATGGGACTGTCTTAGTTTTCTTATCACTTGATTATTTTCAATGGGACTCAGCTTTAGTTTTCTTATCACTTGTTTAATTGATTATTCATTTCACTAGTGCTGCATTTATTTAGTATATTTTACTTGTTTGAAGTTTTCGTATTAGACTTTAAAGTGCTGGAAGCTATATATTGTTTGATCACATTTAATAATTACCGTATTTATCGGCGTATAACACGCACTTTTTTCCCCTTAAAATCAGGGGAAAGTCGCAGGTGCGTGTTATACGCCGATCCCCTGAGCTGCACAACTCAAAAATCGCCGACCGCGATTTGAAAATGGAGCCGAAAGTGAACGAGAGCCGCCGGAAAGAGCCGAGGACCGGCTCTGTGTATTTCGGCGCCGGCGGCGCCATTTTCAAATCGCGGTCGGCGATTTTGAAGACAGGGGATCGAAGGCTGCACTGGGCGAGGCTGCACTGGGGGAGGCTGCACTGGGGGAGGCTGCACTGGGGAAGGCTGCACTGACATGACTGCACTGACGAGGCTGCACTGACATGGCTGCACTGACAAGACTGCACTGACATGGCTGCACTGACAAGGCTGCACTGGGGAAGGCTGCACTGACAAGGCTGCACTGAGAAGGCTGTAATGATGGGCATTTAAATGTAAGTTTTTTTCCCTTCAACTTCCCTCCTAAAAGTTTTTTTTCCTTAAAATTCCCTCCTAAATTGGGGTGCGTGTTATACGCCGGTGCGCGTTATACGCCGATAAATACGGTATTCTATATATTTTCACAAATTTTGTAAATGATGTCATACCTCCTGAGAGTCTTCATGTGCTTTTTTCCCCTTCATCTGGAGGAGGGGAGGAGAGGCTAACTCAGCTACAAACGCCCTCCTGCACGTATGCCTAAGCAAATGGCGAATAGATTCCAGTAAGTAAATGCTACGTGAATCATCTGCCCTTACTCAAGATGGCCGTGTTTTTCAAAGTGATTTCTTAACAAAATAAAGCATGGAGACATGGATGGATTGGTGAGTTTGCTTTGAGTATTAAAAATAATTAATTAATTTTTGTTCAGTTTGAGGTGCACAGATACAGTTAATTTCCCCTTTAAAGTGGACCTTTCACATTACAAGTCTGCATTAATAAATCCATGACATATCACAATATACAGAAACAGTGTACTTTTCAAGAGAGCTCCACTTTATCATTAAAAAGCCGTCCCTCAGTCCAGTGACTATGTCTAGTCTAAGAGGGTGTCATTAGTCTGCTGCAGTAAGGAGGAAGCATTTCCTTAGCCTTTTCTCCACCTCTGATCAGACTGCGACAGAAGCATTCTCATAGGACAGGGGAATAAAAGATAGTGGGCCATGAAATCAGGGTTGCTGCAGCCTCTCAACTTGTGTTTAAATTTACAGTGTTGCTGTCTGATCCCTGCTAGACTGAGAAAATGCTTACACCTGTCCACAGCAGACCAATGATATCATCTCATCCTAGGTAAACTCAATAGATTAGACCTCAAGAATGGCATTTAGGCTTGGTTCACACTGCTGTGATCCCAAAGTCGTGCAACTTGCTTGCAACTTTTGTGATTTAACTTTGCAGTCTATGGCACTCAAGTCACACCAAAGTAACATAAAAGTAGTGCTTTTTTTTGTCGCTGCGACTTGAGTTGCACCGATTAAGATGGCACCCATTGAAATGAATGTGTTTTGACTTGTCATGCAATTTTATGTGTCGCAAGTCGCATGACCAGTTGCTGTAGCAGGAACAAAAACGGAGGGGAAATGTTTCAATAAGTGACGGCTGCCTAAAAGGGGATTTCCCCTGGATTTGGAGAGCATTCCTCATACTTCCTGTCTGTGGAACAAAAAAAAGACAAAAAAGGGAGTTATTTACTAAAGGAAAATCCACTTTGCACTGCAAGTGTACCTGAAAGTGCACTGAAAGTGCACTTGGAAGTAAAGTCGCTGTAGATCCAAGGGGGACATGCAAGGAAAATAAAAAACAGCATTTTAGCTTGCACATGATTGGATGATAAAATCAGCAGAGCCTCCACTCATTTCAGATCTACCCCTTAGATTTAGGGGGATTGCACTTGAAAGTGCACTTTTAGTGCACTTTCAAGTGCACTTGCAGTGCAAAATGGATTTGCCTTTCGTAAATAACCCCCATAGTCTTCAAGTGTAGTAAACCCAGAATTTCCTTTTCAGTAAGTTTGGCGTTATGCATCACTGTTTACAGATTTCTTTTTTTGTCCAACACTTTTGCAAAGTTTGTAACCTTCAGATCCTGCCAGTAACAGTACTTACTGTTTCAGGCTAACAGTGACAACATTATACCGCTATGTTGTAATTAGCAGCATCGTTGGTCTACCTATTTTGGCAGCCCAAATAGCCAACTGAGAGAGCGCTGCTGCTAATCTTGAGGCAGTTGCTTAGGGTTGTCAACATGCAATAGGAAGGGTTGTTACTGACAAAGTTCCCCAGGTAAGGAACACTATCATCATTTGAAAGTCACAATAATAAAACAAAATATGTAAAAGGAAATCAATGCTGTAAAAATTCAAAACAAACTACAGACTGTGAAAGAGAGTGGGACAAACCCCCTCAATTTTTTCAAAATGATTAATAATAAAAAAGGTCCGGTCTGAGCATGTAGGCGCCTTGCAAATTACTTGAATTCATTAAAGAGTAATTCCATATTTGTTAAAAAAAACTTTGTAGAAGAGTCCTACCAGTTTTTGTACTTAAGAAAAAGCTGTGTATTCAACTGTGTCCCTGGAAGGCTGATTTCTGAATGGGAGTGTTCAATATAATCACTCAGTAGTCTAATGAGAAAAGTTGCAGTGTCTGCATCCTTTTAACAGTAATTAACTCTTAGGTAGTATCTCACTAAAAATATAATTCCTATTGCAGGGAGTGCGTAAAATCTGACTTGTATCCTAGTGCAGAATTCTTTGAAAATCAATAAGCCAATCACATTAGCAGGAAATTGCAAAAATGGGAGAGCGCAAGTCCTTAAGGGACTTACCTATAGGTGAGCTGTACATAGAATGTATACAGAACGCCCCCCAGAAACATGATTTCCTGCTTGTGTAATTGGCTCACTGATTTTCCCAGAAGTCTGCACTAAGATACAGGTCAAATTTCATCCCCTGCAACAAAAATGTCATTTTTGGTAAGATACTCCTAATAGAAACACGTCCAAAGGGATGCAGGCCTAGCAGCTTTCCTCATTGGTGCCCTGCAGGTGCACAGCTGATTGATAACTATGAAACCACTCCCATTACACTTTTCCACATAGACACAGAGAAACACACAGGAATTTCTTCCGAATAACAAAAGGTAGGAATCTGCAACAAAGTTTTGCAATGTACATAGACCACCCAGGGGAGAATGTTTTTTTCTCAACAAAGGTGGAATTACGCGTTAACTTCTATAGTCAGAAAGATGGTGGAGAGTTTGATAAAAGACCACGTAGAAGAAGTAATAGTAAGCATGGATTCATGAAAGACCAGGTTTGTTAATCTGCTTTCTCTTTATGAAGAAGTGCAAAAAATCCTAGACACTTAGCCGGAAGTGGGAGCGGGTACCTGTCGAAACCAGGTACCCACTCCCTCCCAAAAGGTGCCAAATGTGGCAGCGGACGGGGGGGGGGATTCAGATAAGTGGAGCTTCCCCTTTTGGGTGCAGCTCCGCTTTAGTATTAGCATGCAATGCCAAGCTGTAGTTTCTTAAGCAATCACATTATTTATTTTTATAAAAAGAAGTATAGACTCCAGAGAGAGAGACATAAATCTGCCCCTGTACAAAGCATTAGTAAGACCTCAAGTTAGTTTTGGGCATCAGTTCATAAAAAGATATTAGGGAACTGGAGAAAGTGCAGGAAAGGGCAACCAAACTGGTAAGAGGCATGGAGGAGCTCAGCTATGAGGAAATTTTAGCTGAACTGAATTTATTCTCTCTTGAGAAAAGATGTTGAGGGTGGATATGCTCGCAGGGGCGTAACTACCACCATAGCGACCCATGCGGGCGCTATGGGGCCCGCAGCCGAGTGGGGCCCAGTGAGGATAAGAGCTCCCAGCCAGGGGAACAGAGAGGAAAGGAAGAGGCGAACTGAATTGCCCGATGTAAGAGCTTTCATTAGAACTTCCAGTGTTCCCAGGGCTCACGTCACATAGCTCCACCTTTTGGCCCGGTGCCTTTGATAGACAGAACGCCGATCCAATGCGGGACATGTGACGTCATCAAAGGCGTCGGGCCAAGAGGTAGGGCTATGTGACGATGAGCCCTGGGAAGACAGGAAATTCAAATGAAAGCTATTACAGCGGGCAATCCCGCTCTCTGCTGATCCGGGTGGCTTGCCTCTTCCTCTGCATAAGTGGGGCTGTATGAGGCACAGGCAGACCAGGCTGTATTGGGCACAGGTCACGCTGTATTGGGCACAGGTCACGCTGCATTGGGCACAGGTCACGCTGCATTGGGCACAGGTCACGCTGTATGTGGCACAGGTCATGCTGCATTGACACTAGGGCAGCTGGGGGGGGGGCTGTTTGCAGGGGGGCCCCATACAACATTTTGCTATGGGGCCCTGCTATTTCTAGTTACGCCCCTGTATGCTCGCTATGTATAAATACATAATAGGCCATATAGTGAACTTGATGGAGTTATTCACTTAACTAAGGTCATCACAGATGACAATGGAACACTCTACATCTGGAGGAAAGGAGATTTAACCTCCACAAATGCTTTTTCACAGTTAGAGCTGTAAAAATATGGAATAGACTTACTCAAGAACTAGGTCTGGCCAGCTCAGTAAATTGTTTAAATTAGCTGGATGCATTTCCAAACACACAAAGTATAAGGCCTGGTTCACACCTATGCATTTTTTAGTGCTTTTTCAGTTTTGCAGAAACACACTACACTGCATTTAACAATGGATGTAGTATTTTATGGAAAGGGCCAGGGACTTTTTTCTGGTTTTTGGTTCCATAGATCAGTGTTTCTCAACTCCAGTCCTCAAGGCGCACCAACAGGTCATGTTTTCAGGATTTCCACTATTTTGCACAGGTGATTTGATCAGTTTCACTGCCTTAGTAATTACCACAGCCTTTTCATCTGAGGGAAATCCTGAAAACATGACCTGTTGGTGCGCCTTGAGGACTGGAGTTGAGAAACACTGCCATAGATTTCAATGGATTAAAAACGTGTATTGAAAAATGCAAAATGCACCTGCAATATGCAAACTGCAACCTACATAGGTGTGAATCAGGCCTCACTGTATAAAAAACATTAATGGGTAATAACACCAGAGATTGCTGATCCAGGGAATATCCAAATGCCTTTGAGGAATACATTTTTCCTCTGCTGAAGCAATTTTTACTTTTTAAGTGTTTTGCCTTGCTGAACTGTGGCTATAGGATACTGTATATGGAGGTTTTCTATTTATTTATTCTATTTATTTATTTTTATGTCTATCAATCTAGATAGACTTATATCTTCTTTTCAACCCAACTAATTATGTAACTATGTAACATGTTCACAAAACAAAAATATTTAAGAAACAGTATGCACTAAGGCAGTCGTCTTCAAACTGAAGCCTGTGGGCCCGATGTGGCCCTTAGCTTGCCTTTCTCCAGGCCTTGGCGTACCATGCCATCAACTGACACCAATGATGGGACACCATTCCTCCCACAGACATCAATGATGGGACGCCATCTCTCCCACAAACACCAATGATTGAGCACCATTTCTCACATAGACACCAACAACGGGGCACCATTCCTTCCACTGATACAAACAATAGGCACTCTTCCACTAAAACCAATGTTGTGGCACTGTTTACTCTCACCAAGACCAGGGCGGTTTCTAATCCCACTGGCCACAGTCTGACCATTCTAAAGCCTCAAGGACAGTAAACGTGCCTTTGTTCAGAGGTTTTGAAAATCCCTGCACTAAGGCATTATACTGAGAAAAATATATACCGTATTTTGGATTTATTTCCTACTATATCCAAAACCTTTTGATTTTCATACACTTTGTCTTAAAAAGCAATGAATGCTTATCATAGTTTTTCCATGAACAGCACTGGTTGATGTTTGCAGTGGTATTTCCTATGTAGCGCTAGATATGTGGTCCTATTTTAAAAGCTACCTCATAGCAAAAATCTTCAACAGTGAACCCTGAGACCGATTAAAACTGCCCAGACGGCGTAAAAAAAAAAAATCTTGTCCTGTTCCAGACAAATAAAATAAATACATTTTGTAGCTGTTTTCCGTCAAGGAATCAATCAGACACAGAGAATAACAATATTGTATAATCACAGATTCTCTGGAGCCAAACAGCAAGTCACACAACAGCTGCAAGCAGACCAACCTTTTAAAACCAGGCCTAATTTGACTCCTTCCTGCTAAATGCAGAATGGCGAAACCACATTTCAAATACAAATCAAGTTTTCCTGATGACAAACAACTGTTTGAAAGAAACCAAAACGTGCGGCAGCTTTTAAACAGACATGTAAAGGCTTATGTAAAAGGCGTAAAACCTAATACATTGGGCTTCGATGTCTGGAGAGAAGTGTTGGTTATTTTTGTAATAGAGCTCCCAAAGCAGAGAGCTATACCCTACCCTAGGTTTCTCTTCGCATTACCCTTCCCTATAACTCACCCTAACCTTAACATTAATCTTCCCTGAAACCCTAGCTCTAACATTCCCCGTGTTTCTAATGTTAAACTAAACCTCCCTGTAACTTTAGTCTACAATAACCTCCTGTAACTCTTGTCTCAACACTAAATCCCCCTGAATCCCTCACTCCAACCTTCTCTGTAACCATCACTCTAATGCCATGTACACACGGTCGGACTTTTCGTCTACAAAAGTCCGACGGACGCCGACGGACCAAAGCCGGCTGACAATCCGATCGTGTGTGGGCTTCCCCGGACTTTCAGTGGACTTTTCCAGCCGCAAATCTGACGGACTTTAGATTTGAAACATGCTTCAAATCTTTACGTCGTAACTACACCGAACCCAGAAATCCGCTCGTCTGTATGCTAGTCCGACGGACAAAAACCCACGCTAGGGCAGCTATTGGCTACTGGCTATCAACTTCCTTATTTTAGTCCGGTGTACGTCATCACGTAGGAATCCGTCAGACTTTTGTGTGATTGTATGTAGGCAAGTCCGTTTGTTAGAAAGTCTGCCGCAAGTCCGCCAAAAGTCCATCGAAAGTCTGTCGGAGGGGCTGTCGGACTTTTGTAGTCGAAAAGTCTGACCATGTGTACGCGGCATAACTCTTCCTTCAACCCTAATCCTAACCCAACCCATACACTTACACTTCCTTTAACCTTTGCCCTAACAATCCTGGTTACCTTAACACTAACCCTTTCTATAAAGCTCACCCTCTTTGTAACCCTCTTCCAACACTGATCCTCCCTGTAACCCTCCCCCTACACTAACCCTCCCTGTAACCCTAACTCTAACACTTACCCTCTCCTTAACAGTAATCCTCCCTGTAATTGTAACCCTAACATTAACCTTCCCTGTCACGCTCATCTTAACTGTAACCCTAACATTCTAACATTGACCCTCACTGTAACCCCCACCCTAACACGCCCTGTTATCCTAACATTAACCATCCCTATACTCCAATACTAACACCAGCCCTGCCTGTAACCCTTACCCTAACAATAACAACCCTGTAAACCTCACTCCAACACTCCCTGTATAGCTCACCGTAACATTTCCCCTCTCTGTAACCCAGATCCTAACACTAACCCTATTCTAACCCTTCCCTCCCTTTAACCTTCACCCTAACACTTTCTGTCACCTTAACACTCTAACAGACCATACACAGAGCGCATTTCTTTCCTACAATCACGGGTTGCAGGAAATAAATTAGCTTTATTCCCCCATCAACACAGACAGTGTTGACAAGGATATCCCACCTGCCAATCCATTGTATTCTCCTGGCGGGGGGGAGCAGGGGAAGCCATCCCCGCCAAGTGAAGACTGTGATTATTGCTGGCAGCTTTAGCACCGCTAGCAATAATTGCATGTAAAATCCAGCAGGCTGGCTGTACCCAAGTTGATCGATCGATCAACTTGGTACATTCAGTCTGCCCATACATGTATGTTCGAATCTCAGTCGGTTGCTGTTGAACCAGCTGAGATTCAAACCGTCTATGGCCAGCTTAACTCTTACTGTAACTTTTATCCTAACAAGAATCCTCCCTCTAACCCTTCTCCTCACACTAATCCTCCTTATAGCGCTCTTCAGTGCTAACCCTTCCTGTAATTCTCACCCTAACACCACCCACAACCCTAAAACTAAACCTGTATGCATAGGTTCACTTTAAAGGAAACCTGAAATAAGAATCTGTAGGCTGCATTGTAGTTATCCTCTGCTACTGTTCTGATGCTTTGGCTTCAGTAAAATCTGAGTCACTGATCTGGAACAATTCTTGGGATAAAGAATTCTGACTTTTTCCAGTCTTAAATTTACTGCCTGTTTTTCCTGAAATTATGATTCATACATAGTGAGGCCAAACAAAGCCAGGCAATCAGGTTGAATCCAGTTATTGCAGACCCCATATTATTAATGGTAAAGGCTTTGGAGTATTGCATTTTAGGCTTTATGCCACGTACACACGGTCAGACTTTTCGACCGGACTGGTCTGACGGACGCTGACGGACCAAATCCGGCGGACAATCCGATCGTGTGTGGGCTTCACCGGACTTTTCCAGTCGCAAATCTGACGGACTTTAGATTTGGAACTTGCTTCAAATCTTTACGTCGTAACTTCGCCAGACTTAGAAATCCGCTCGTCTGTATGCTAGTCCGACGAACAAAAACCAACGCTAGGGCAGCTATTGGCTACTGGCTATCAACTTCCTTATTTTAGTCCGGTGTACGTCATCACGTACGAATCCTTCGGACTTTGGTGTGATCGTGTCTAGGCAAGTCCGTTTGTTAAAAAGTCAGTCGGAAGTCTGGCAAAAGTTCGTCGAAAGTACGCTGGAAAGTCTGTCTGACCCGTCCGGTCGAAAAGTCCGACCATGTGTACGCGGCATTATGTTTTGGTATGATCTCTACCAAAAAGTCTTGGACCACTGATGTTTAGGCAAAACCCCTTAACAGTGATCTTTGGCAGCATGGCCAATGTCTCAGCACTGATAGCATGACCTGCCGCCAAAGAGAAATTAGAGTTCAGTTTGCTCAAGTGAAAGTATTTTTCTTTGTAGTTCACACAAAACTGATATTTAAGTTGTAGGTGAAGCTACATCAGCCCCTGTCTTCTTAAGTGGCTTGGATACTCCCAACAGTGAGATCTTCCGAACATAATTCCCAACTTTGTTTATGTCCACCTTGGAAATGAAACCGCTAGGTGGTTTAATTATCCAACATCTACCAAACACTGAAATAGTTTTGGGTGGAGTGACCCTTTAATAGGCTTTGTTCCCCAATTTCAGCAGCTCTGTATTTCAGAACCGCATCATTTGTTTACACTGACCAATGTTCACCTGCAATAAAATCGTTCAAATACAAAACTGTGATATTATATGAAACTGTTAAAAAGTGTTTTTGGACTGAAAACTTGAACTTTTGCCTAAAAGACAATTTGTATTCCAGATCTTTATGTACGACGTCCAAGAGCTTGTCATGATGACATAATATCAGTATTAGGGTTGATTTTCGTTTTTTTGTTGGTGACATCCAAAGTTCAAAGTTTGATAGAATACATATTTTGTATAACACTACTATATGAAATCGCCTACTATAAAGAGATCATCGATACATTACGTGGCTCTTGGAAGGCTTATCATTCACTGGCTCCTTATGTATCTCTCAGGGCTTCTGGTTTGAGATTTCTACAGCAGAGTTCCCAGCCCACTTAGTGTTATGTGGAACCATACTAAAACCACTAAGCTGGGTACAGACCTTTACCGTGCTTTGTTATGAATTGTGGCAAGACAGCCGTTTATTTTGAGTGGGCTGCCACTGCACCAAAATGGACCTTTTAAGGCACCTAAACCTTTTTCTTCCTAGAGTACCACAACGTAGGACTGTTGTGGTACGTTAGGGATGTTTGCTGGGGTACCTTTCAAAATGAATGGCAATGCAACACGCTGGATTCACAGTGTTTTCACCCTAATTCATTTCCCATTGATATAATTGAAATGCATGAAGATGTATGTGAATGCAAAGCTGTGAATTCAGCCTTGGCAGCCCCCGTCTTTAATCTCTATCTTAAAAGCAATTCCCCTAGCAATACAGAGTACAAATAATTTTCATAGAAATTGTACAGAGGTTCCCAAACTTGAGGTACATTTATTTCATCCAAATGTATTTAACAAATGCTTAATACTTTCATAGAACCTTTTTGTTGCCCTGAGCGGTTACATGGTTTGCTATGTCCACTTTAGTTGCAACCTTGCTGATCTGGTCCCTACGAGGGGGGGGGGGGGGGGGTTCGTACTGTGCTTGTGGGTATATTATTCCATTTACTTTACAATGGCATCTGACTTGTTTTAACCATTAGAAAAACAATGTTCTGCCCTAAGAAAGAACACTACCTATGATATATATTAATATACAGTAAAACCTTGGATTGAGAGTAACTTGGTTTGAGAGCGTTTTGCAAGACAAGAAAACTTTGAGATAGCTTGTCCCCTCCCCTACGCATGTTCAACACAGGGATCAGTCACATGTCTTCCTCAGGGGGAATCCTTGGTGTAGTAGGCAGCAGGTTTTAAAGCTGCGAACGGACAAACTATCTCATCGTTTTTTTCTTTTATCTGCTATAGAGTGGTGCGCTTTAGCACCTGGAAGATGTGAGTACCCAGATTGATGTTTTATAAACAAAATAAGTTTTTAAACGATAAAACACCATTTAGACTTTATTTGTATATATGGACGCAGGAAATTACTGCTGGACATCTCAGGACCCCAAAGAGCTTCACTCACATCGAGCCCAGGGGTGGTTCACAGGCTTTTTTTTGACCAAACGTAGGTGTGCGGTCAAACGCCCTGAGGTGAGCAGATTCACACGGGGGGAGCACAAGTTTGTTGTCACCTTGTCAACTTTGGAGCACAATCACAGAATTCTGCTTTGCCAGCACAATGGACATTTTTTATTTTATTATTTAATATGTTTGATATTATCGTTTTGCACTAAGTCCTATTCATGCACTTTATTTATATGTGTCATATCACATTGGTTACTTCAATATAGTATGACACTTTTCATCTGTTATTGTTTAATTTGCCAGCACAGTGGACATTTTATATAATATATGTTTTTATGTTTAATATCATGCACGGTTTGCACTAAGATATTCATGCATTTTATATGTGTTATATCACATTGGTAATCCTAATATAGTGCAGCATTTTATTTGTTTTTAGCTACTAACATGCTACTAGAAGCTGGGACAAAAATGCTATGAACAGCATTTTTCATCCAGCATTTTGTTCTAGCTTTTTTTGGGCTTATGAAAAACGCTAGTGTGCATGGAGCCTAAAGCCTGGTACACACAAGTAGGTTTTTTCGTTTAACCCAGCGATGATAGTACTGCGATCATCCCGCTGAGCTATTATGTTCTAAGGGGGGACTGCCCAACCCCCCCGCCAGAACACATTAATCAGCGCACGCAGTCATTGGAAGCGAGCGCTAATGGATGCAGGTCAGCTGCTGGTTTTCCAGCATTTCCGTTCAATAGAAGCCAGACGTTAGGTCAGCTTCTGTCGCACAGGTTGGTGTACACTCGGGCCGAATGTTGGCTGGTTCCTGTTGAACCGGCCAATATTCGGGTCATGTGTACCAGCCTTAACTCTATAGAGAAAAATCTACTGACTCTTCTATCTGGCAGAGGTGTATAAATCACAAAAATGGCTGGATAGAATTACACTTCATTTGGCAGATAAGACAGTTCATATATTTGCATTTCAACAGTGTACTTAGCTGTTTGCCTAGAGTTCAGTCAGTGCTGCAATACTTTCCCTTTGACTGCAATGTTTACTATAACAGCCTGGAGTGAATGAGGAATTAACAGCTTCTAAGGTGTATTTGCTCTTCTTGGCACTCATACTCTGAGTTCAAAGGATCATTGTTAATGAACCTGTGATAATGGCGGAGGTCTAAAATGTCTGTCACAGGAAAGACCTTTGCTTAAGAGGCTGTGAAATCTGCCAAACTTGATAACAGGTGGGGTCGTGTTCTGGACAAGAGACAGTCTATTCCCAGTGCCACGGCCATAGGGGCTTGTTTCAAGCACAACTCTAGCCCAAATTTAACCTGCAATATATCATACAGTTATTTAAAGGTGTGCATGCCCTATACAATGGTATATGTTTAAATCTGCAAAATAAACGTTCTGCTTTTTTTTGAGTTTTAAACAGAAAGTAGGAAAGAGTTAGAACAGTGGTGGCCAACTTTCGCAATACAAAGGGCCTTAAGTATGACCCCTGACATAAGCAAAGGGTCGCACAAATTCTTTAGTGAATATAATGCTAAAGAAAGCTGTCAGACACTGCAGACATACAACAGTAGATGGGCAGAGACTGCAGACATACTACAGGAGATGGTCAGAGACTGCAGACATACAACAGTAGATGGGCAGAGACTGCAGACATACTACAGGAGATGGTCAGAGACTGCAGAAATACTACAGGAGATGGTCAGAGACTGCAGACATATTACAGGAGATGGTCAGAGACTGCAGAAATACTACAGGAGATGGTCAGAGACTGCAGACATATTACAGGAGATGGTCAGAGACTGCAGACATACTACAGGAGATGGTCAGAGACTGCAGACATACTACAGGAGATGGTCAGAGACTGCAGAAATACTACAGGAGATGGTCAGAGACTGCAGACATATTACAGGAGATGGTCAGAGACTGCAGACATACTACAGGAGAATGTAAGAGACTGCAGACATACTACAGTAGATGGTCAGAGACAGGACTGCCATCAGGGGGGACAGCCCATATACATGTAGGGGGCCTGGGCATCCTGAGGGGCTTGGGCCCCAACCAGGGCCATCTTCAATGCAGAGCAAAAGGTGCAGCTGCCCTGGGCCCAGTCATTGTCGTGAGGCCCAAAGCAGCTGCCCCTTGAACCCGCATAGTTGCCACGATTTTCATTAAGCTGTCCCGAGACTGCTGTGTCCCGTGCTGAGTCATGGAAATAAGAGCTGCAGGTAGCTTTCTGCTCTCTCTTCCAGCTGCTGCAACTTCCCCCACTTCTCTCTTCTGGCCCTTTCCAACATCTCCCCCCACCACAATTCTCCACCCCTGCAGCAGTCTGTCCAATTGCAGATGCATAGTGTGCCATCTGGACCCGCCCCTTTTGATGAGTCAGGCCAATAGACTATCGAGAGAGAGAGATTTGCAGAAAGAAGTTTAAATACGGAAGTGTGATCAATTGGAGCTGTGTGTCTGGAGGGAGCGAGGCGAGCCCTGGGACCAAAGAGGGACTGTACACTGAGGTATATCACCTGGATCAGGGCTGTACTGAGGGCACAGGAGGTATAGAAAGACTACAGAGGGAGGACACTGTGAGAGAGGAGGACATGACACTGGAAGAGGAGGACGTAGGATGGGTGGGGAAGATGAGACTGAAAGAGGACATGGGATGGGGGGGGATAGGACTGGAGGAGAAGACATGAGATGGGGGAATGGAACTGGGGGAGGACATAGTATGGAGGACATTTAATGGAGGAGGACGACATGGGACTGGAGGAGGAGTACATGGAACGGAGGAGATGGGACTGAAGGAGGAGGACATGGGATGGAGGAGATGGGACTGGAGGAGGAGGGGGACATTGAATGGAGGAGATGGGACTGAAGGAGAAGGAGGACATGGGATGAGGGAGATGGGACTGGAGGAGGACATGGAATGGAGAAGGAGGACATGGGATAGAGGAGGAGGAGGAAATGGTATGGAGATGGGACTGAAAGGGGGAGGAGGACATAGGATGGAGGAGGAGGAGTATATGGTATGGAGATGGGACTGAAAGGGGGAGGAGGACATATGATGGAGGAGATGGGACTGGAAGAGGAGGAGGGCATGAGATGGAGAAGATAAGACTAGAGGAGGGCATGAGATGGAGGAGATGGGACTGGAGGAAGAGAAGGACATAGGATGGAGGAGGTGGGACTGAAGGGAGAGAACATGGGATGAAGGAGACGGGACTAGAGGAGGGCATAAGATGGAAGAGATGGGACTGGAGGAGGAGGAGAACAAAGGATGGAGGAGATGGGACTGGAGGAGGAGGCCATAGGATGGAAGAGATGGGACTGCAGGAGGAGGACGACGTGAGATGGAGGAGATGGGACTGGAGGAGGATGAGGACATGGAATGGAAGAGGAGGAGGACATGGGATGGGGGAGAAGAGACTGAAAGAGGAGGAGATGGGATGGAGGAGGAGGAGGGATGGAGGATATGGGGACTGGAGCAGGACGTGGGATGGAGGATATGGGGACTAGAGGAGGACGTGGGATGGTGAGGAGGAAATGTTACTAGAGATGCAGGATATATTACGTTTTAAGTGTTAAAACAAAAGTGACTGCACTGAAAGACTCAGTGGGGTCCGCTGAGGAATATTGGTGATCAGGCCTGTTCTATATATCTAATGGGGCGTACACTTTTCAGCTACAAAAGTCCGACAGCCTGTCCGACAGATTTCCGGCGGACTTTCGGCGGACTTGCGGCAGACTTTCTAACGAACGGACTTGCCTACACACGACCACACAAAAGTCCGACGGATTCGTACGTGATGACGTACACCGGACTAAAATAAGGAAGTTGATAGCCAGTAGCCAATAGCTGCCCTAGCGTGGGTTTTTGTCCGTCGGACTAGCATACAGACGAGCGGACTTCGGGGTCCGTCGTAGTTACGACGTAAAGATTTGAAGCATGTTTCAAATCTAAAGTCCGTCGGATTTGAGGTTAAAAAAGTCCGTTGAAAGTCCGGAGAAGCCCACACACGATCGGATTACCAGCCAGCTTTAGTCCGTCAGCGTCCGTTGGACTTTTGTAGACGAAAAGTCCGACCGTGTGTACGCGGCATAACTGTTACTGGCCACCACAATTATTTTTCTTTATTTCTTTTAGTGTTTCTTAAAGCCAGAAAATTGCCATTTGAAATGCCTTTAGTTTTTGGCCATGTCTGTGATCTGCTTTTTTTCTACAACAATAAACAACTGAAGGAACATCCTCAGGGACTGGTGATTCCATAATTTTTGCCAGGGTTGTACAAGTGATGGTTAGAGACTTCAGACATACTAAAGGAGATGGACAATAACTGCAGACATACTAAAGGAGATGGACAATAACTGCAGACATAGTACAGGCGATGGTCAGAGACTACAGGAATAATACAGGAGATAGTCAGAGACTGCAGATACAGGAGATGGTCAGACACAGTAGATACACCATAGCAGTTGATGGGGAAAGGGGACATGAGTCAGGAGACAGTTATATACTGAGAACATATTACATAAGACTGCTAGAGATCACTGCTGTTACTACCCCTGTACAAATCTATGCTTTCACATCTGTGCTCCCTACAGCCCCCTTAAAAATTATGCTATTTTTCCTAGCATGATCCATTATCAGGGATCAGATAGAAAAAAAAAACACTTGTCCTTTACTGGCCAGCGTAACCTAGGTAAGAAAATCACAGACTACTATCTGCAGGGCCCTCGAAGGGTGCAAATATAGTGCCAGTCATGTGATTCAGTTACCCCTACCAAAAGATTTGTATTGTTGTCTATCCAGTTCTAAGAGTTACACAGCTCTGCCACACTGCACAGCCATTTCTGGCAGGGCAGGAAACCTGAGTTTTCTCTGCTGTAGTTAGGTAATACCTACAGTTCTTGTCCCTTCCTCAGCCTGTGACTAGAAAGTGAAAGGAGAGGCAGCAGATTAATAGGCTCATTTCTCTGTCACTCTGTACTCTCCTCTTATTAGTGTGCTCCTTGCACTGCAGCGAAACTGACTGGCTATTTATGCTACTTCTCCCTCCCCCAGTCTGAGCTTTGCTGTACAGTGGACTGCAAGAGGCTGATACCAAATCATATGCAGATACATGCACTGCTTTCATAAAAAAGGGTGTATTAATAAATGGAGCTGCATTGATTTGTGTCTTTTATTTCTGCCTAGGGTTCAGATTTACCTCTTCCCCACGCTATCCAGAATGAAAAAAAATGCATTTGGCTGGAGTTGGCCTTAAATCATTGTTATAACCATTACAGATGCCTGAAGTCCGGAGTCAGAGGGTCTCCAGGAAGCTGCTATGGGAGCATTTGGAAGAAAAAGAGATTTTACATAAAAATTATATTCTAAACTACAAGAGCAGCGATTGTGAATTCCTGAAGATGTTTTGAATGAGCTACACCCATCTTTCCAGAGGAATGGCTACGGAAAATACTTTCTAATATGAAACCAAAAATAGATGAATTTCTACTAAAGTATTGTAATTAGACCTTACAGAGTTTTAAAGGGGTCGATCTTTTTTTATAAAGTCTGTATCAATCAGTATTAATAGAGGCAGCTATACTTTTTTTGAGAGACCTGATTTTTCTCTGCCATAGTTAAACACTGATACTTATCAGTACTGATAAGATTATCTCTCTGCCACTCTGCTCTCTCCTCCTATCAGCATGTTCCTTGTTAGCACAAGAGCACTGCAACACAACTGACTGGCTGAGTGTGCTGCTTCTTTTTCTTTCAGCCTGAGCTCTGCTGTACATGTAGTGCAAGATGCTGATTTCATGCCAAATTCAGGTACTTGCACTGCTTGCATAGTGCCTAAGCATAAACTCACCGAAGAGAGAGGTTTGGGACTTTGTATGAAGCATGCAACTGGGGGGGGGGGGGCGGGGGACTTGACCACGATGCAAATTCTGTCTGACCAGTTCGTTACTAAATTTCAATACAATGCACATAAAGAGTATAATAGAATAAAAATGTATTCCATATATGATGTGTACAACCCAAGCATCATAATAATATAGCATAATAATCCAAAATAATGATAATAACATCAGACACATAACCCATGTATCACACAATACATATATTAAAGTGCATGATTGTTACAACATATTGCAATAAAACATAATAAAATTGATGGAATGATCCTGACTGTAAACATGATAGTGGCATCAACATAGCTCAAAGCGTTTCATGGATGACCTCCATTCATCAGGAGCAGATGCTTGATAGATATCTATAATTAATAAGTTGTACACATTTGATGTTGCGGGGTCTCAGCGCCGCTTTCACCGGGTCAAACGATTTGCATAGCCTCTGCGTCTCAACCGAATAATCATCAATTGATAATCATCAACAATTCAGTTGCCCCTATTGGCAGCTCTCTGCAATATCAGTGATTACCTGTCGTGCTCCCCATTGCCTGTTGTGATCCCCAAGCGTCCCACACACTTATCTGTAATGATCGCTACTGGATGCAGACAAAGTGCTTCCAGCAGTGATCACCCCAGGTAATCGCTGGCTGTGTAGAGAGCCACAAATAGGTGCAGCTGCCAACAAACAGTCATTATAGTGAACGGGCCGCCCGATCAGAGCTGCAGGAGGAACTGCCGCTGCAATTCAAACCGGCTATAATCACTGGTGGGAATGTAGCCTATTTATGTGCTGTGTGTGTGTGTGTGGGGGGGGGGTTGTGGGCAGGGGGCTTTGGGGGGTGCAACTGATATCTGCAGCCCACCCCAGTACCCCCCTAGATCTGGCCGTGCAGGATTTACTCACTTGGCACCCCTGCATTCCCTGCTGCTGGTGCTATTGCAAACATAGCAACCCCAGCAACTCTCCGGAAATGCATTTGCCTGGCTTGTCAATGTTCACTGCTGTGACTGTTATGTTTGCACGGCGTCTCTACATATGTACATGGGCCGGGCTTGTCTTCGTTGGCTGCTGTGCTTGCACAGCATCCCTGGTGTCCCTCCAGACAGGCTCGGGCAACATGCTAATCTCTGTGGGGCCACATGTGGCCCACGGGTCATGAATTGTACACCCCTGATCTAAAACTTTAAACTGGAGAAATTTTACTTTAACATGAAACACATATTGCATCATTTCATGAAAATTGACATTTCTCAGCATGCTGTGTGGCTTATATAAGTGTAGCACCCTGATGTTTAGGCAGGGTTGCTCCTAAATTTATTTGCCAAGTGATAGTTGCCTTGGCCAATTGCTAGAGGGTCAACTGACTTCGCCCTAATTCTGGAATTGCCGCAACTCTCTCTTCTGTCATTAGGTGGCCGGGGACCTGGTGATATTAGATAAGACAACGGCATACCAAGGACAGATTAGGAGTATATGGAGTATCTTAGCTAATGGGCAGGGATTTTCTAGAATCCCTTGGTCTGCTGGGAGAACCTATTTATTTGGGTGGAGTCAGGTGATCGGGGTTCTGTGCCACCTGGATGGCTGTCTGGGTGGACGTTTGTTGTACTGCCCCAGGCTGCTAGGCCAGAGCCTGAGGCCTATCTCGGGGACATCTGTCTGCTAGGCTGTCTGAGGGCCTATCCAGAAGCAAGAGAGTAGCGTTGGTTGGTTCTGCCAGCCGGAGAACCTGCCGTGGTTGGAGGTTGCGGGGAAGCTATCGCCACTAAGGGACCATCCACCTTGTTACCAGGGACCACTGCGAGTAGCTAAAGCAAGTACCAGAGCAGTATTCTCACCAACCGGGGACGGTGAAGAATTAGGAAACTTCAGCAGATGTTAAACCAGGGAACCAGCCAGCGGAGGTGACGCTTGCAGAGCAGTCTTGTGTTCCAAGCCAGGGACCAAGCAGAGCAGGCCAGTGGGGTGATGCTTGAGGAGTATCTGTGAGTGCCAAGCTAGGGACCCAGCAGAGATGCGGAGGTGACACTTGAGGAAGATACTGTATGTGAAGGTTGGAAGAGCTCAGGGGATCCAGTGGCAGTGGATCAGCAAGTCTAGTGAGAGAGACTGGGAGCTCAGTGGAGTGAAGATCTACAAGAGGAGATTGTAGAAGAAGTAAAGGAGTTTGTTACAAGTTGTGTTAGAAACTGTTATAAGACTGTTTCCATAGGAGACAGCGATCCAACTCGTGCAGATGTGGTGTCTTGCTAGATGCCTTTCTCTGCATGGCTCTCTGCCTATAGAAGTCTCGGAGTCTGCCAAATTAACATTGCAACTACTAAAGGGTGTCCTGGCCCTAACCCTTTCTCCCCCAGTTCTGTTCAAGAGAAAATAAATCTCTTTGCATTCAAGAATTGTCTGGCGCCCATGAATCTATCTTGCATTACACCCACCATGCCTCGTAAACCACACTACACAGATGGATGTCATCTGTCCCTAACTCTGGAGGTCACCATTAGGCCCGGGATCTCGCTACATAGGCCACTGGTTTTCAAACTCATTCCTCATACCCCAAAAGGACCATGTTTTGGGAACTTCCCTTAGATAAAATAGCTCTTATGAATACCATGTCATTGATATTGATTTAAAGCAGCTGTGCAAAGTAAAGGAAAACCTGAAAACATGGCCAATTGGGGGTACTTGAGGACTGAGGTTGAGAACCACTGATATAGGCAACTAAAACAAATGTTGAAAATTATCAAAATAAAGTCCCCAAGTTTCCATTGTGTAATAAAGTAGGTAATCTTAGTATACAGAAAAATGCTGCAACAAATGACTAGAATGAAGTGCTTGTGACATCACAATTCATAACAACCAATGAGAATTCAACAATCATTTTTATTTGCAGAATTATGGTCCCTTCCCTGTGACACTTCTGTGACTTGATCTTCCCTGAGGCCTGGGTTCCCTACTCCAAAACCATATTTTGTAGAAGGAAGGGCCTAATCAGCGTTGACAGCCAAATTCTTGATGCGTGCACATAGAATTGTAATAAAATGCTTTAAGAAAGCCGCTTCTAATCAGGCCCCTGAGGGGATCGCGGCTCTCTAATTCCGACTTTTCTTTGAAGATAAAGTAACTTCATCTCCAGGTTTTTTTGATCAAGCCCTCGAAGTGCCAGAGGGACACATCTCTGAGTAACAATGGCCCAGTGAAGGGGCCTTCAGAAATCTGTGTGTTCCTCACTTTTACACACTCTATCAAAGGAGCTTTGAAGTGTGGACAGGAAGCAAACAGACATTTAACCTGCCTTTAATTTTCACTTGGTGGATTTCCACATTGATGTCCCAGGCATGTTAAGGAATAGACAGCAGGAGACACTTATCACACATTACACCTTCCCAACCCCCCTTCCCCTGAATACACAGTGACTAATAGTAATTACACACTAATGGGAACAAACAATGATGAAGGGGAGAAGACAGATTCAGCCACAGTTTAATTAAAGTACAAGTTTGTCATTTTGGTTCGGGTTTTGATGTACGTAATTGGTGTGACAAGATTACAAGCATACAACATAGTCCTTAATTACACACAGAAATGCCACTACAATTGTTGTAAAATGCTTCTTTTCACGGTAGAATGTTTGGATGCAATTGTTACATTTCTTAAAGCATGTAAACCGATCATTACAATATCATATAAGCTTTAACGTATCCGTGTCATTTTAAAAGTCATTTTTAATATTTTAATATCAGCAGCTATCATAAAAAATAAACCAAGTGATCCTGCCATTAAGGTTCATTATCCTGTCATTTCCTGTTTTAGGGTAACAACTTTCTGTCCCCGTCTCCAAATTTTGCTCCTCTGTTGTCACCCTATAACACAGGCTTCTGAGGCAGGCCCCTTTCACATGAGAGGTCCAATCGGGTTCCGTCTGTCCGTTTTTCAGTCGGACCCGGTTGGACCCTCAGTTCCCCCCTATGGGAAGTCAGATATAAACTGACAAAATTCCATTTACATCGAGCTACCTCCGGGTCTGATCTGATCCAGCAAAACAAAAAAGAAAAGGGATCCATTCCCCTCTGGCTGGCCAGATCGGAGGGCAGTCACGTGAAAATGGAGAGCCAGCCCATTTACATCAGGCTACCCATAGAGCAGAGTGAGCTGTGCCCATGTTGGCTCTAAATAAGCATAGCGGACCTGGACCTGTCATCCAATCACTATGCTCAGCTCAGCAGGGGATCAGCAGACGGATCAACCAAAGGGGCCGGAGGCTACAAGAGGCCACTTCAACACACACTATATAGGAATGATCTACTATTGTTACCATCAGGATACCCACCCTTAGAAATGCTAAGCAGCCATCACTTGAATGCATGTAGACATGAAGTAGCTACAAAAAAGCTAAGATAAAACAAGCAGCCACACTAAGATACAACGCAGGATAAAAATAAAGGAAAAGCAGGCATCTTACTTTTTAGGCCGGTGTCTTGCCGAGAAAGTTCCCTCGGCGGATAAGTTCCTCCCCTGTACTGCGCAGGCGCAGCGCCTGCGCAGTACCAACTGCTGTCAGCCGGCGGAGATAGCCGAAGCTCAAAATCCACAATCGGCTGTACACGG
Source organism: Lithobates clamitans (assembly GCA_037952925.1). Taxonomy (NCBI): domain Eukaryota; kingdom Metazoa; phylum Chordata; class Amphibia; order Anura; family Ranidae; genus Lithobates; species Lithobates clamitans. Next base: position 661,004 of record JBBGZY010001451.1, on the reverse strand, counting down.
CGCCTGCGCTCTGGGTCCAGATTCCTTCCCCACCATCCAAGTGGACCTGGAGGGGGAATCTAAAAGTGCCGAGCGCAGCGAGGCCGTGCCCGAAGCGTGGCGAGCGAAGCGAGCCCGCGAGGGGCCCTCTTACAGGCGCCGTGTACAGCTGATTTTGAGCTGTTCCGCTTCGGCTATTTCCGCCGGATCGTACTGCGCATGCGCAGTACAGTGAGGAACTTATCCGCCGAGCGGAACTTATTCGGCAGAACACCGGGTTCACATATGTGCAGCCGCAATTTCCCAGCATGGGGTCTGGTGCGTTCCTGTTCATTGGTTCAGGTGCAAATCGGGTCCCAAGTTTTGCTTGAATTCGCACCTGAACCGGACACAGAGACACACAGGACCCTTTTGGAATGCGGACTGCGGCCCCTCCGGACATGTGTGAACCAGCTCCATTGAGAGGCAGCACACTCACATGTCATGCAAATTGGATGCGGAGCAAGCCGCATCCAATTCACACATACACCAAATATTACCAAATATATTACCAAAAATATTGTGTCAACTGCCTTTACACGCACATGAACTTTAATGGCACCCCAGTCTTAGTCTGTAGGGTTCAATATTGAGTTGGCCCACCCTCGCTGCATCGGCTCAGGTTAGAAAAAGGGGGATCTGGGGGGGGGGGGATCTGCAGCACAACAGGTTTTTAAAATAGAATGCATTAAAGTGAAAAACCTTAAGGCTTTACAACCACTTTAACTACATTAGCAACCCATGGCCTGGTTGTGCTGTCTGGTGGGGTTGTTTAGATCACAAGAGTGGCTGAACAGAATTGTATACCCACAGACATGTAAGGCCATGCACACACATACACTTCAGCTGTGTACTTCCTGCTTACCCGGAGTGCTGCTTTAAATTTCTTTATTCTGAGAAGGGGAGGCTTTGATGGCTACTGCATCAAAGCAAAAACTCTCCTTTGTGTTTATAAATATACATTCAGTACATTCTTTTCCCTTGGCCTTCAGGAGCAGTCATTGGGACCCAATCCCTATATTACTATACACATGTATATTGATTTGTCTTCATTTTAATACAGCAGCATCATATTACTTGGTTCTTGACGAGTGCATAGGGCCACAAGCATCAGTCCCTGTCTGCAAAAGAGCTTACGAGTCTAATGTCTCCAACTCTCTCTTGAAAGCACATTCACAATAGTGCTAACTTATTCAGATGTCAATCAATATACCTGTATGTTGTTTTTTTTCAAAAGTAACAAGATTACTGTGAGGCATGCCATGCAAACATGGCAAGAAAAACACCTACAAATCTCATGCAGGTAGAATCCTTGGTGAATTCTGAACCCAGGGTCCTATTCACAGACTTTGCAGACCATCTCAAGGTCAGCTATATATTGTTTCCAACTGCCAAAATAAATCTTTCTTAAAAATAGAAATATGTAGGCTCCCATCGCAGATCTCCAACTGAAAATGTCACTTTTTTTGGCTTCAAAACTTTTTTTGAGTAATTTTTCCCCCTGGAGGCCTTTATACTGTATGACATGGGTGTCCAACCTTTTGACCTTCCTGGATCACACTGGAAGAAGTGGAATTATCTTGGGCCACACATAAAATACACCAACACTAAGGATAGCTGATAAGCAGAAAAAGTCAGGTACATCACAAGTTAATGACCATTTATATAGATAATGGACCTATCTGAGTAATAAAACTTCATTTTTTTGTCAGATTTTTTTTAATATAAAGGTAACAGAGGGCAACATAAAACTAGTGCAATATTTGACACTGTTTTTGATAAACTAGCACATCAATATCTGGTTTGATGGATGTAGTAGCAATTCCTAATGAATTCTACAGGTGCTCTTCAGATATTTTGCCTGTAATTTTACCCTTTGGTCCTTTTCACACAGGGCAAGCTTCGTCAAGAGGATTGGCCTGCTCAGCGGGGATCTGTCCGCTGATCCCTGCTGAGCAGGCAGATGACAGGGGTGGTCAGATGGAAACGCACCACCTGTCCATTTCCATCCGACTGTCCCCCGATCAGATCGGATCCCCATTCATCTGTTTTTGCCCGGATCGGATGCAGACGGATGTAAACGGTATGTTTACATCCGCCTCCCTATAGAGAACAATGGGAAGTCCAAACAGGTTTGCCTGAAAAATGGACAGGCAGACCCAATCGCTCCACTCCTGTGAAAAGGGCCTAAGTGTGCTTCATCCTTAAAAATAGTTGCTCATAAACATAGGTGCTGCCAGAAACTGATGACATGAATAAGCGTGATTCTGAAGGGTGGGAGATTTTTCTTTTGGAAGATAAAACTTATAGTCCAGAAAAGAGACACTGTCAAATTTTTCTTTGGCCGGATGTGTTAGCTAAGTGTAAATGCGTTTTTACAAAAAATGCCCCTCCCCAAAATTCAACAATTTTAATTAAGTTTACGATTTTGTGTTGGGTTGCATTCATAGCCGTCTTAGGCTGCATGCAGCCCTTGGGTCGTAGGTTGGACATCCCTGCTGTACGATAAAAAATCTCTCCAAAAAGAGAGAAATCCATTCACAGACAGTTGTCATCAGAACAACCTAGTGGAATATTTTCCATCCAAATGCCAATGGAGACAAGGACAAATAGAGTGGGTGACTCTCCCCATATGGGACAAAGACAGCAATACAAAAGACAGAGGGTCCAACTCTTTCACATAGTATCCAAAACTAAAGCTAAAAATAACTTGGGGCGTGCGTTCAGTTTAAAGCAGAATTATACTCACCTCCATTGCAGCGCTGTGGTGTCCCGGTGCTCCTTTACCAGCCACTGACATCTTCGGCCGGTCTTCTTCCGATTTCAGCAATAGCTATGCTCCTGATGCTCAGTAAAAATAAAAACTTTAAAATAAAGGGAAAGATAGGCCACAGTACCTCCCGCTGGAGGATGGCAAACAAAGATTATAGGCAGCATGGTTCCTGGCTGGTCTTTTACTACTGGCACTTCTCTGGGCATCAGCGAAAGGGCAACCCATATGTCTTGGGTCTCCTCTCTCCAGCCTGCTTCTTTCCTTTTCTTGCTGGCTGCTCTGGATGTTCCTAGTGCTCTTGATCTCAGGCCACCTGTCTTTGACTACTGGCAAGCTTTATTCACCCTGTTAAGTGGACACGACTAAAGTTTTTCGGCCACAGCTGCCGCCAATCACAGCGCTCCACCCTCCTCTCTCTGGCTGTCAATCCAGGCTGAGGGGAAGAAGGGCAAAAGTCCTGTGGCGCAGTGGTGATGATGCCCTAGACTGTGTGGCACCCATTGGTTATAAGGACTACATCATATGTATGGCTTTACAAATCTACGTGATACATAAACTTTAGTGCCCCCATCACATTTATTCACATGCTGTATAGTATAACCTCTTTACAATCTCATGGATTGTCTAAGTACTTTGTGATTCAAATAAACATCCTCTGAAGTTAAACAGCCATGTGCAGCTCCAAACCTGAGGCTACTGAATATAGTATTCGCAATGGAAACCATCAAAGAACATCTATCTCATAGGCCATTTGCCACATTAAAATATAAAGTATAACTAAAGGCAAAATGTTTTCTTTCGGTTTGGACAGAGTGAAGATGGAACACCTGCCAGTTTTTCTTGCTGTCTGTGCCCCCCGTTAGGTAGATTCACCCTCTCTATTTGTCCTGCTTACCATTACCATTAAAGGAAAAGTAAAAAAAAACCCCTCAAATTGTGGTTGCCCCCAGAAAAGTAATAGAGGGGAAATCTTCCAATGGGCACACTAGTTCTGGTGGCCTGGAGGTTACCAAGGAATTCCTTAATTTGCAGGGATTTCCTATTATTTCCTGTTTTGGCTATGGGACAGGATGTTAAGGTAAATCTCCCCAATGGTACACATACAGCAAAAAGTTAACCAACAGGGGTTATAACCATCCTTTACTCTATCCAAAATGAAAACAAAAAAGTAGTTGGCAGGTCCCCAGCCAGGAGGTCAGCCATGTCCATTCTTGCTAGATTATCATCTTGGCGACTTCTTGGTTTTGTGTTTGATACACAGAGTATCTAAGGAACCAATGTTTTATGAAGATTTATTGTGTTGAACATTTACAGGCTGTACAGCATACAATCTGTTGTCATTTTGTTAAGACCGCTGGGATTACAAATAGCTTTCACCATAGTGTTTTTTCATATTCCAGGTAAACCTATGAGTTTGCTTGCAATTCAGCAAAAATTTTTCTTCACTACAGTGAACTATACCAATATGCTTGGAGACTGTGAAAGGGCTCTACTACATACAACATGTGAAGAAACGTGAAGGGGGTATCACATTACCCAGAAATGCTTTTATAGAACATTTATTGTACAATCCCAATTGCAAAAAAGTTGGGACACTGTGTAAAATCTGCATACAAAATGCAATGATTTGCAAATCTCATAAACCCATATTTGTTCACAATAGAAAATAGAAAACATATATGTTTAAACTGAGAAAATGTACAATTTTAGGAATAGAAATAAGGTAATTTTGAAATTGATGGCAGCAACAGGTCTCAAAGCATTTGGAACAGGGCCATGATTACCATGGTGTATAATTCCTTCTTCTTTTAACAACACTCTGTAAACGTCTGGGAACTGAGGAGAACAGTTTCAGGAGTTTTAGGAGAGGAATGTTATCCTATTCTTGCTTAATATAGGATTCTAACTACTGACAGTCCTGGGTCTTCTTTGTCCTATTTGTAGTTTAGATACGTGCCAAATATTTTCAATTGATGAAAGGTCTGGAGCTCAGGTAGGCCAGTTAAGCACCCAGAATCTTTTACCATGAAGCAATGCTGTTGTCATTGATACAGTATGTCATTTAGCATTGCCCTGCTGAAATGTGCAAGGCCATCCCTGAAAAAGACGTCATCTGAATGCTCAATATGCTGCTCTAAAACCTGGATATATCTTCCGGCATTTATAGTGCTTTTCCAGATGTACAAGTTGCCCATTCCATACAAACTAATACACCCCCATACTATTTGAAATGCATGCTTTTGAACTGAGCACTGATTAAAAAGCTGGAAGGCCCTTCTCCTCTTTAGTTCAGAAGACGTGCTTCCCATGGTTGCCAAAAAGAATGTCAAATTTCAGTTCGTCTGACCATATAACAGTTTTCCACTTTGCAACAGACCATTTTAAATGAGCTTTGACCCAGAGAAGATGGCAGTGTTTCTAGATCATGTTCAGATATGGCTTCTTATAAGAGTGACAAATCACTCTTACTTACCCTGGAGTGCAATTTTAATCTAATTGCAATGCTTAAGCTAAATCTAATCTTCGGCCTCATCCTTAAGGCCAATTTAAGAGAAGCCTACTCCAATCAGCAGGGGATCTGTGAGCTGATCCCCTGCTGATCAGATAAGAGTGGGACAGATTTAATATCTGTGCCTGTTCAGTGTCTGCAGAGCAAACATGGGCATACCCTGCTGAGCCCTATGTGCAGCCAGATGCTTACGTCTTGTTCCATTTTTTTCTGATGGAACCCAGAGGTAGGCGGGTGTAAATGGACACAAGTTCATTTACACCCGCCTGTCCATAAGGCTTCATGGACCTTCCAATCAGGTCCATCTGAACAGCTGACAGGCAGACCTGATCAGAAAGGCAATGTGAAAGGGGCCTAAGGCTGGCCATAGATGACTCATTTTTTTCCAATCAGCCAACCAAATGGATTTCCCAATCTACACAAGCGAGGTGGATGAAGGAATCCTTACCACTGTGCTTTTGTTTTCTAACAGTGGGTACTCCTCCACTGTCAGAATACACTGATCAGCAGCTGCAGACCACTGGCTGCGGCCGCTGATCGAGGAAAATTTTCCAACAAGCCAGTTCAACAGAAGATGATCATTAGATTGAATTCTGTTGAGCAGGAGCAGGCACACATGGATCAAAATTTAGCCGGTCCCTGCTAACCCCTCTGAATTTTGATTCATCTATGGCCAGCTTAACCTTTAAACCCCAATTGCAGACAAAATGTTTTATTTAATTTTGGATAGAGCGAGGAAGGGTGACAGCTTTAAGTGTTTCTCAACCTACCACCCACACCCATATTTGGTGGCAATGCCCTCTAATATAAAACGTTCTGGACATCAATCTTACACTGGATTGAAATAATTCAAGGTTTCCCCATACCCAATGATCCATGGGTAGTCCTCTTCCACTGTACAGTCGAACCAGTAGGCCGATTTAGGCACTCCATTAATTCACACCTCCTAAATGCTGCAAAATCACTTATCCCCCGCCCTGGAAACAACCTACCGTCCTCACTATCCAACAATGGTTCTAAGAGGTTAACCGAATTTACAATATGGAAGACCTTACGCTTGAACATAGTGATTTAGCACCCATTGTGCATAAAATATGGGCCTGCTGGTTCGCCTTCACTTTCACTCCGGCCTATTCTGAGATTATGTATTCAAATACCTGATTGATCACTTTTATATTTCAGGTCTAATTTCTCAAGTGTTGAAAGTAGGAGCACCCCAATCCCCAGGTCTAATTTCTCAAGTGTTGAAAGTAGGAGCACCCCAATCCCTATCCCCCCTCGCTCTCTTCAATTCTTTTTTCAATGTCCTTTCTTCCCTTTACCCATTTTCTACTTTCTTCTTTTCAATACTCCACTCCTCTCTTGGAGATTTGTTATTATTCAGTTGTAACTCCCATACATATTTTCTGGTTGTTGACTTACTGACTTGTCCAGTACTGCCTAGACATCGGTAAAAATTTGGGCCTTCCTTACAGACTGTATGTTTGAAACACTGTCTTGTACTAAGTCATGACTGTTATACTTATCTTCTCAATAACAATTTTATAGAACAAAAAAAAAATTCTCAGGATAATTTTCATTTTTGGAACATTTTGTTTGATTTTCAAATGTTTAGTGGAGTCAAATCAGTGTTCATTTTTTACCATAGTGACAATTTGCAGGAACAGGATAGAACATTCTTTTTAAACTAATGAATATCTAACGGTGAATGCAGCTTTCATTTGGTAAAAATCATACATATTGTAATGGAACCTGTTTAATGTGTCTGGGATTCCATTCAAATAGCAGCTCTGGATGAAATTTTAAGGGTTTTCAAATAAAATCAGCTGACTTAATGATGGCAAGAAAGTATGTTCTCACAAGATTTTTTTCTTAAAATGAAAATCGAATCTTATATTACCAGCTTAACCCCTAATAATACCATAAAACTGTCCACTCCACCCTGCTGCACACTACAAGGGTTAAAGACTTACTAACTATATTAACCCTCACTCTGGCAAGTTCCCTCCATCTCCATAACTGGCCCCCATCTGTAAGATGCTAAGAGCCATGGTTGCACAATGACGTCATCAAGTACATTGAAGGGCCAATTGTCCTGAATTGTGTGTGCGGAAGACGATGAACCGCCCAGTGAGGTAAAGGTTAGGTATTACCCCTTATTCCTCATCCTCTAGAATGCAGCCCTTGCAATGTAGGTTATAGGGGGTTCTCATTGAAAGGGTGACAAACAACAACATACAAAGCCATTCACAACTCTGCCCCAAGCTACATCACCAATCCTGTCTCCAAATATCACCCAAACCGTCCTCTCTGCTCCTCCCAAGACCTTCTACATTCTAGATTCCTTTCTCCTCCTCCCATGCTTGTCTCCAGGACTTCTCCAGAGCCTCTCCCATCCTCTGGAACTCTTTACCTAAATCGTTCCGGCTATCTCCTACTCTGGCCACCTTTAGCCCATCCCTGAAAGTTCATCTCTTCAGGGAAACCTATCCCGCCTCCAACTAATTATTGAATGTTTAACTCTACCATCAGCCCATCCCCCACAATTATTACCTTTTGTTCCACTTGCCCCACCCTATTAAATTGTAATCTCTTATGAGCAGAGCCCTCTTAATCGTCTTGTATTTTATTGGATCGTAACTCTACTGTCTCCCTTTATATTGTAAAGCGATGTGCAAACTGTTGGCGCTTTATAAATTATGTATAATAATAATAAAAGGGTGTTTTTTATTTCCTGGAGCTGGGATTTAAGGAATATTTAATACCAATAAATACATTTTTAACTAGATTATGCATCTACTGTGTTCTCTCCAACTGGAAGAGGGAGGACAGCACTAATAGCCAGACGGGCTCTTCTGCATGCTGACTTAGGGATATGTTGAGCAGAGAAGTTAGCACATTAGTCTTGCTGCTCCTCGACCAAGGCGTATTGCTGTTTTACAGTAAAATTTAAGGACCTGGCTGTAGTGTATGGCAGGGGAAGCTTTATCACAGGACTGGCACATGATTACAAATTCTTAAAGAAGTAAACCAGCTCCCATGTATGTATTCCATCATGTATTTATATGTTTGCCTTCATTTATCTGCAGCTTTCATTTATCCAGTTTGGGTTGAAACAGGCAGTGTGTACGGGTTGCAGCAGATAAGATACCCTCAGTCAATCATTCTCAGGACATCAGCCATGAGGGATTTTTAAGGCCTCTGAATATTACTTCCAGATAACGTCTACGCTGGGGTGTCCAGACAGTAACATGCATGCCTGGGTAATAACAATGTGCAGGTTAGTGTAACAAATATCGAAAAAACTGTCGTTTATCGGTTACACTGCACCTGTACATCAGATAACTATCCAATTGTTAATACATTTTGTTGAATTATACAAAGGCAGCAGTCTCTCCGAGGCAAGACTTCACTCATCATCTGTGGCCGTGTACCCAGCTTGCCCCGTGGCACATCTTCCTAAGAGATTGTTCCATTTTCTTCTTAAAAAAAGCATTTGCACACACTGTGGATTTTCCAGCATTTCTGATAATGTATGTGTGTGATCAGGAGCAGTGCTGACCCTCTGAACAGCTTATTAGCACTGCCTAGTTAAAGTGTATGTTCAGCCAAGTCCATTTGGTTTTGGATAGTGTTGAAGGATAAGAATTCCTGTTGGGTTTTTACTGCTATCTAGTGTTCCATCAGAAATCCAAAATAAACTTGCAGTGTCGCTCTAAGCTGAGACAGATATCTCCCCGTCGGTTGCAGTGAAGGGAGCTGGCCTTAGTGCACCATTCAGAGGTGCAAGAGGAATATAAAAGAGAAGAAAAGGTGCCGCTCACCAACCCAGTACATTAGTATGTAAATGAATGTGGCCTCAGCCAGTGCCACTCCAGCCACGCCCCCCCTCCCCACACGCATTGCCACAGTGAGCAAGCCCTGGTGAGCGGGGTGAAACATGTCAGGGGTGCGTGGCTGGAGCGGCACTGGCTGAAGCCATATTCATCGACATACTAATGCACTGGGTTGGTGAGTGGCACCTTTTTTACTCTTTGATAATGCTCCATCAGAGAAATTCCAATTCACTAATCGTGACAATGGTTTCCTTGGAGAAGAAATGAGGGAAAATCTTCAACAGGAACACCAACAGCAATAAAAAAGCAAACAGGAGTTCTAGTCTTAAGCCGGCAAGGGCCAGCCGAGATTCAAACCATCAATGGGCAGGCATGTTCAATTACTAGCATGCAATTATTGCCAGCAGCTATAGCTGCTAGCAATAATCATTGTGTTCTCCCAGAAGGGATGCTCCTCACACTCCCTGCCGGGAGAACACAATAGCTTGTTGATGGGGGAATCAAGTGACTTTTGTTCCGATTCTTCCACGGGTTGCATGAAAGGAAATTGCATAATCTTTGGCCTGCCTTACCCTTTGCAACTGATATTGTATTTTTTATTTTGTTATAGTGATTTTCCCTCATTTTCTGTCTGGTGAAACCTTTGTCACTGGAACAGTAAATAAGGTGAAATCTTTCTAATGCAGGAGTAGGCGACCTTGGAACTCCAGCTGTGGTGAAATTACAAGTCCCAAAAGACATTGAAAGCCTCTGGCAACCACAGGCATGACTCCCGCAGGCAGTGGCCTGGTGGCAATTGAAGTTTCACCACAGCTGGAGTACCAAGGTTGCCTATTCCTGTTATGGTGGAACCCTGGATAGCAGTAAAAACCTGGTTTTAAATCCTTTGCCTCTCTATCCCAAACAAAAAAGTTTTGGCTAAATATACACTGGACATACAGGAAAAACACGATTGGTCATTTGGCAGAAATATAGGCTGTGAATGGTCATCCTTATTCTTCATCATCTGTAGGCTACAGACTGTCTGATTTGCTGCAAGTCATTATACTTTATACAGCAAGGTACACACTGATAATGTTTTATCTGCATTTTAGTAATTCATTCCTAAATTACAATCAAACAATTTGTTTTAGCAAATACAGTATTGCAAATGTGCTAACCCACCAGCTCACTACATTTACCCACACTATAAGTCACAGCATTCTCCACCAGAAACATCACAAAGTGCCCCTAACCTCGAGGACATTTCCTGGTTTTTAGTCCTCAATGGATTTTTTTTTTTCTGAAAATGTCCCTGTTTTAAAACACTGAACATATCAAAATAATTCCTGTTTCTGAACATTTATATTTGTACTATAATACTTTGGCAATTTAATTTGTAATTTAAAAGTTGGGTATTTATATTTCATAAGAAATCTTTAATAACCCAATGTAGTCAATGTGCCTTCATTGGATTATGGCCCTTTGGGGTGAGTAACTTGGCTTAGATGAACAACCTCAGCTGCAAAGGTGTCCCAAGAATATGTAACTTGCGATATTCTTTAAACTGTAAGCTCACGTGGACAGCCTTTTGGTTGAAGAACCTCTAAATGATCTTTGTTCACTATCAACTTGTAAGTTGAGCTTTCTCTCTTGACACTTTTTTCCTACTCTTTGATGCAATTTCTGAGCTCTGGAATTGAATTAGAAGTCATTACAAAACATCAGGCTGTGTGAGTAGGTTTTGTTTCCAATACTTTTGCAATCGCTTTGGTGATTGATTCGCAGAATGAATGTAATCACAGCAACAAAAAGTTGAAAGAAAAGTTTCAGATGCAAACTTTTCCAAGAATACAGACAGCAGCTTTGCATCCTGTGCCCACACAAAAGAGTCCACGGCTAGGTGCCGTTACGCTTTTGCATCTCTGCGTCCCCCAGAAATGAGGGCCCCTCGTGCAGCTGCCCAGCTCCTGTGGCCCCCCCAAGCACTCACCTCTATGTAGAAGAAGGGGTAGCAGACTCAGCAGTAGCATCTTTGGTGGAAGATTCATTGTGAAACACAGAGCAGAGGACCTGGAGAGTGCAGAGTCTGAAGTGAAATTTGGCTGTGTAGGAGGAGCAGCAGGGATGCCTTGGAGAGGAGGCAGGGAAATCCAGAAAACAGCAGAAGAGGGGACTGCCCTTCTCCAAATGTCTCTGAAAGCAGCCAGGAGGGGGTCTGGGCAAGGAGGAACGGTCTGGGTAATACCTCTCCACAGCTCAGTTGTCAGATCTTCTGATTTGAGTCTTTGGCAAATATAAACTGATGAAATATAAAACAAAATGGGAATGATATAGGGAAGATTAAAGTGAACCTGTGCTTTGACCAGACAGGGCAGCCCACCCAGCTGCATATGCTCACCTTCAATCTATTCCTCCGCTGCTCCTTTTGGCTAAAGTTAGCTATACTCTATATAAAAATTTCTCTATGTGGTTGTCTCTGTCACCACCCTCCCACCCCACATCCTTTGAAAATTTGAAGGAGCCAAATAAAAAACTGTTGGGTGAATGGAGACTGCACCGGTGCCAGCTGTCAGAATAGTGGTCGCAGTGGGAGATTTGTCCATTTGCGCTGAATAGCAAGGATAGGGGAATCTGTTTTTGTGCAGGTTCAGCAGGGATTGGCTGAATTTCGATCCATCTATGGCTGTTCCCACTTGACAGAAGTCAATCTAAAAACGAACTTCTGTCAAATGGGAATGTTGCAAAATTTTCATTGGATTTATGGCTGCAGCCAGGGCCAGGACAAGGGGTGGGCAGGAGGGGAGGCTGCCTTGGGCATTGTAGTATCATGTGATCTGGGGGGCACCCCTAGGAGGCTGGGGGAAGGGGATTTTTGTTGGGAGGGGACATTTGGGGAGGTGTGCTAGGAGTGGTGATTTGAGGGCATTTGTGTTGGGAGAGGGGAAGATGAATTGTGCTAGAAGGGGGAATTTTGGGAGGTTTGTGCTTTTTTGGGGGGAGGGGGGTTGTGCTCACAGGGATGAGAGAGGGTATTTGTGATAGGTGGGGAAATTCTGAAAGGGGGAGTGTTGTGCTAGGATGAGGGAGAATTTGTGCTGGGAAGGAGGATGTGGAGTAGGGGGAGAGGATTTGTACTCAGAGGGGAAATTTAAGGGGTAGAGGATGTGTACTAGGAGGGGGAAATAAGAGGATTTGAGCAGGGGGCAAAGATTTGTGCTGGGAGGGGGATTTCAGCAGGTTTTTATTGGGAGGAGGGGGAATTTATGCTTAGGGGTAAGCATGCAGATTAGTGCTCAATTTTTTTTTTGGGGGGGGGGGGTTCTGACACATAATGCTCATACATCTTTAGGGGGTGCAATTTGGCATGTTCGCCCTGGACTCTAGATGACATAGTCCCGGCACTGGCTGCAGCCAATAGGCTCAAGCACTGATCAGTGTATTCTGACAGTGGAGGAGTCCCCGCGGTCACAATACATTAGCACAGTGGTGGTTAGGATTCCTCCATTCACCTCACTTGTGTGGATGGGGGAAACCATTTGATTCTTTTCGATTAGTCCTCTGGCTCATAAAAAAAAAGTGACCCGTCTATGGGCAGCCTTATGTATAGCTAGCTTTAAATGAGAATGAAGACTCTCTTCTTGCTCCTATTCAGCAGCACTGGGCGTCCGAGTAGCCAGTCACCAAGTACCATCACTGCAATGTGGGAGAAAAGGGGGGAAGTCACATGCTCCTTCATACCTAGAAGTACAGGGTTCGACTCTCGATGGCCTAATAGATCTTTAGGAGAGTGAAGGTAAGGCAAGCTGTGCTGCTGGTGGGGGGCCATGGCTGGTGAATCTGTTGTTCTGCCAGCTGTGCACTTTGGTTCCTTCCTCTAATGCCTTTGTCACTATAGGGCACAGTAGTCACTTAGAGGTTGGAGGGTGGAGCCACATGGTTTGCCAGGGGACACAAGTATCTGACATTCCCAGAAGTACTGAATGCCGAAGAGTCTGATGATAAATCATGATAAAACACTGTTGCTTGCAATTACATGCTACATGCATGAACGTATTTTTGTGAATACGCTATTTGCACTGTATTCTATGATAAATAAAGCCAAAAGTGCTAACTCGTGACAGCAGTGGAAAAAGCATATGACCAATTGTTTTTCATTTTTTTTCAGAGTACGCAGCAAAAGAAAGGTAGAATCTCCCTGGCTGCTGTGGACAACACACATACAATTGCCTTCAAGCCGTAAGTTAGGCCAGTGTTAATCATGTGCTTAAGCAGCAGCATAGAGGAAGCAACTTGTGAGCTGAAACCCCAATTATCCACAGATTTGCTGTTGCTGTCTCCGCGGGTGGCAGCTACCTCGTTATAATTAGTGACCCTGAAAAAAGGAATGAGCATCGTCTCTGTGTGAGGATGAAGTGTGCAAATAGTTCGGCTCCTGGCCAGAATTCTGGACTTAATTCACTCAAGCTGTTTCCATGTGTGTGACATCAGCAGTGCCCTTGGCTGAAAGGCAGCTTGGAATTCACTATACATAACCCTCAACTGGTTCCTAGATTGTCATTTAGCATTCATGATCCCCTGTGAAGTAAAAACCAAGCAATTTGCACTATTCACCAAATCCAGTTGGTTTAGTCCAAGTAGGGAAGCAGCATTTTGCTTTGCTCATGAATCTGATTAACTCAAGTGACCTGAAAAAGTAATCCAAATGGCCGATCCCTAGGTTCTCTGGTCACTGGTGAGGATCCAATAGGGATTTGACTTTTAAAGTGGTATTAACCACTTGCTTACGGGGCACTTAAACCTTCAATTTTCAGCTTTCAGCGCTGTCACGCTTTGAATGAAAATTGCACAGTCATGCTGCACTGTACCCATATGACATTTTTTATCGTTTTTTTCCTACAAATAGAGCCTTCTTTTGGTAGTATTTAATCACTGCTGGGTTTTTTATTTTTTGCTAGAAAAAAAGACCAAAAATTTAGAAAAAAACAAAACAAACAGTTTCATAGTTTGTTATAAAATTTGGAAAACAGGTAATTTTTCTTCTACATTGATATGCGCTGATGAGGCAGCACTGATGGGCACTGATAGGCTGCACTGATAGGCACTGATAAAGCAGCACTGATGGGCACTGATAGATGGCACTGGTGGGCACTGATGAGGTGGCACTGGAGGGCATTAATAGGTGGCACTGATGGGTGGCACTGATTGGCACTGGTGGGCGGCACTGAAAGGCACTGATGGGTGGCACTGATAGGAGGCACTGATAGGTGGCATTGGTAGGTGACACTGATAGGCAGCACCGATAGATGGCACTGATGATGAGGCACTGATGGGCACTGGTTGGCAGCACTGATGGGAACTAATAGGTGGCACTGGTGGGAACTGGTAGGCAACACTGAAGGGCACTGCATAGCAGCAGTGCCTTTCTCTGTTCAGGACCACTGTCAGGAGCTGGTGATCAGCTTTTTTTTCCCTTCACGCTATCAGCGTGAGGGAAAAAAAAAGACGATTAGGGATCTTCTGTTTACGTCACGTGATCAGCTGTCATTGGCTTCTAAATGAAGAAGCACAGAAACACCTTTGGTCAGCAATGCTGTCAGTCTGGGGGGAGGATAGGGTAGTGTTTGATGCACTAGCAGATTTAGATACATTAACAAACTGAAGTCAAACTCCAGCTAATACCTTATAAGCAGTTTTATATAAATAAATAAAAGATGATCTTTGTAAGCACCTTCGTCAATGTTAAATAGTTTGCCTCAACCCCCCTAACTGTTACATCTGCAGAAGAGCTTGCTCTGTTAAAAAAGCAACTGACTTACTTGCTAAATCATCAGGTGAAAATAAAAGAAAGGAAACCTATAAAGAAAACAAATGCAGCCATCACATCTAAGAACTAATAAGATGCAATATAATAAATGTTTGCTTTTGGTTTTGATACTGCTTTAAGCCCATAGTTGGGTATATAGGGCAATGTTCCCTGAAGCTACAATATCAGTGTTTTTTTAAGCAGTTTCTTATTTCTTTATTAGGTGCTATTCAAATAAGAAAGGAAGCTGACGGCACATAGGTAAAGCATATTTTCCATTCTTCAGTCATCCTTGCTGCTTTTTTCTACAGAGTTTGTTTGACTTTTTTTAACGGTTATTGATATTTTGCTTTATTTCTTTATTACTATAGATAGTAGATGCAGTTATATAGTAGATACAGGGCTGGATTTATAATTTATTTTCCCCTAGACCAGCTACTTTCCCCTTCCCCTCTCCACTAGCCTATGAAAATATAATCACATACTGTACACAGAGAAGGTGTGGGATTAAAACAAACAATCATACTCATCTATGAGGATGCAGCATCAGTCTGATGCTGCAGCTGTCCCCCACAGGCTCTAAGACTGAGAACTGAGCAATCACTTGACCGTTGATCGCTCAATTGTCAGTCTTTACTAAGCAGATGACTGTCAGCCACCGAATCTCACTCTTCACATTCACTGGAGCACCGAGATATGGAGGGGGTGGGAACGGCTGGCTCAGGCATGGCGCACTGAGAGACTGAGAGCAGTGCAGCATGCAACCAGTCAGCACACAGCAGCACTTAAGCCACTGCCCAGTGCCAACTCTGCACGCCCCACTGCATGTCATGGTGACACAGCACACTGGCTGGTGGTAGGAGCATAAGAAGTACGAAAGGCTGGGAGGAAATAACTGATTTGTACCCCACTAATAATGTTCAATAGATTGCTATAGCGGGGGGCGGCAGGCTACAAATATTAGGTTCTATGAGCAATATTTTGTTATAGATTTTGGTGACTGGACTTCGCTCTTGGAAGCTCTGGGACCCTAGGCCACTGCCTATGTGGCCTAGGGCAAAATCTGGCCTTGAGTACATCTATGCAATGTATACACATTTGCCAATGTTTTTACCCTATAAACTTGCTGCAAATACAGAAAACCACCTGTTGATATGCCATAAATTCATTGAGCTCCTATCTTCGTTTTCTTTTAAAAGCCCGTGGCATGTGAAACACACCCAAAAACTACACCTGGTGGCAAAAAAAGTGCATACGCATAAAGAGTGACACAAAACGTGCAACGGGTGTTACACGGTCCTCCCTAGGAAGGACCTTACCCTGATCCCCCGGGGCGTTAGGCTCCAGGCTGACTGAGGTACTTCACTGGGTCCATCTGGCCGAAACCAGATGGACCCCCTTTCTCTGGAAGGTCTGCCGAAACAGACCCACCCAAGTACTCGTTGGGGCTCCCCCGACGGGAGACCCCATGAGAGAGTGTGAACCAAGCCAGAAGGCCATGTCGGCCCCCTCCCAAGACATTCAGGGTAGGCCCGAGGACCCAGACCCTACTAATCACACTGTGACAAAACGTGTAACACATCAAACAAAAAAATGATGGTGATCCAAATTGGTACTACAAAAACAAAAACAAACGAACAAGAAGGCGCACGCACCTCGTGCATTACCGGAAGACATTTATTCAATATAAAAATAAATACTAGAAATAGCCATAAATATTAGAAATAGCCATAAAACCACACAATGCCATGCAATGCGGACACACAAATGTTGTGAACATCAAAAGGGTGTCAATCTGAAGCGTTTCGGGGGCACACCCCCTTCCTCAGAGCTAGACTACCTCCAATACACTGGGTGCGTGCGCCTTCTTGTTCATTTGTTTTTGTAGTACCTTTTCAGCATGTTCTGGCCCCGCACTTCCACTCCCCCACCGCCTGAAGCCTCCTGGAATACTAACATCACAAATCTCAAGAGGCTTAAGGGCATCTCTAGCACACTGTGCACATATGGCAATATCTGCCACACTGTGCATGCACTGTAATGCATCCTCAGACTCCAGCTTCAAAAATCCAGAAGAGACAGTCAGCCTTCTGATGCCACCAGAAGGGAAAATAGGAGAATACGCAGTACCCCTGACCCTGATTTGGCTGTGGAAACTTAGGGGTCCTGTAGTTTTATGTATCTTTCCTTCGTTTATGATCCCCGTTTTGCCGTTTCTCTGGCAATTTAGTCTCTGTTTCATTGTCTTTTTTTTTACATGTGAGCATAAACTGCATAAAACCTAGAAAAACCCAATAAACCTTTTGTGAAACAAAAGGAAAGATAGGAGTAGGTAACCAGCGTGCTGGAGGACAACGTAGTGGGCACGGTAAGAGGGAACAAAAAAAAGCTAAGGGAAAGTGAAGGTCTTGTTTAAGTGGCTGCTTCTATCAAGAGCTAAATTATTTTTGGGGGGGCCCTACAGATATTACAGCCATCATATTTTTACTACTAGAAAGCCTTAGGAAGTTTTGCTGTTTTTTTCTTGATTGTCCTGTACCGCTAACCCTCTCTTCACAAGTTATTGAGTAAATGAAACATTTAAAAACTAAAGGAAATGAGCCTGATAGTCCCCTTTATAGTTATATAGTTACATAGTTGGTAAGGTTGAAAAAAGACAGAAGTCTATCAAGTCCAAGTGTGTGTGCTTTATGTTTATATTACATTGTATATTGTGGTCGTTAAGGTGCCTATCTAATAGTTTTTTTAAATTATCGATGCTCCTCACTGAAACCACTGCTTGTGGAAGAGAATTCCATATCCTTAATGCTCTTAACAGTAAAGAACCCTCTACGCAGTTTAACCACCTCAATATAGTGCACTTACACCCACTTCCTGCCCAGACCAATTTTCAGCTTTCTGCGCTCTCACACTTTGAATGACAATTACTCAGTCATGCCACATTGTACCCGTTTGAAATTTGCATCCTTTTTTCACACAAATAGAGCTTTCTTTTGGTGGTATTTAATCACTAGTGAGTTTTTTATTTTTTGTGCTATAAATAAAAAAAGACCGTCAATTTTGTAAAAAAAAAATGCCGTTGTCTTTGTTTCTGTCATAAAATTTTGCTAATTAGTCATTTTTGGCCAAAATTTATACTGCTACATGTCTTTGGTAAAAATAACCCAAATTAGTGTATATTATTTGGTCTTTGTGAAAGTTATAGAGTCTACAAACTATGGTGCCAATCACTTAAAATTGATCACATCTGATCAGGCCTTCAGTACATCAGGTGTATCTCATTTCTTGAGACACTAACAAGTCAGGAAAGTACAAATACCCCCCAAATGACCTCTTTTTAGAAAGTAGACATTCCAAGGTAATAAGTAAGTAGCATGGTGAGTTTTTTAAGTTGTAATTTTTTCCCACAATTCTTTGCAAAATGAAGATTTTTTTTTTTTTTTTTTACAAAATTGTCATATTATCAGGTTATTTCTCACACACAGCATATGCATACAACAAATTACACCCCAAAATACATTCTGCTACTCTTCCTGAGTATGGCGATACCACACGTGTGAGACTTTTACACAGCCTGGCCACATACAAAGGCCCAACATTTTAAGTAGCACCTTCATGCGTTCTACGAGCATAAATGACACATCTCATTTCTAAACCACCTATTACACTTTTGAAGGCCCTGGAGCACCAGGACAATGGAATTGCCCACAAAATGACCCCATTTTGGAAAGCAAACACCCCAATGTATAATCTATGAGGCATAATGAGTCTTTTGAACGGTTTATTTTTTTCCAGAAGTTTTTGGAAAATATGGAAAGTAAATGAAAACTTATTTTTTTTATACAAAGTTGTCAATTTATAAGATATTTCTAACACATAGCATGTATATAGCAAAAATTACACCCCAAAATACATTCTGCTTCTCTTCCTGAGTATGGCGATACCACATGTGTGAGACTTTTACACAGACTGGCCTCATAAAGAGGCCCAACATTGAAGTAGTACCTTCAGGTGTTCTAGGAGCATAAATAACACATCTCATTTCATTCCTACCTATTACACTTTTGAAGGTCCTTGAGTGCCAGGACAATGGAATTACCCACAAAATGACCCCTTTTCGAAAGGAAACACGCCAATGTATATTCTATGAGGCATGGGCTGCAAATAGGTACTCGGGTACTCTGATGGGCTGCAGATAGGTACTCGGGTACTCTGATGGGCTGGAGACAGGTACTTGGGTAACTTGATGAGCTGCAGACAGGTACTCAGGTACTCTGATAGGCTGGTGACAGGTACTCGGGTATTTTAATGGGCTGGTGACAAGTACTCGGGTATTCTGATGGCCTGGTGACAGGTACTAGGGTACTCTGATGGCCTGGTGACAGATACCTGGGTACTCTGATGGGCTACAGATAGGTACACGGGTACTCTGATGGGCTGGTGACTGGTATTTGGGTACTCTGAAGGGCGGGGACAGGTATTCGGTACTCATATGAACTGTGACAGGTACTCATATGGACTGTGACAGGTACTCGGGTACTCATATGGACTGTGACAGGTACTCAGGTACTCGGGTACTCATATGGACTGTGACAGGTACTCATATGGACTGTAACAGGTACTCAGGTACTTGGGTACTCAGATGAACTGTGACAGGTACTCGAGTACTCAGATGGACTGTGACAGGTACTCAGGTACTCATATGGACTGTGACAGGTACTCATATGGACTGTAACAGGTACTCAGGTACTTGGGTACTCAGATGAACTGTGACAGGTACTCAGGTACTCGAGTACTCAGATGGACTGTGACAGGTACTCAGGTACTCATATGGACTGTGACAGGTACTCGGGGACTCAGATGGACTGTGACAGGTACTCGGGTACTCAGATGGACTGTGACAGGTACTCGGGTACTCTGATGGACTTGACAGGTACTCGGGTACTCAGATGGACTGTGACAGGTACGCAGATGAACTGTGACAGGTGCTTTGATGGGTGGTGACATTAATTTGTTTAGATCTTCTTGCAAGGTTTCCACATTGTGCGTTGAAGTTATTGCCCTGCTTAGCTTAGTATCGTCCGCAAATACAGAGATTGAGTTGTTCACCCCATCCTCCAGGTCGTTTATGAATAAATTAAATAGGATTGATCCCAGCACAGAACCCTGGGGGACCCCACTTTCCACACTAGACCATTCCGAGTACTCCCCATTTATCACCACCCTCTGGACTCGCCCCTGTAGCCAGTTTTCAATCCATGTACTCACCCTTTGGTCCATGCCGACAGACCTTAGTTTGCACAGTAAACGTTTATGGGGGGTTTGTACTTTATTTGATTGGTGTGTTGTTAAGTGCAGCTACAAGGTGGGTCACCATTAGGAAAGCAGGAGAACCTGTAATATTCCATCAGTTTCTTTGGGGGTGAAATCTCAACTGGTACATGCTGTAAGGGGAGGTTTGGGGGTTAAATTGTCATAAAACCTGGACATACTCTTTAAGGTAATCAATGTAAAAATAAATGAAAAGATGGACATGATACAAACAGTATATACAATACTTTTCCTTTAACGTAAAAGGCCTGGGGAAAGACAGCAGCAAATGTACATAATTCCAGGTTGAAAACATTTCTCACACAGCCCCAGCTTTCAGAATAGCGTAATAAAAGCAAAAAGGAAAAGTCGTGTAATATGCCATATGTCAGAAGGTCCCACTTCTGGATGACTTTTTGGGGAAATCTGACTCTCACTATAAAAGCTGCAGAATGTTGTAGTGCACTTTTCCAGCATGTCTGCCCTACTCTTGCCTCTTCAATTAAAAGCCTGCACCTCTAGGTTCATTGTACTGAGAGGGGGCAATGCAGCCTCCATATGGTTGTAATTGGTAACAGACCGAGAGACTGAGACTGTGGGTGTCAGATCATTGCTGAGGATTTGTAGAGAGAAGCCCACTGCGTTAATAATGAGGGAAGCAGATGTATGGCGCTTGTCATTACTGCTAAACAGGAAAAATGCAGCAAATTCCTTAATCGGCTCTTACAGCACTCACTTTAAATCACCTGGGAAAAATGATGGATTTATTATAAAGGTGTACTTGGTTGCTGTTGAAAATACTCTGCATGCAAAAGTCATGATGGACCAACAAGGTGGCAAAGTGGGTACCACTCTCGGCCTTGCAGGGTTGATTACTTGGTCCTCCAACAGGCGCATGACGTGCTTTGAGGTCATACATAAATTTATTACAGGTACTTATATAGCACTGTCAATTTACACAGTGCTTTACATATACAGTATATTATACATTAAGGTGACCAGATTTTTAAAATGAAATCTGAGGACATATTTTTTTTTTTTTTTTTGGCAAATGGTAAACTACCGTATTTATCGGCGTATAACACGCACCGGCGTATAACACGCACCCCAATTTAGGAGGGAATTTTAAGGAAAAAAAACTTTTAGGAGGGAAGTTGAAGGGAAAAAAAACTTACATTTAAACGCCCATCATTGCAGCCTTGTCAGTGCAGCCATGTCAGTGCAGCCTTGTTAGTGCAGCCATGTCAGTGCAGCCTTGTCAGTGCAGCCTTGTCAGTGCAGCCTTGTCAGTGCAGCCATGTCAGTGCAGCCATGTCAGTGCAGCCATGTCAGTGCAGCCTTGTCAGTGCAGCCTTGTCAATGCAGCCTTCCCCAGTGCAGACTTCCCCAGTGCAGCCTTGTCAGTGCAGACTTCCCCAGTGCAGACTTCCCCAGTGCAGTCTTCCCCAGTGCAGCTTTACCCAGTGCAGCCTTCCCCAGTCCAGTCTTCCCCAGTGCAGCTTTCCCCAGTGCAGCCCCTTCCCAGTGCAGCCTTCCCCCAGTGATCCCAGCCATTCTGGGCTTCAAAATCGCTGATCGCGATTTGAAAATGGCGCCGCCGGCGCCGAAATACACAGTGCCGGTCCTCGGCTCTTTCCGGCGGCTGTCGTTCATTTTCGGCTCCACTCGTAGTCCCGAGCGGAGCTATCCGAACCTAGCCGAGTAGGTTCGGATAGCTCCGCTCGGGACTACGAGTGGAGCCGAAAATGAACGACAGCCGCCGGAAAGAGCCGAGGACCGGCTCTGTGTATTTCGGCGCCATTTTCAAATCGCGATCGGCGATTTTGAAAATATGACAGGTCGGATCGCAGGGGATCGGCGTATAACACGCACCTGCGACTTTCCCCTGATTTTAAGGGGAAAAAAGTGCGTGTTATACGCCGATAAATACGGTATTTTATAAGCATATTTTCCTCAAATTATATATGCAGTGTATGTGGTATGTGTTTATGGAACGATTGTATACGTTATTTCTCACATTTCGTCCATGAGATAAAAAAAAGATACTTGAGAGGCGCATGCACAGAGCCCGGAAGATGGCCGCCTGAGCCAAGAGCTCCGCTCCAGATCGAAGCAGCGACGCCCGTAGCACCCAGCACAGCGGTCCCAGGGTCCTTTAAAATACAGCAGAGTGTCCCCCACACACCTGAGCACATTCCTGAATGCCCAGTACAGCGGGCAAAACTAAACCTTCGGCCGCAATTAGAGACGGCGGGAGCAGCAGAAAAATCCAAGATGGCCACCGCAGCATCTCCTCAGACACAGGAGCCCTGCATGGAGGGACAAGCGGATTATAGGTCAGAGCCACCCCTCATCCCTCAATACCTCACCCCAGGGATGCACATAGAATTCCTGATGGCTAACACACCATCCCCTGCATCCAATGAGTCCCTCATCGAATTTTCAATGATGGACTTCTCCCTCTCACTCCTGGGGCCTATTGCGGTCCCACAAGCAGGCTGTCATTTTCACCACAACCAGACCAAAGACCCAGCTCACCAAATGGAGGCTCTCTTCCACAGATTCTCAGAACTTTTAGACAAAGGCCTGGCTCAAATGGCCGCAAAAATCACAGGGGATTTAAAAGTGGATTTCCACAATCTAGACAATAGAATCAACATGATCGAAAACAAAATGGAGGAAACCATAGCGGTGACGAACCAAAACTCCAAGCACATTCACACAGTACAGGAGCAACTGGATCTGGCCATATCTCGTATAGACGACCTGGATAACAGATCCAGGAGGTACAATATTAGAATCCGAGGTCTCCCGGAGACCATTACAGAGGCAGTGCAGGACTTAATCAAAACCCTGATCCCCAATATCCCTCCCCACTGCCTTGAAATTGACAGAGCCCACAGAGCCCTTGAACCCCCCAGGAAGGATGACACCCCAAGGGACATCATCGCAAAACCCCATCACTACTCTGTAAAAGAGGAAGTAATGAAACGTGCTAGATCTGGGCCTTCTGTGTTATGCCGGGGCCACCAGGTACAGATCTTCGCAGATCTTTCCCCATCCACAATTCAGAGAAGAAGAGCATTAAAACCATTGCTGCACGCTTTAACCCAGAAGGATATCAAATACAGGTGGGCCTTCCCCTTTGCAGTTCACTGAACAAGGGAGACAATACGCTTTTTTCACCCTACCGGAAGGTGAAAGACTGCTCCTTCACCTGAAGCTTATTTCTCAAGAATCCGCTATGGACACCTCCAACACTGGCTCTGGCTCCAACAAAAGACCTGTACCTACCAGCCCACAGTCCCCCCTATGGACCAAAGGTAAAGCAAAGAAGGCCAAGGACAACTGACCCCCCTGAAGCAAGCTCCCTCAGAGATTGACCCTCTCTTTTTTTGGTCCTAAAATATGTGACCATACTGTTATGGGCTCTCCTGAGCCCTGGTCACAGGACTTCTGTGGAACTCTTACCATCAATGTATTCAATTTAAAAGTTGTTGTTTCCTATTCAAGTTTCCAGAACAGCCCAGGGATGACTCCAGGACTTCCGAGATGCACGGGTTAAACCGGTTCACTCGATATGGAACTCTCCGCACCCTAAGTAGGGATAACACCCACAGACTACAGAAGGAACTTCTCCATGTTACCCAGATGGATGCCCTGCAGCGGGAGACTGGAGGATTGAAAAGAATTCCATTGAACCAACACCCGGGGTCAACATATGCTGAACGGGCCCTGCAGAGCTCCTCCCCGCTCCTTTTGTGGGAGGGGGATCCTTAGGGAGTCAGTTATGGACTGGAACTTCTCACTAACCAAATCCCCGGATGGCTGTGCATATCTCCATCTTTAACTTGCAAGTCATTTAATATATTTGGGCGTCCTGTTTAGAATGGAACACCTGCGCCTCCACACAACCCTTGGACACCCGATGGTCTCCGAGGGCTGGGTAGTCTGCGCCCAGTTGGGGCAGACTCGACTTTTGTACCACTCAAGGTCTACGGGGGGCACCCCCCCCCGTAGTCCGGTTATCTTACTTAGGAGAGCTTCTTTTCTCTATTCTTCTCTGTCCCCCTCCCTCTCCCCCCCTATTTCCTGACAAAGTGCCTAATTCCATTATCTTTTACAGACCACCAAATCGACAACCAAGACCTGAGCTCTGAGACTTCCCTCGACCCCAATGGAGTCACCTCCAAAGCCAACTCGGCCTCAACACTGCTTAAAGAGGAGTTCCACCCAGGGGGCCGTCAAAAAAAAAAAAAAATTAAAAGTCAGCAGCTACAAATATTGCAGCTGCTGACTTTTAATTGGACACTCACCTGTCCCTGGGTCCAGCGATGCGGGGGATCAAGGCCCCGCTCGTCCCCCCCCTCCACTCGTCGGCGCCGACATTTCAACTGTGGGCGCCGGGCTGTGGCTTTACAGCCTGGCACCCACTGCGCATGCGCGAGCGGCGCCGCGCGCCGTGATTGGCCGCTCAATCACCTGGGACCTGTAATGGGTCCCAGATGATTGACAGGAGGGAGGGAGCAGAGCGGAGCCCTTCCTGTGCCTGGGGGAAGTGATGTCACCAGCCCAGGCAAAGGAACAGGCAGACTACGAGGGACCACCTAGCAACAGGCATTTAGAGGTAAGTGAAAAAAAAAATATCCAAATTTTTTGGGGGTTTTTTTTTAGATTTTTTCCAGGTATTTTTGTTTTTTGGGTGGAACCCCACTTTAAGGTGAGTGGGGGTTTCTCCCTTTTGCTCCATGGCTAAGGCTCCAGACACCAAAATCCTCATAGCCTCCCACAACGTTCAAGGCCTCAACTCTACAATTACGAGGAGAAAGGTACTAAATTACTATAAATCACTAAAGCTAGACATACTTATGTTACAAGAAACACATTACCCTGCCCGATATAGCCCCAAGTTCCTTCACTCACACTACCCGCAATTATATCTAGCCAGCGCAGATAACAAAACTAAGGGTGTGGCGATCTTATTCTCGAAATCCTGTAATTTTGTGAAATTATCGGACTATATTGACCCGGAAGGGAGATTTATCCTAGTGAAAGGCACGCTAGGGGACCAACTTATCTCCCTAGTATCATATTACACACCCAACAGAGGACAATCCAAATTTTTCATCACCCTATTGTCCACTCTCACACCGAAACTGGAGGGAACAATCATATTCGGGGAAGACTCGAATGTGGCCTTCGATCAAGGTCTAGACAAGTCCAAGACCCCTAAGTCCCAACTGATTCGCCCTTCAAAAGAGAGCCTCAAAATAGCGAAGACTCTATATGCATACGGTCTGACTGATACATGGAGAGAACATGGAGAGAACTAAACCCCTCCAGGAGGGACTACACCCACTATTCCCACCCCCACAACACTTACACACGGATAGACCATATCCTTAGGTCTTCTACCCTTCTCCCAGCTGTACTCACAGCCGTATTAGGGACACAGCACTATCTGACCACTCATTAGTGATCATTTCTATCCTGGCAGGGGTCCCAGGAGGCTCAAACAGACAATGGAGACTAAATGAGTCCTTGCTCTCTGACCCTGTCAGAGTCATAGAACTGAGAAAAGCCCTTAAAGAGTATTTTACACTAAACAGCACTGAAGGTACCTCAGCATCAATGCTCTGGGCAGCACACAAAGCCTTCATCAGGGACAAGCTCATTCAGATTTCTACCCGAGTCAAACAAGAAAGGAGGGCTGATATAACATGACTAGAGCAGGATTTTGCTGTACTAAAAGCACTACACAAAAAGGACCCATCCAAGGTGCCCATAAACCAAATATATAAAGCTAGATTAGACCTAAACCTCGCCCTCACGGCGAAAGCAGACAAATCGATCAGATGGAACGGACATAAATTCTACGCCCAAGCAAACTAAATGCGTCCACTATTGGCGACTAAACTCTCCCCTCGGCTTAGAATCCACAATATGCCCAAAATAAGGATAGGGGGTCAATGCCCCACATCCAATCCAGTCAGGATTCTTGAAGCCTTCCGGGGATTCTACATGAAATTATACAGTCCAGACGCGCAGACCCGCGCAGATTCAATCTCATGGTACCTAGCGGCACAGTGGTGTAGTGGATAGCACTCTCGCCTAGCAGTGAGAAGGGTCACTGGTTCGAATCCCAGCCACGACACTACCTGCCTGGAGTTTGCATGTTCTCCCTGTGCCTGCGTGGGTTTCTTCCGGGTACTCCGGTTTCCTCCCACACTCCAAAGACATGCTGGTAGGTTAATTGGATCCTGTCTAAATTGTCCCTAGTATGTATGAATGTGAGTTAGGGACCTTAGATTGTAAGCTCCTTGAGGGTAGGGACTGATGTGAATGTACAATGTATATGTAAAGCGCTGCGTAAATTGACAGCGCTATATAAATACCTGAAATAAATAAATAAATAAATAAATAAATACCTAGCGGGTAAATCCATCCCCTCCCTAACAGATGCCCACAAAGACATGATGGACTCTCCCATCACAGAGGAGGAGGTGAGGGAGGTCATCAAGAACCTCAAAACGGGAACAGCCCCAGGCCCAGATGGCCTATCCACACCCTACTACAAAACTTTCACTGACACCCTAACGCCACACCTGACCAAATTTTTTAACTCTAAAAACAAAGGTGACCCCCTAGATATCCACCTCAATACGGCTTATATCACAGTCATCCCCAAACCAGAGAAAAACCACGAAGACATCAGCAATTATCGCCCAATATCCCTCATTAATAATGACCTTAAAATTCTCACCAAAATATTAGCAAACCGATTGGCTTCTTTCATAAGCCAATACATACATAAAGACCAAGTGGGCTTCATACCCGGTAGACAGGGCCCCAACCAAATCTGACGGGCAATAGACCTGATATCAATCCTGCAATCTAATTGGAAGGGGGGGACCAAACAACAGGGATTCATTCTGTCATTGGACCTACAGAAAGCCTTTGACACTGTATCCTGGCCCTACATCTTTTCCCTATTGGAACGCTGTGGCTTTGGGGCCAGTTTTATGGGTATCTTACAGGCCCTTTATTCACAACCAAAGGCTCTCATTAGGTTACAAGGACACTACTCCAAACCCATAGACATCGCCAGAGGGATGAGAGAGGGGTGCCCACTATCCCCACTAATTTTTGCAATAGCGATTGAAACCCTAGCGATTGTGATACGTCAGAACCCTGACATTAAAGGAGTCATCTGTGGAGATCAGACGCACAAATGCGGTCTTTTTGCCGACGACATCCTATTGTTCTTGACTTCCCCCCTCACCTCTCTCCCCAACCTCTGTCACACATTAGAAAACTTCGCTAGAATCAAGGGACTCAGAGTCAATTACTCTAAATCACAGGCCCTTAACATCTCTCTTACTCCACAGACGGTATCTCAACTGGAACAATCTTTTAAATTTGATTGGCATGACGCTACGATTCGCTACTTAGGAATTTCGCTGACGGCACAAATAGAAACCTTATACACATACAAATACCCCCCACTTTACAGTAAATTAGAGGCAGATCTTAAATTTTGGTCCAAACATGGACTATCTTGGTTAGGTAGGATCAATTCAATTAAAATGACTTTACTCCCAAGAATCCTCTACTTCTTCCGATCCCTCCCCATCCCCATCAAGAGAGACCATCTGCGTTCACTGCAAAGTAAAATATTGAAATACACCTGGGGAAACTCAGGGTATCGCGTTCTCCAGAGCACCCTCTTTATACATAAACGCAGGGGAGGGCTGGGCCTTCCTGATTTATACAAATACTTTATTGCGGCCAGACTGACCCAACTTTCTATACTTTACCCCAGGTATAAAAAAACAGATTGGGTAAAAATCGAAAGACAGGCTACCCCAGGCTACACATTAGATTATCTCCTTTGGTGCCCTCAGAACACCAGACTGCCCATATTATCTCCAGTCCTATCGCACTTTTACACCCTTTGGGACAGCCTCAGAAAAAACCCTTCATTGGTCTTCTCTGGACGCCCCCTCGCACACCTCTTCCACAACCCTGATTTTCCGCCTGGATTAGGCATCACAGACTTCAGATGGTGGTTGGCAAGGGGCTATATCGGATAGGTCATTACTTTACCTCTAGCGGCCCCGTTACCTTAAGTTATTGTATTAACAACTTAGAGCTCCCAGAATCAGAACAGTTTCGCTTCAGACAAATCTCCCACTTCCTAAACAAAATATGGCAAGACAAACCTCTGCCCCCCAAATTCATGGTATATGAGATGTGGTTTGGATGGGCCGTGGAGCAGAGGGGAGGTATATCGATGGTCTATTCTGCCCTCACTCACCTTGACAGAAAAACCTCTTCCATGATGGCCTGGGATGCTGACTTTAATTACAAGTGCGATCTAGAGACCTGGCAAGCGGCATTCGATAAATCTTATAGGGGGATCCAAAATGTGTCTTTGATGGAAGCTAACATAAAAATTTTAACTAGATGGTATCTCACCCCCACCAGGCTGGCAACCATCTTTCCATCGGCAAATCCCCTATGCTTCAGAGGATGTAAGTTACTAGGCTCTATGGCTTACGTATGGTGGGAATGCCCCAAGATCCACACGTTTTGGAGACTGATCTTTAACATGATCAATAAGGTGATGGATTGCCAGATCCCTAGATCTCCTGAGGTCGCCATCGTCAATGCACACATACTACATCTCCCCAAAGCCACACTTTCCTTAATCCACTTTATTCTACTTGGGACTAAAATCACAATCGCTAAAGCATGGAAAAACCTAAACCATCCATACAAGCAGTCAAGAGGAAAATATCGTGGATTCTGACACAAGAAAAGCTATCCAGCATATTAACAAATACCAATGGTAAATTTCAAAAGATCTGGGAGCCATGGGCCAACTCTTTGGAAACCTCTCTTATTCCTGGTATCATAATATAGCACAACATCCAAAGGCACTATAGTTGGTACTCCTCTCCCCCAACCCACTTCCCATCACCTCCTCTCCCCCTCTTCATCCCCTCTCTCTTCCTTCTTTCTCTTCCTTTATCCTCTTCATACAAACCGGTTTATATTGTACGATTTTCAAATTATAGTTGTAAAGGGTCTGTCCTACGGATGATGGGCTTACCCTTATAACCCAATCATCACTACCCGGCTGTCTCGACATGACGGAAGCGGGCACCAGGAGAGGGTGGGGGGGCTCTATCCCTGGCACAGCTTGATCCCGACAGGGGTGCTGGGGGTGGGTGGATCCTCACTACTCTAGGGGCCCAGCCAATATCTTGATGTTGTGTCTACAATGAGACATAAAGACAATCCACCCATACTTTTTAGTTCAGCTGTATATTCTTTCACTTACTCACTTGTATTGTTTGTATGTTTCTATATCACTTCGGAGGACTTCCCCCCGGAGAAGTTTAATATGCTACAACTGTACTTTGTATACATTTGTTAAAATCAATAAACATCTATTGAAAGAAAAAAAAAAAAGATACTTCCTAGAATTTTTGGGGATATGACTACCAAATGTTAAGAAGATAGATAGAAGATAGAGAAGAAACTTGGAGGGAAGAAACTCTGCCAAAATTCAAATCCAATCCGGGCAGGGACGGCTCCAGACATTTTTTTTGGGGGGTGCTATGGTGGTGCTTGACGTAAAAAGTGAGGGTGCTAATCAGAGGTGTATTTAGGTTTTGTGCTGCCCTAGGCCTGACTAAACTTGTGCACCCCCTACTTTAAATACGACCCACCCTTTCCTGTCAATGCCATGCCCCTTCCTGTTTAAGACCCGCCCTGTCATCTGTAAACCACACCCTTTCCTCTTTAGGCTCCACCTTTTCTTCTTAGAGCTCCACCTCTTTCTCTCTGTACATTAACCACCTCCCACCCGGCCACTGCACATAAACGGCCGGGTGGTCATTTCCTTGTCCTGAGTGGACGTTCAGGAACGTCCCTCAGAGTGAGTGCTCGCAGCACGGCCACAAGGCGCGCTGAGGCTTGATCATGTGATCATTATGATCACAGAATCCAGTTGAGCTGAATTGGGATATGGATGCTGTGATCGGTCCCCCCGATCACGTGACGGCTGTGTCCAATCACAGCCGTCACAATGTAAACAGAGACGCATGTCTCTGTGACAGTTCTCCCCGCCGAGCTCAGTGCGGGGGGGGAGGGGGAATCTGCAGATCTGTGACAGCTCTCTGTGTGAGGATGATTTTACACAGAGAGCTGTTACAGATCACCCCACAAACAGTACACCAAGCACCACTGTCACCCCTGTCCCCATACACATGTCTTTGTCCCCATCAGTGCCCATCAAAGCAGCCTCATCAGTGCCCATCAAAGCAGCCTCATCAGTGCCCATCAATGCAGCCTCGTCAGTGCCCATCAATGCAGCCTCATCAGTGCAGCCTCGTCAGTGCCCATCAATGCAGCCTCATCAGTGCCCAGCAATGCAGCCTCATCAGTGCCCATCAAAGCAGCCTCATCAGTGCCCATCAAAGCAGCCTCATCAGTGCCCATCAAAGCTGCCTCATCAGTGCCCATCAAAGCTGCCTCATCAGTGCCCATCAAAGCTGCCTCATTAGTGCTCATCAGTGCAGCCTCGTCAGTGCCCATCAATGCAGCCTCATCAGTGCCCATCAAAGCAGCCTCATTAGTGCTCATCAGTGCAGCCTTGTCAGTGCCCATCAGTGCAGCCTCGTCAGTGCCGATCAATGCAGCCTCGTCAGTGCCCATCAGTGCAGCCTCGTCAGTGCCCATCAATGCAGCCTCGTCAGTGCCCATCAATGCAGCCATGTTAGTGCCCATCAAAGTTGCCTCATCAGTGCCCAACAAAGCTGCCTCATCAGTGCCCATCAAAGCCAGTGTGAACTGAGCCTAAGCCTAGGTTCACATTGGAGCAATTTGTCATGCGATTTGAGAGATCAAATCGCATGAAAAGTCGCAGGCTATTGGAGGCAATGGCACTGTTCCAATCGGTGCGACACTGATTTTGCAGCGTCGCACTGATTTGCAAAAGTAGTTTCTGTACTACTTTTGCCAATTTCAGGGGCGCCTTCAATAGACATCTGTGAATGAAGCCACACAAATGTCTATCAAGTAGCACCTGAAATCGCACTGACCTTGCTACTTTGAAATCTCGCTACTTCAAGTGAAATAGTGTGATTTCAAAGTAGCATCAATGTGAACCGGGGCTTAGAGATACAAGGAGCTATGAAAGGTAACCACATATACAAGCAGACACTAAGGTGTTAAATGCCATTGATTCCAGAAGCACCAGACTGCAGATATTGAGCTGTAAAGAGTTAACCATAAATGTAAGCAGCTGTGTACATGTCCATTGAAGCAGAATAGTAAAGCACAGCAAGGACACAGAGGGTTAATTATCAGAGAGTTGTAATTCAGATAACAGGGAGATCATAGGAGAAACTAAGTCAGAGCACAGATAAGCCCTGTGGGAGGTTTTCAAGGAGAGACAGTGAAGAGGATCGGGATTTTACTCTCACCCTCCAGGATATACAGACTGTAGCTGAGTCTGCCCACTGAAGACAATCTGAGCGGCCCGGGAATCACAACACTGGAGGAGACGCTGACAAGTTCTCTCTCTCCTGTCTGTGCAGAGGGGAAGGGGAGGGGGAGGGGGGAACTGTGAGCACACGCTGTGTGTGCTCCATGTAAGAGACACTCGGCCAGCAAAGCAATGGACTGACTCGGGAGGCAGAGGGGGGCTTTTTTCGTGCGGGGGGGGGTGGCGCGGCCGCCGCCCCCCCACAAAGTGCGGCCCTAGGCCTGGGCCTTGTTGGCCTAGGCCAAAATACAGCACTGGTGCTAATGTGGCTCACGAAGCGCGCTACCGTACACCTGTGGGTGTGGCCAAAAAGTGCGTGGTCAGCACGTGGAGGTTTCTTCATGGTGTACAATGGTGATTAGTATGTCCTGGCCTCTGTACACCAATAAAAAGCCCAAAAATGCACTACAACCCTACACTTCCTTTATACAGTTCTACAAATGGACTTATAAGTGCAATGGAGGTTTTGCCATTGCATTTATATAAATGCATATTGCAAATCAACCAATGTAATGCAATGTAGTAGTGATGGTGTCACACCCTCTGCAAAAATATTATTGTATAATAATACAATGTACAATTGATTTACATATTTTACATTTTGCAGGGTGCACAAGGATGCTACGTGCAGGATGCACGAGGGTGCTATGTGCAGGGTGCAAAGTTCAAGATGATGCTATGTGCAGGGTTCAGCAGGATGCTACATGCAGGGTTCAGGAGGATGCTACGTGCAGGGTTCAGGAGGATGCTACATGCAGGGTTCAGGAGGATGCTATGTGCAGGGTTCAGAAGGATGCTACGTGCAGGGTTCAGGAGGATGCTATGTGCAGGGTTCAGAAGGATGCTATGTGCAGGGTTCAGGAGGATGTTAAGTACAGGGTTCAGGAGGATGCTACGTGCAGGGAGCTGGGTTCAGGAGGATGCTACGTGCCAGGTTCAGGAGGATGCTACGTATATAGTGCAAGATTTAGGAGGCTTCTACATACAGGGTGCTGGGTTCAGAAGGATGCTACGTGCAGGGTGCTGGATTCAGGAGGATGCTACGTGCAGGGTTCAGGAGGATGCTACGTACATAGTGCAGGATTCAGGAGGAGGAGGAGGAGGAGGAGGAGGAGTACAACAAAGGCCAGAATACTTACAAACAATGCAGTAAAAAGTGCATTTCAATCCAATAAAAACGATCAATGTTTCCATTTAGTGTGATGACTGGCTGTCGAGCTTGGCAACGTCATGTAACCCAACTCCTCACACTGAGTTTCGTTGCAACCAGACATCATCAGGGGCGTGGCCGTGTATACAAGAGTGGCCACGTATACAAGCGTTAGCAAGGCTTGTATACGTCGCCACGCCCCTGATGACGTCTGGTTACGACAAAACTCGGTGTGAGGAGTTGGGTTACGAGACATTGCCCTATTGTAGCTGAAGGTAAATCTAAAGGAAATTGAACAAGAAAATGGTAGAGGCCTGAAGAAGGAGCGCATGCTCTGTAAACACGTCGCCTATTGGTTCACCACGTCCCAGAAGTGACGTCATCCCCGGCTCCCTGTGCGATCCAGATTCCAGGAAGTGTCGGCCACCACCGGAGCGGCCCGCTCTGAGCATTCAGCGAGAAGCCTTCCGGATGTACCCTCTCTGCGGACGCCCTGCACTTTGTGCCCAATGCCTTTGTCACTTCACCTTTGTAAGTACCTACATCCATTTGTGCAATAAATTAACTGTAATGCCCTGTACACACGACTGGTTTTCCCATCGGAATAAACTCTGAAGGTTTTTCTGACAGAGTTCCGACGGAGTACCGCTCAAGCTGTCTTGCATACACACGGTTACACCAAATTCCGACCATCCAGAACGCGGTGACGTATAACACGTACGACGGGACTAGAAAACGGAAGTTCAATAGCCAGTAGCCAATAGCTTCTGTCTCGTACTTGCTTCAGAGCATGCATCGTTTGTGGTACGTCGGAACAGCATACAGACGATCGGTTTTCCCAATAGGAATTGGTTCCGTCGGAAAATTTTAGAACATGTTCTCTTTCTAGGTCCATCATAATTTTCGACATAAAAAGTCAGATGGGACATACACGAGATCGGAATATACGATGAAAAGCTCCCGTCGGACTTTTTTTGTCGGACATTCCGCTCGTGTGTACACAGCATAATACTACACTCAGATTGGCGCCTGTGCTTTATCCCCAGCTGCTCCAGAAGTTGCTTCTTACTTTTCACTGGGCTGCCTCTCCAGGTGCTATTGCATGAACTATATGGACTTTCATTGGTCAATTTTAGCTTTTCTTGACCATTCCCATCCCCCATGGTGTCCAACAGACTGGCGTGCTAACACCAAGCTTGATGCAAGCGCCAACCTATCTATGTATAATGTATGGCCAGCTTAAGTCAGAGTAGGTTTGAAGTTGAGGAGAACTTACCTATTGCCTCCCTCCCACAGGTGCAGGCACACTCTTACATTCCAATTATGAGCGCAGACCTTCAAGAATGGTTCACACATATGTGATCTAAGACATCGCATGTGATTTGCACCCACGCCGCAGGTGCCAATCACATCCGACGTCTGTGCGGTGCAAGTTCAGCCATACAGTTGTATGGGCGAACTCGCATTAGATTTGCAGAAAAAAAGTGCAGAGACTTTTTTCCCCTGCACTGTAATTGGATCACATGGGTGTTTTCACCTATGCGATCCGATTCCTGTGCGAGTTCACAGTTCGCACTGCGATCTGTGAACCGATCTGGGGGTGTCATTAACTTTGTTTTGACACCTGCAGCGGTTCGCAGAGGGCAGTGTGAACTGCCTGCGGGAGAGCTGCGATGGGGGAGCCGGCACTGGAATCGCAGTGGTTCCCGCATCGCACAAGTGTGAACCTAGGCTGAACATCCTTATGTGTATTGCAGGATGCTGGATAGTTCACAACTGCTCAACCTGCAAAGAGGAGTAGCTTTGTGGGACTGACCGCACTGCTGAGAGGAAGGCTGCCCACAGTGCCACCTACCAGTGCCCACAGTGCCCCCTACCTTTGCCCCCCAGTGCCACCCATCAATGCCCACCAGTGCTGTCAATAAATGCCCATCAGTGCCTCATCATCAGTGCCACAGATCAGTGCTGCCTATCAGTGTTACCTACCAGTGCCTATCAGTGCCCATTAGTGCCACCTATCAGTCCTGCTTATCAGTGCCACCTATTAGTGCCCTTCAGTGCCAACCATCAGTGCCGCCTCATCAGTGCTTATCAGTGCCACCTATTAGTGCCCATTTGTGCAGCCTCATCAGCGCACATCAATGAAGGAGAAAAATTACCCGTTTTCAAAATTTTGGGTCTTTTTTCTTTTCTTTTAGCAAAAAATAAAAAACATAGCAGTGACTAAATACCACCAAAAGAAAGCTCTATTTTTTTTTTTTTAAATATATAAAAATTTCATTTGGATGCAGTGTTGCATGACCGCGCAATTGTCATTCAAAGTGTGTCAGCGCAAGTGGTTAAACCCCCCCTACGACTAAATGAGCATTTATTGCAGAACTCCAGCCACAAAGAAAATAAAAATGAATAACCAATTTCAAAGATACTACATAAACAGCTTTTGCTGAAGTATTCACCTTCAGCTCAGAAATGGCATTTCCTATTTTTAAGCCGCTAAATATCCTTGGCCTGATGGTCAGCATTATTCAACCCACTTTCAACATCCCACGTCTAATTCGTATGTCAGGAGGCTGTGACCGGCTCTCAATAGAGCTGGTTCACACAGCTCCGGGGCGGCTGAGGAGCAAATGACACAGTCCTGCGCGCCTTCTGCTCCGTTTCAGGTCCGAATTCAGCCAAAACTTGGGACCGAAATCGGACCTGAAACGGTGAACAGGGATGCACAGGACCCCTGTGAGCCGCTCCGTACAGCAGTGTGAACCAAGCCTGCAACCCCTTGCTGACCGGCTCACGCCGATATACGTCGGCAGAAGGGCACGTACAAGCATATTAACGTACCTGTACGTTGCCCTTTAAGACGCGGCATTGTGGGCGTGCGCGTGCCCGCCGCGAGTCCGCGGGACCGGCGATCACACTTCCAGAGAAGAAGAACGGGGAAATGCTGATGTAAACAAACATTCCCCCATTCTTCCCAGTGACAGGACACTGATCACCGCTCCCTGTGATCGGGAGCGGTGATCAGTGTCGTGTCACACGTAGCCCATCCCCTCCACAGTTAGAACACATCCCTAGGACACACTTAACCCCTGCAGCGCCCCCTACTGGTTAATCCCTTCACTGGCAGTCACATTTACACAGTAATCAATGCATTTTTAATCGCACTGATCGCTGTATAGATGTGAATGGTCCCAAAATAGCACCAAAAGGGTCTGATCTGTCCGCCATAATGTCGCAGTCGCAATAAAAATCACAGATCGCCGCCATTACTGGTAAAGAAAAAATTATTAATAAAAATGCCATAAAACTATCCCCTATTTTGTAGACGCTATAACTTTTGCGCAAACCAATCAATAAACGCTTATTGCGATTTTTTTTACCAAAAATATGTAGAAGAATAGGTATACGCCTAAACTGAGGGAAAAAAATGTTTTTTTATATATTTTTTGGGGATATTTATTATAGCAAACAGTAAAAAAATATTGCGTTTTTTTCAAAATTGACGCTCTTTTTTTGTTTATATCGCAAAAAATAAAAACTGCAGAGGTGATCAAATACCACCAAAAGAAAGCTCTATTTGTGGGGAAAAAAGGACGTGAATTTTGTTTGGGAGCCATGTCGCACAACCACACAATTGTCAGTTAAAGCGACGCAATGCCGAATCGCAAAAAACGCTCTGGTCTTTGGCCAGCCAAATGGTCCGGGGCTGAAGTGGTTAAAGAAGAAACAGCACAGTGAAGAGCTTATCTTCCATGTGCTACTTCCTCCTCTCACAATCCAGCCCCACTGTGCAGGGATTGCAAGAGGTCGATACCAGGTCACATTGAAGTGCTGGCATAATGTATATTTATAAAATACATTTGATGGTGTATTATTGATTACAGAGCTGCATTAATTTGTGCCTAGACAAAGAAATGTAGCAAGGTCTCTGGCCTTGTCCAGTCTAATGAGGACCTCCAAGGCCAAAGATTGCTGACATCCTTTAATATGTGGTGGGCTGAGAGGCATAGTGGGTGCAAAGATGGGGAAAGTCATTGGGCACCAGACACTTCTTGGATGCAAAAGAGGTTCTATTTCTTTTAAGAGTCCTTTTTGTATTTTTGTGGGAAAGAGGATTTGGGCCAGGACACTGGACCCTTAGGTAGTTGCAAATTCAATTGGCAGACTCCGAGACTTCAATAGGAGAACAGCCATGCAGGGAAAGGCCCCAGCAAGGAGCCACAACTGCACATGCAGGATTGCTGTCCTATGGTAACAGTGTTTAACAGTTCCTAACTCAAACGTAACAGTCCTTTCAGCTTCACTACAAGTGCCTCTTGTAGTTCTTCAATACTGAGCTCCTGGTCTCTCACTGGAACCTCTGATTCACTGACTCTGAATCCTTTGAGCTCCTCCAGAGGTATCCCCTCAAGCGTCACCCATGCTTACCTGCTGGGTCCCTAGGTTGGCACTCCAGATACTTCTCAAGCTTCACCTTTGCTAACCAGGATTGACTCACAAGGCTGCTCTGCAAGCGTCTCCTCCGCGGGTTGGGTCCCTGACTTGATCACTGCCTGAAGTGTCCCAAATTCTCCACCGTGCCCTTTCGGTGAGAATGTGGTTCCGGTACTTGCTTCAGTTACTCACTGTGGTCCATGTTAAAGGTGGCTGGTCTCTTTGTGGCGACAACTTCCCCTCTACCTCCGACAACTGACAGGTTCTCCGGCCGACAGAACCGTCACTTCTGGTTGAACTGCAAGCCACAATCCCAACCCTGCGCTGCCCTCTTACTTCTGGATAGGCCCTCACACAGTCTGGCAGCCAGATGCACGACACACCTCCACCCAGACAGCCGTCCAGGTGGCACAGAACATAGATCACCTGACTCCACCCGAATATATAGGTTCTCCCAGCAGGCCAAGGGATTCAAGAAAACCCCTGCCTATTGGCTGACAAACCTCATATACCCATAACCTGACCTTGGGTTGCCCTTCTGATATCTAGTACCACCAAGTACCCGGCCACTTAGTTGTAGAAGAGAAGGGTGCAACAAGGCCAAAGGGACAAATCAATAGATCTCTATCAATTGACCAAGTCAACTATTACTGGTGAGTAAATATGTGAGGAGCTCCCTGACTAAACCCCAAGGTGCTACAGAAACAAAACACCTTAAAGTGGAAGTAAACTTCCATTGATTTTTTGTACCTATAGGTAAGCCTATAATAAGGGTTACCTATAGGTACTGTAAATATCTCCTAAACGTGCAACGTTTAGGAGATATTTACTGTATATGCAGCCAATGACGTCATCGCCACATGTGCTCTGAAGGAACGGCCACCCGTGCCATTTCTTCAGAGCCCTGTGCCGTAAACGGCAGCTCCCACGCGCATGCACGGGAGTGACGTCACGAAGCTCCGGCCAGTCACACAGCCAGAGTCTGTGGACCCAGAAGGAAGACGGGTGAAGATGGATGCTGCCTCCAGCAGGGACAAAGGCTTCGTTTGCAGGTAAGTTTCACATAATGTGCTAGTATGCAATACATACTAGCACATTATGTCTTTACTTTGCAGGTCAGGAAAAAAAAAAAAAGAAGCGCCTTACTTCATCTTTAAAATTGATAAAAGAAGAACGACATGTAGTCAGTTCAGGTCCAGGAGAGCGAGGAGTGCAGTGTGTGAACATGGAAAAATGCCGCCTGATCCATTTCTGTGTCTCAAGCAGACAGAACTGGATCTTCAACACTGCATCCTCATGATGAACACATGAAGCAGAGGAAGGAAATCTACAGCTTTTTTTTTTTTTTTTGCTGCTGTTTTAGACTTTATGAACTGTGACATGCTGAGGGTGGATGAATGACCATACTTAAGTCCTTATTTTTTTAACTATTCTGTTGGTTTATAACTTTTAAGACTCCCTAAATCAGGTGTGTCCAAACTTTTTTCAAAGAGGGCCAGATTTGATAAAGGGAACATGGGTGAGGGCCGACCATTTTGCCTGACATTCTTTGAACCATTAAAATGAAATACAAATTAACTAATACACTGCCCAACAGGAAGTGTGTGTGTGGTGAAGAGTCTAATGCCGCGTACACACGATCGCACATTCCAACAACAAAATCCATGTTTTTTTTCTGACGGATGTCGTCTCAAACTTCTCTTACATTCACATGGTCACACCTATCTTGTCGGAAATTCCGAATGAGCTGAGAAAAATGAAGTTCAATAGCCAGTGCGGCTCTTTCTGCTTAATTCCGAGCATGCGTGGAATTTTGTGCGTCAGAATTGTGTACACACGATCAGAATTTCTGACAACGGATTTTGTTGTCGGAAAATTTGAGATCCAGATCTTAAATTTTGTTTGTCGGAAATTCCGCCCAAAAAATGTCCGATGGAGCCTACACATGGTCGGAATTTCCGACAACAAGCTCCCATCGAACATTTCCCGTCGGAAAATCCGACCGTGTGTACATGGTATAAGGGTGAGCTTGGGCATGTTATTTGGATATACCGTATTTATCGGCGTATAATACAAACCTTCACTTTAAGAGGGAGGTTTCAGGAAAAAAATGAAATTTTAAATAAAGAACTGTGAAGCAAAATAAGGGTCAGTCCCCATCAATGCAGCCTAATCAGTGCCCATCTGCAGCCTCACCATTGCCATGAATGCAGCCTCACCATTCCCATGAATGCAACCTCACCATTGCACGAATGCAGCCTCAACATTTCCATGATTGCAGTCTCACCATTGCCATGAATGCAGCCTCACCATTGCCATGAATGCAGCCTCACCATAGCCTTAAATGCAGCCTCACCATAGCCTTAAATGCAGCCTCACCATTGACATGAATGCAGCCTCACCATTGACATGAATGCAGCCTCTGAATGCAGCCTCACCATTGCCATCAGTGCAGCCTGATTGATGCCCATCTGCAGCATCGGTGGGGACAGGGACGAGCGCCAACAGATTACATACAGGAGAATCTCATGTTTACTCAGCGGCCTCTTTAATATAAGGTCCTGCCTCCTATGATAGACAGAACAGTTGTCCAATGCCGGCCCAGGAGACGGGACTTCCTATTACAGGGGCTGCTGAGTAAACAGGAGATTCTCCTGTATGTAATCTGACGGCACTCGTCCTGCCCCCTCCCTGTCCCCTCCGAGGAATGATAAATACGGTATATATCTGCGTCGCTCTGGGTTCATTGATAAAGGATAAATATATCCAAATTACCAGTGGGGCCGTATAAAACCGGAACACAGGCCGGACTTTGGACCTTGTCTTAAAAAGCATTGTTGGTTTTTGAAATGTGGTTTTAATACAGTTAGAATAGTTCTGAGTTAAGTACTGATATATCTAATCTATACAGGTTCTGGGATTAAATTTACTTAGGATCTGTATTTTCTAAATCATAGCTGTCAGTAATTTAAAATGGACCTAGCTTAGTATATGTTTTCATGTAAGGGCACACAGGGTAAGTAATGTGTCATTGTAACACTTCCAAGTATTTATCATTGTTTACAGAGATCACAGTACTCACCTGACAATGCCTTTGTCGATTTTTCTCTCCAGAAGGATGGAGCCATATTTGCTCAGGCATCATTCAGGATCACTGTGTTCTTCCTGGTCTCATATATCAGCATAGAAATCTCAGTCACTTTGTACTGTTTATCACATTATTAGTGTGTTGATCAGGGAGCCATCTATTGGTTGTTCTCTGCAATTGCAGTTTATTTCTTTTCAGAAAGGAAACATACACAGTACATTTACGGACAGTTTGTAAAAATCTGGTGGTGCACAGTCATGTTGGAACACAAACTGTTCCCACACAGTTGAGAGCATGAAATTGTCCAAAATGTCTTGGTATGAGCGAGTTTGGGGTGAAGGAACTTGACTGGCCTGCACAGAGTCCTCACCTCAACCCGATAGAAAACCTTTGGGATGAATTAAGAGTGGAGACTGTGAGCCAGGCCTTTTCGTCCACCATCACAAATAGAAAAGCCTGACCTCACAAATGCTCTTCTGGAGGAATGGTCAAACATTTTCATAGACACACTCCTAAACCTTGTGGACAGCCTTCCCAGAATAGTTGAAGCTGTTACAGCTGCAAAGGGTGGGCCAACTCAATATTGAACCCTCCGGACTAAGACTGGGATGTCATTAAAGTTCATGTGCATGTAAAGGCAGGTGTCCCAATACTTTTAACAATATAGTATAGATTCCTCTTCGTCCAATCCTTAATTCAATCCACTAAACCTTTCCACTCCAAGTGGCTTGTGTGCCCTTCACCAGATGAACTCCCACCTGGGATCAGTGACTGTACAGCGAAGTATGGTCTTAACATGGCTGTGTCCCAACAATGTGGACTAAAGTAAGTTTCCTCCGGATTTCTGGATGTCACAGGTACTGTTTGTACTGTCCTGCCATTTTAGGGCCTCAAGAAATAAGGCAGGCAGTCAGTACATCTGAATTGATCAATTTTTAAATATATATACCATAGTTTGTAGTAGAGCTCCACAATTAATCGTTAATTGAGATTCCGATTTGTTTTTCCCCTTGTGATCTTAACAAAGCATTTTCCCAATTCTTTCTATGCAGAGAATTTTCCGCTCAAGCCGACAGCTGTCAAAAAAAAACAAAAAAAAAACAGGCAGCCTGCCAAGTTTCAAAACATTCCTCAGCCACTGAGCTAAATATAAATATTACAATAGTGTTGTCCTTCGCGCTTATAATGAGATACACATGAATGTAGTGATAATCACAAAAAATAAATAAATAAATAGTGACCATAAAGCATTCAAAACGTGTAATAATAATGATGATATCTTAAACGAAGATTGCAGAAAAAACAAAAAGTGTTCACATTACACTCAAAAATTATAAAAATAAAAAGATTTTGCGCATCAAATCTATCATATAATAGGATAACTCACATAAAATAATTACATATGGTCTTTAGTGTAAGATTGTGCATACATGTGAAAAAAAAAGGGGGGTAAAATTGTGAAATCCAAAACAACCTCCGAGTGAATCACTCAAAAAGTCCAAGTGAATAAAAAATACAGAAAAAGTTCATAAAAGTAAGTTATATCCACTGGGATTGGATAAATGGAGAGATGTACATATACGGTGGTAATGCTGATGTTAATCCTCATATAAAGACTGCCGGCCAAAACAGGCTCTCTAAACTCTCACCTTAAAAGAAGGGAATTCAGGCATCAATATGTGGCTTTAAAATGATGTTGTACGTTGCAGCATATGATAGCTGATGGCTGTATTATCATCTCAACCTGGCAGGCTCCTATAAAAAAGAAAGGGATTTTTCCTCCTAGGCTGCGCCGGCCCGGTGGAGGGGAAAAAGAGAGGAAGCCTCCAATAGTGTAGTATTATAGGTTGACTTATTTATTTATAGCATATAAAATGGTCTCTTACATAAGAAGAAAGGTTAAAAACAAACAATGAAGGTAACTTTTTTTTTTTTTTTTTTTTTTGAAATAATGCTTTTACTGTATAGTGTTACATTAAAGTAATGTATACATGCAGACTTGCAAACTTACTGAAAGGTCCAGTTCAGGGGATGAGCTGGCAACCTGGATACTGTATACAAGTGACAGTGAAACTTTAAGATAGGTTTATTTGACGTTTTACAGCAAACTCTAAACCTAACATTATGTATACTTTGGTTGACATAACCAATTTTATAAGACAGGGGCCACCTGCCAAGATTCTATGTCATTGTATGACACTTCATAAACATATACAGTACTAGAGATCATACATAATATTGG
Source organism: Lithobates clamitans (assembly GCA_037952925.1). Lineage (NCBI taxonomy): Eukaryota > Metazoa > Chordata > Amphibia > Anura > Ranidae > Lithobates > Lithobates clamitans. The sequence continues at coordinate 618,305 of JBBGZY010001451.1, read as the reverse complement.
TGTTGTTGGCAGTAAAACTACTTTTTGTGAGTTAAGGAGTCCAGCCAATTTTATATAAGAAGGATTTGATCCCAAGTATTGTTTCACAGGGAAAGGCATAGTCTCCATATATGAATATGGGAGTTACACCATAACTAGTAGAATTCATAGGAAAATATTGAGCTAAGCCATGGCTATCATAACAGGACAAGAATTGGAGCTCTCCCATGCAGTCTTACAGAGTTATACAGTTCTCAATTCTAAACAGAGTGCATCCAACACTAAAATACAAAATAAAAAATGTTTAAAGAAAAGGATGGAAAAATAGAATATATAGCGTGTTTCTTTATATCTTTTCATTTGTTATGCCGGTGTTATATATTTTTATCAGATAACTATGAATTATGAATATTTCTGGGTTAAATTGGTCAAGAGTGATGAATGTTCATGTATTCAATTGAATCCCTACTTTAGTTAACCTATCATATGTACAACATATATTTTATTCTAACCAGGGGCGTAACTAGAAATAGCAGGGCCCCATAGCAAAAAGTTGTATGGGGCCGCCCTGCAAACAGCCCCCCCCCCCCCCCCACACACACACAGCTGCCCTAGTGTCAATGCAGCATGACCTGTGCCACATATAGCATGACCTGTGTCCAATGCAGCGTGACCTGTGCCCAATGCAGCATGACCTGTGCCTCATACAGCGTGACCTGTGCCCCATACAGCATGACCTGTGCCCCATACAGCGTGACCTGTGCCCAATGCAGCGTGACCTGTTCCCAATGCAGCGTGACCTGTGCCCCATACAGCGTGACCTGTGCCCAATGCAGCGTGACCTGTGCCCCATACAGCGTGACCTGTGCCCCATACAACGTGACCTGTGCCAAATGCAGCGTGACCTGTGCCCAATGCAGGGTGACCTGTGCCCCATACAGCGTGACCTGTTCCCCATACAGCTTGACCTGTGCCCCATACAGCGTGACCTGTGCCCCATACAGCGTGACCTGTGCCCAATACAGCGTTGCCTGTGCCCAATACAGCCTGGTCTGCCTGTGCCCCATACAGTCTTACCTGTGCAGAGGAAGAAGCAAGCCACCCGGATCAGCAGAGAGCGGGATTGCCCGTTGTAATAGCTTTCATTTGAATTTCCCGTCTTCCCGGGGCTCATCGTCACATAGCCCCACCTCTTGGCCTGACGCCTTTGATGACATCACACGTCCCGCATTGGATTGGCGTTCTGTCTATCAAAGGCACCGGGCCAAGAGGTGGAGCTATGTGACGTGAGCCCCGGGAACACTGGAAGTTCTAATGAAAGCTATTACATTAGGCAATTCAGCTCTCTGCTGATCCGGGTGGCTTGCCTCTTTCTCTGCACAGGTGAGGCTGTATGAGACACAGGCAGACCAGGCTTTATTGGGCTCAGGCAACGCTGTATTGGGCACAGGTCACAGCTTGCCTCTTCCTCTCCTCTCTCTTCCCCTGGCTGGGAGACTGTGCCGGCGGTGCTCTCATCCTCACTGGGCCCCACTTGGCTGCGGGTGCCATAGCGCCCGCATGGGTCGCTATGGTGGTAGTTACGCCCCTGATTCTAACTCTGCTGGCCCAGTTCACCTCCCTCACTTCCCTCTCAGATTCTATGTCTGAGGCACTTGTTGTTGGTGCCCAAGGGACTCTGCCTCTTATAAGCATATCTCTTTGATTAATGCAGATGCTAAGCTTCTAGCCCAAATTCTGTCCCATCACCTCTTGAAGGTAATAGAAAATCTCTTACATGTTGTTTAGGCAGGGTTTATGCCGGGGAAGGACACTGATATCAATGTCTCAATATCAGTCATCTCTTTCTTAACCTATCTGCTCATCATGACAATGCTGGCACGAGAGTGGTGGCCTTTTGGGATGCTGAAAAAGCATTAGACTCAGTCGAATGGCTTTATCTCTGGAAAGTGTTATGTAGGTTCAGATTTGGCCACAAATTCCTTCAATGGTTGGGTATGCTTTATCGTACCCCCCATGCACGAGTCCGAAAAAATGACTATTATCTGTGTTCTTCCCTTTGAGTCGGGGGTACTCCCCATGGGTGTCCCTTATCTCCTAGCCTTTTTGCATTAGCCCTGGAGCCTTTAGCTATTTTGGCGTGGAGCTCCCAGATCATTGAGGGTTGGCAGGTCAGCCCCTCGGAGGAGAAAATATCACTTTACGTAGATGACACATTGCTTTACTTACAGTGAACTCCTCACTGCTGGCTGCCCTGGGGGTCTTCGATAAATTTGGATGTTTCTCTGGCATTCGGATTAATTGGTCCAAGTCGGTCCTTTTTCCCCTGGATTCTGAGGCGAGGGAGTCTGCGGTCCCTACCCTGCTCATATGGGCTGACGAGTTCACGTACCTGGGCATTAGTGGAACTTCAGTCATTTTTTTCAACTTTCCATCTATTAAATCTCCTGCCCTTGTTATTCAGAGCCTTCTAAAATAATCTGAAAGTGAAGGAGGAGAGGGGAGGTGGAGCTTTTCAGGGTGTTTTGAGGAGCCCTGACCAATCCCTAACCTGAATTGGCAGGGGGCAGGCCTCCCTAATTACCCAGGGTCAGCCCAGCTGGGGGGAAGTTGGTGATCGGATGGAAGATGAAGATGGAATGTTAAGCTGTTGAGGTCTTTGAGGAAGCTCTCCGTCTGGGGGGGGGGGGGTGAACTTGGGCCTGGGCTTGGGTGTGGAGGGGACCCTCTTACAACACACAGAGGTGTCCTGACCAGGAGGCACAGGAGGAGCAAGAGAGGACAGCAGGTGAACACTGCCAGGCAAGTCTCCAGGAGTTCCACAGAGGCACAGAGTTCCACAGAGGCAGCCAAGAGGGCTGGTGAGTGACACACGGTCAGGAGGATTGGGGAGGCATGCCTGAGAGGACTGGGATGAGCAGTCTGGGATGGGTGCAGAGCCAGTCAGGATTGTGGTGACACGGGCAGTGGAGAGAAGCAGCTGCAGCGGGGAGGGCTGGCAGTGCCTGAAGAGCTGGTGCTGGGAGCAGTAGCCACGTGGACAGCTAGCACTGGGACTTTCTGCATTTTTGCTACACCATAGGGGCCTGTGGTCCCTGCCTGCAAAGGGTATCTGCTTTAGGCCTGGCTGAGCCAGTATCAGGCCTACAAATCAGTGCTAGCTAGCCTGGGAAGTGCAAGCAAGTGCTTGGAGGTGTTGAGCAGAGGTAGTCTGTAAGCAAGTGATGTGCTGGAGGAAGAGAGGAGATTGTTTATACCATGGGTGTATATAGTTCAGTCCCAACATTAACTTTCAATCATCTGGGCATATCATTGCTTCCCTATCCCTATCCAAGTTAACTCCCAGTCCTCTCGATAAAAATACAAAAAAACAAGTACAAGGACTGTTTCATCTCTCTTGATGCTTGAGATTGTGTGCCCGGCTAGGTAGGGTGACAGACAGACCACAACACCCAGCAGCCCTGAGGGTACCACTACAATAAATTACTTCTTTGGAAACTGACCCATTTGGATTAGGGGCTCCTTTTTTAGGGAGATTTATTGCTGTGTGGGCTCCTTTCTCTTTCTGGGGGGGGGTCACTTTCCTACCTGGTAAAATCCACTCTTCAACTCCCGGTTGGGTTTAGCGGTTTGGCACTACCAAATTATCTGGTGTACTACTGGGTGGCTATATTAGTCACTGTTCTATGGTGGTTTACAAGATGTAGGCAGAACACAGTGGTTTGCTTAACAGCTGCTCAACTGGGATCTCTTGTAGAAAAAGCCAATCTAGTATTTAGGGGTTCCCGGGCTTATGCTTCCCTCCTGCTTCCTACTAGAGTTATGCTTCGGGTTTGGAATGTGGCTAGAATGTGTTTTAGACAGCCTAACCTTGGTCCCCATGTCACGCTCTTTGAAGCAACCCCTCTTTACCACACTATAGGCGTCTTACGGACCCGCAGGTTTGGGCCTGCTATGGAATTAACACTCTCAGGAATATTATCCAACCAGTGGGCTTCTGTCCTTTCGGGAATTCTTTAGTAAATTTGGTCTACCTCAATGGATGTATTTTCGTTATAGTCATGTGACCCAGTTTCCTGATTCTCCCAATCTAGGGACTGACCCAACTGAAGACCTGCTCTCGCAGGAATCTCCCTCTCAGCGCTCTATTTAGCATTGCTTAAAGCAAAACTTCAGTAATTTTTTTATCTTTCCACCTATTAAATCCTCTGCCCTTGTTGTTTTAACTTTGGATAGTAAACATTTTGTTTCTGCCAGTAAATAACTTATACAGCCTAGTTCCTGTTTCTTGTCTGATAAAAAGCCTAGACTTATGACATCATGCACAGCTCCCTCTCTCTCAATCTTATGAGAGTTTGCCAGGAAGAGGGGGGGTGGTGAGTCATAAGAGGGCCAATGAGAGCTGCAGCTGTTCCTCTGTGTGTCTGTGTAAATCCAGGAAGTGAACAGGCAGCAGCTTCAGCTGCCCACAGTTAAAATGGTTGCAGCCAGACTCAGTGGAAGGAGATTTCTGTAGCATATTTGGCAAGTACAGAATCACAGTATATATAAAATATTATGCAAAGTGGTTGGAGGGAAGCTTCATTTTTTTTTTGGGGGGGGGGGGGGCTGGCTACTTGTTTTTTAGTGGGACTTCCTGTACCACTTCCTCCTTCTGGGCTTCTAACTGCCTAGGTGACTCCTAGGCGGCCCCTTCCTCCTTGCAATGTTCAGGGACACGTGACAGGTCCCAGAACATTGCCTGGCCATTGATGGAGCGCAGCACGGCTCGCGCATGCGCCGCACGCGTCCGGCTGTGAAGCTGCAAACTGTCACAGCCGAGCGCCCACACTCACAATGTTGGCGCCGCGAAGAGGAGGGGGAGAGAACGGAGGCTTCGGGCAGCCACATCGCTGGACAATGGGACAGGTGAGTGGCCATTTATTAAAAGTCAGCAGCTATACTTTTTGTAGCTGCTGACTTTTAATAAACGAATAAACAGTGGACCGCTTTAAGGTGGAGTCCTTTAAAATGGATAGACTCTGAACAGTGCAGGGCGGATATCCAAAATTTGGATAGGGAGGCAAGTCCTGATGATAGATGTAAGTTGGTTATCTCCTCGAGGGAGTTAATTCAAACAAATGACACAGTTCCGGACAAAGGTATTTGATCTCATTTTAATCTTTAAGGGATTCAGATGGTGATCCCTCCAGTGATAAATAATTAGGGGTATCACGACCTCCTCTAGTGATAACTAAAGATCTTTGTAGGAGAATCAGGACCTCCTTTCTTCTGTAGTTGATCGCTCTAGTGATAATTAAAGATCTATATAGGGGAATCAGGGTCTCCTTCATCCTGCTGGGGATCCCTCTAGTGATGTACCTAAGGATTCTATTTGCTTTCCCCACTACTATGCCACATTATTTGCTAATTTCGAAATCATTTGAAATAAGCACCCCCAAATGTTTTTCCTCTGTAATTCTGGCAAACAGCTAGGGGAGTGTGTATAATTTTATTTTACTGGTTTAATACTTTTCCATATATGCAAAAAATTCCTTACAGGAATTCAATCAAGCATCTTAAATATTTCAGTCGGTTCCAATTAAAATAAAATCCTGTTCCTGCCAATAATTAACTACTGGAGTAGTCTCATAGCTTAGGCCCCCCTAACAGCTCTGATGTCCACAGTCAATAAAATCACTGCATACATGAAAGAACTTCCATAGGCATGGCACCAAGAGAGTGACTGCAGCCTATGCAGAAGACCAGCGCTCTCCTTACATTGCACAATCTGCCTCTGGTTTTATCAACAGACACAAGCTGGCCATCTGGTAACACTTACATGATGAAAACAGACTGAGAGGCCTTCTATTGTACAAGAGGCATTTACAGCTTTTTCTAGGTAATGAATGCTATCCTTCGCCATCTCTGTGGGCTCAGTCTGGCGGGAAAAGTGTAGGGGAGGGGGGGGTGTATGTGGACATCTCAGAGGCCCAGAGCAATTTTCTTGGCAATATGAATGTAACACGTAAAAACACAATTCTTACACTGGTTAGGATTGGGAGTAGGAAAGTTGAGGACCGTGGATAAAATAGACGGAACGTGCAATACATTTGCAGAGCTGCTAAAATTGGGAGGACACTGGGCTGGTGACCATATTAATTGTACCTTAGAGTCTGCAAAGTGCAATGTAAACTTTACCCTTTGAGAAAACCTGAACTCTGGAATCTTTGCCCAAGAAACACAAGCAGAGGGCAAAGGACTAAGCACCAGTATTGACTCTGGTCTAGCAGCTGAACCCACCTTGCTACAGACTGCTCTGCACTGTCTGTGTGGAGGTGGCCATCTAGGTAGAGGCAAGGCTTTGGTCTCCTCATGTCAGAGCCTCCAACAAGGAGAACAGTGAGCAGCACAGTAGTGACATCACCAAATCTCACTCCAAATCGCCTAGGACTAGCAATCAGAGGCAGCAGTGCCTTAGAACTCACACTGCAGATATACTGTATAGCTATGAAGCTGTAGGCAGAGGGGTTCCTAAGAACAGGAAGTGCACTGCTATTTTTTAAAGAGATTGTAAACGATCACCTTGTAAAACAACCCATTCATGAAATTATAGGGAAAACATTTGTGTTAAGATATAAAAAAACATTATACGTAAATCCCTTTTTTAGAAGTGATCACATTCCCTCTGTTCTCAGCTGCATAAGAGTTAGGGGGAGGAGAAGAAACAGAACACTGAACTTTCCAGTGAATGGCTGTGCAGCGGGGGCATCTCAGGACAAGTCTGATCATTGAAGGATAACAGGCTGAGTTCCCAGCATAGCTACAGAACTGACAATGGTGTGTTCTCTTGCTTAGTTTGGTCAGTTTTTAATAGGAAAGCAGAGGGACTGGCAGAAATACCAGAGATTTCACACAAAGGAAATAATACAAAAAGAATAGGATACTTTCTCATACAAGTATATGGTACAGCAGGTACATATCCAGAATCTGAAATACTGGGGTAACAAACACTTTAAGAGAAGTTCCAGACAAAAGGCACATTTTACAGGGTAATGCTTAGGCACAATAAGATTTTCAAATGTTTCATATACCATAGCAAATGCTTTAGAGTACCCATTTTGAGTTTGGGTACATTTTTAACTGCTTCGATACTGGGCACTTTTGCCCCCTTCCTGCCAAGGCTAATTATCAGCTTTCAGCGCTGTCACATTTTGAATGACAATTGTGCGATCCTGCAACACTTTAACCAAATTTTTATCATTTTCTTCCCACAAATAGAGCTTTCTTTTGGTGGTATTTATTTACTGCTGGGTTTTTTATTTTTTGCAAAAAAACGAATAAAGACTGACAATTTAAAAAAAAAAAAAATTTTTCTTAGTTTCTGACAGTAAGTAATTTTTTCCTTCACTGATGTGCGCTGATGAGGTTGCACTAATGGGCACTGCTGAGGCGGCACTGAGGAGGAGGCACTAATATGCCGCACTAAAAGGCGGCACTGATAAGTGGCAACGGTGGGCACTGACAAGTGGCACTGATGGGCACTGATAGGTGGCACCGATAGGTGGCACTGATGGGCAGCACTGATGGGCAACACTGATGAGCAGGCACTGAAAGGCAGCACTGATCTGTGTCACTGATGGGCACTGATTGGTGTCACTGCTGGGGCTACATTGATAGTCAGGGTACTGATGATTACCTGCACACTCTCTGCTGCGAGGAGATTCCGCTGATCCCAACCTGTGACTGGGCAGTGAAAAGAGAAGAAGTAGACTGATAAACTCTTCTCTTTGTCACTCAGCTTTCTCCTCCTATCTGAATGCTTGTTACACTGCAGAACAAATTAATGACTGCTTGTGAAGCTTCTCCCTTACCCAGTTTGAGCACTGCTGCACATGGACTGCAAGAGGCTGATATCAAATCAAGTTCAGTTACTAACACTGCTTACATTTAACTACCTGCCACCCAGTAACAATACATTTTCTTGCTAGCCGGCAGCGCAACCAGGCACCGCGGTGTAATTTCTAGTTTTTGAACTGCACATGCCCCCTGCTGGCCTGTGCTGTAATCACATAAAAAAATAAAACTTGCGGATGCGCGCTTGTTATATTTTATGACAGTGAAAATTATTGGCTGTAACCTGCTGATAAACTTGTGCTGTGTGATTAGACACAGCACAAGTTTATCAGCAGGTTACAGCCAATAATTTTCACTGTCATAAAATATAACAAGCGCGCATCCGCAAGTTTTATTCTGATACAAAACCTTATATATGTAACATATAAGTGTGCAACTGAGTTGCTAAAATAGATAATGTATAATATATACTAACACAAATCTTAACGTGATGAAAAGTGATTATTTACCAAATACATGTAACCAATTGTGATGTGAAAATAAATTGATACAAATCACAAAATCAGCATTCTTATGAATTCACAAGCCGTGAGTATGCAAATAAATAAATAAATAAACAATAGTCCCAACGTGTAGTGAAAAAAAAAAAATATATATATCAGCCACAATTCTTCCATGCTTGGGAAAACATCAGTGTTCTTCCAGCCCACAAATGTTTAAAATAGCCACTTACCAGATATGTTGGACCTCAGATTATAGAGATCATGTATGCCAGGTGCATTAGCCTGCTGGCACCGAAGATCTCCTCCACTTCAATCGAGAAGGATATCCTTGTCTGATTTCAAAGACCAGAGGACAAGTATTCACCAGCTCAAATCCACAGGTTAGGAAGACGCTCGCACCCTTAAAGTGGAAGTAAACCCATCCATAAAACTGTTTCATTTCCGGCACGTGCCAGAAATGTAACACTCCCATTGGTTGTGCTCTCAAACAAACTGTCAAGCCATCCAATGGCTGGTGTCATAACTGATCACATATGAAGCATCATGGCAGTTGTAGATTAAACAAAGGCAAAGATGGCAGCTTCCTTGGCTGAAGATGATAGGAGGGTTTACTTACACTTTAATAGGGTTTTCTTTCGAGACACCGTCCTGAAGTTTAACCCCTCAGTGGAGATAAAACAAGGGGAGACTTCATAGTGTAGATGTATTCAAAGGTTATATTTTAAAAAAGTCACTAATATTCACAGCACTTTATCACGGCAGACGTTCACAGAAAACAGAAAAAAACTTTGAACTGTAAAACTCTAAGTAACACGGCAATTGGCAGGAACAAAAAAAGCAGATAAAAAACTAGCTTCAGTTAGCATAGAGGCAGCAGAGGATCAAACCAATTAACTGCAAAGGAAAAGAACGTGATGGCGTCACAGCCACTTGCTCCACCCGACGCGTTTCCCCTCAACAGGCTTCCACTGGGAACGGAGACATGACCAGACGCCAGCACATCACGTTTGTATACTCCAAAGGCAGGAAGGACAACGGAAGCAACATATCAATACCTTCCTCCCGTTGTCATTCAATAGAGCAGTTCCTTTTGTCTGTTAAAATGCTCTAAAATCAGCCAAAAATTTATCTTCTATCTCCAAATTTAATTGGAGTAGGAAAAAAGAATAAAAATATACTAAAATTATTCAAATTTAAAAAAATTTGAAAAACTTAAAAAAATGTATAAAAATAAAAATAGGAATAAAAACAAGATATTTTATATGCAAAATTAATACAAGTTGAATATTGTTATAACATATATTGGCAATTCCCATATATAACACACATTCTTGGTTTGTATTTCTCCTATTCCGTACATAAAATATTCCGTACATAAGGGGAAACGCGTTGGGTGGAGCAAGTGGCTGTGACGCCATCACGTTCGGACTCGAGTCCGTCTAAAAGATTTGAAACATGTTTCATTTCTAGGTCCATCGAACTTTTGGGGAAAAAAAGTCAGCTGGAGCCCACACTCCACTCACCGGTCCACAAGACCAAGTATGCGGTAAAGTCCGGTCGTGTGTACGTGGCATTAGTGTCACTAGTGACATCAGTGGCAGTTATGGGCCGTACACACGATAGGATTTTCTGACAACAAATGTTGGATGTGAGCTTGTTGTCTGAAAGTCCGACCGTGTGTATGCTTCATAGAAAATTTTTTGTTGGAATTTCCGCCAACAAATGTTTGAGAGCAGGTTCTCAAATTTTCCGACAAGACTTGTTGTCAGAAATTCCGAGCGTGTGTACACAATTCCGACGTACAAAAGTCCACGCATGCTCAGAATCAAGCAGAAGAGCCACACTGGCTATTGAACTTCATTTTCTCAGCCTTGTACGTCACTGCGTTCTTGACGTTCGGAATTTCCAACAACATTTGTGTGACCGTGTGTATGCAAGACAAGTTTGAGCCAACATCCTTCGGAAAAAAATCCACGCATTTGTTGTTGGAAAATCCTATCGTGTGTACATAGCTTTAGTGTCTCTCCCAGTCAGTTAGCACCAGATTGTTTGCCGCACTATCACAGTCACAGTAGGGTCAATTCACTAATGTTTACCACATGCAATATGAGTATAATTTTACTCATTTGCATAAATGATTGCATGCAGTGAACTCAGTCCAATTCACAAAAAAACAACATACCGATTATGCGTTATTTACCGGGGAAAAAATGTGCCAGTAAATACTGCAAAAAAAGCTCTCAAATCCAAATCACAAATGGACCAGTGCCTTTAAAAAGCATGCAATATTTACCACCAGGGTTTTGCTGGAGGTATCACATGCAGTATTTGTCAAAAAACAGCTTGGGGGTCCCCCAGGCTGTTTTTTGACAAATCGCTGTTTGACAAACAGTGGGCTGGGAAGCCGGCCGCCACGTCCTTAATAACTGATGACTCATCAGCTGTCAGCTGGTTTATTAAGAAAAAAAAAACAGCGTGGGGTTCCCCCCAGTGTATACCAGACCCAGAGGTGGTATGGATTTTAAGGGGAACCCCTTGCCAAAATGTAAAAAAAAATGGCGTGGGCCCCCCAAAATCCATACCAAACCCATATCTGAGCACGCAGCCTGGCAGGTCAAGAAAGGGGGGGATGAGCGAGCGCCCCCCTTTCTAAACTTTACCCGGCCACATGCCCTCAACATGGGGGGTTGGGTGCTGCCCCAAAGTACCTTGTCCCCATATTGATAGGGACAAGGGCCTCATCCCCACAACCGTGGCAGACGGTTGTGGGGGTCTGCAGGCAGAGGCTTATCAGAATCTGGAAGTCCCCTTTAAGAAGGGGCCCCCAGATCCCAGCCCCCCATGTGAATGAGTATCAGGTGCAAGTACTCCTGCCAATTCAAAAAAAGTGTTACAAAGTAAGTGTTATGCCCCGTACACACGAGGGGTATTTCCGCCGGAAAAATCTTGGACATCCAAAAAGCTTGGCTTGCATACACAAATGGTCACACAAAAGTTCTCTGAACTTTTGACCGTCAAGAACGCGGTGACGTACAACACTACGACGAGCCGAGAAAATGAAGTTCAATGCTTCCAAGCATGCGTCGAATTGTTTCTTTGCGTGTCGAAATTGCATACAGACAATCGCATTCTACATTCTAGTAAGTAGAATGGTGAGTTTTTTAAGTTGTAATTTTTTACCACAATTCTTTGCAAAATAAAGATTTTTTTTTTTTTTTTACAAAATTGTCATAATATGAGGTTATTTCTCACACACAGCATATGCATACAACAAATTACACCCCAAAATGCATTCTGCTACTCTTCCCGAGTATGGCGATACCACATGTGTGAGACTTTTACACAGCCTTTACACAGCCTGGCCACATACAAAGGTCCAACATTGAAGTAACACCTTCAGGTGTTCTACAAGCATAAATGACACATCTCATTTCTCAACCACCTATTATGCCCCATACACACGATCAGAGATTCCATCAGAAAAAACTTGGGTGGTTTTTCCGACGGAATTCCGCTCAAGCTTGGCTTGCATACACACGGTCACACAAAAGTTCTCTGAACTTTTGACCGTCAAGAACGCGGTGACGTACAACACTACTACGAGCCGAGAAAATGAAGTTCAATGCTTCCGAGCATGCTTCGAATTGTTTCTGAGCATGCATGGTTTTTTGCACGTCGCAATTGCATACAGACGATCGCATTTTCGGATAGGAACTTTTTCCAACCGAAAAATAGAGAACCTGCTCTCAATCTTTTGCTGGCTGGAATTCCGCCAGCAAAAGTCCGATGGAGCATACACACGGTCGAATTTTCTGACCAAAAGCTCACATTGGTCTTTTGCTGGCGGCATTTCCGATCGTGTGTACGGGGCATTACAAGGTAAAAAAAAAAAAAACACAGACAGTATTTAATAATTTATTAAAAAATAAAAAAAATGTGTCACCCAATGTAAATCCATTGTCAATCACGACACCCGCCGCACCACCAGAACCCAAATAAATAAATAAAATAGAACTCTGCTCCTGAGGACGGCTGGCCGCCGAATGCCTCCTTCACCGTTTGACAGTTGTTATATAAGTAAGGGGTGGGGTCACCTGGTGGCCCTCCCATCGTGACGTCACCAACCCCGCATGCACTGGTCCGTGATGCCCTCAGGAGCAAAGTTCTTTTTTTTTGGATTGCGGCAGTGCGTGGCCATTGTGATTGACAATGGATTTACATCAGGGGACACTGTATTTTTTTTAAATAAAGGAATTGTCAAAATCTGTCTGTGTTTTTTTTACTTTGTGACACTTTTTCTGAATGGGTAGGGGTACTTGTGCCTGATACTCATTACCATGGGGGGGGCCGGGATCTGGGGGCCCCCTTCTTAAAGGGGGCTTCCAGATTCCGATTAGCCCCCTGCCCACAAACCCCTACAACCACAAGCCACGGTTGTGGGGATAAAGCCCTTATCCCCATCAACATGGGGACAAGGTGCTTTGGAGTGGCACCCACCCCCCTTATGTTAAGGGCCTGTGGCCTGGTATGGTTTAGGAGGGGGGGCTCGTGGCCTAGTATGGACTGGGGGGACCCCCACGCCATGTTTTTTTCATACTTTTTAATCTTTTTTTTTTTTTTTTTACAATCAGCTGTGAGTGGGGAAGCCCGCTGAGTCATTAGATGTTAAAGAGGAGGGCCCATCAAAAAAAAAAAAAAAAATTAAAAGTCAGCAGCTACAAATACTGCAGCTGCTGACTTTTAATTGGACACTTACCTGTCCCAGGGTCCAGCGATGCGGGGGATCGAAGCCCCGCTCATCTCCCCCTCCGTTCAGCGGCGCCATCATTGCAACTGTGGGTGCCGGGCTGTGGCTTCACAGCCTGGCACCCACTGCGCATGCGCGAGCGGCGCCGCGCGCCGTGATTGGCCGCTCAGTCACCTGGGACCTGTAATGGGTCCCAGATGATTGACAGGAGGGAGGGAGCAGAGCCGAGCCCTTCCTGTGCCGAGGGGGAAGTGATGTCACCAGCCCAGGCACTGGAAGAGGCAGACTACGAGGGACCCCCTAGCAACAGGCATTTAGAGGTAAGTAAAAAAATAAAAAAAATTCCAAATGTTTTTTTTTTAGGCACAGTCATGAATTTTTTTTTTTTTAGGGTGGAACACCACTTTAAGGATGCAGCAGCCGGCTTCCCGGCCCTTTCCTAAGCAACCAGCTTAATGCGGTAAATTACTGTATTAACTAATGTGGTAATTACCGCAAATATCGCATTCGGTATTTAACTACAAATTCTTAATGAATTGAACATGTGCACAATTGTTTCAGCAGCATTTTATTGCATATTATTAGCTGTTATTTAACTCTTAGTGAATTGTCCCCAATATAAGCCGCTGATCACCACCATTACTAGTATATTGTCAGTATCTTGATCATGGTCAGAACTATAAAATAGTTGCCAACATTGTAAAAAAAATGTAGAGGGATACTTTTTTGGCTGTAGGCAGAGTCTTATTATAGTTGGGGGGGGGGCATGCGTTTGTAGGCGTGACATAGGAAAAATAAAAATGTGGTGCGCCGTGCTGAAAAATAGGCGTGGTTTATGTGAAATGGTCGGCGTGGCTTATATGGGCGTGGTTCAAATGGGGTTGTGGTTAGAGTCCGAGATGAATGAGAGATGGAGAAAGAAAGGGGAAAAGAGGGAGGGAGGGAGAGAGAAAGAAGGAAAGAAGGAGGGAAGGAGAGAGAAGGAAGGAAAGAGGGATGGAGGGACAGCATGCCCAGATCCTACACCACAATAGAAATGTGTATTCCAGAGTTTAACAAATCAGCAGATAAAGATACTCCAAACACCTGGTGTTAGCGTTTCAATCATCCCAGCACCATGGTTGTTGTGGTGTCAGGATGATTGAAGCGCATTATTACTATTATTACATTGTAATATAGAATGAAATCATTCAACTCACCATAATCCAGAATCAGTGGGACCCCTGAGTGTGTCACCTGCCACGTCGCCTGCCACCAGATGCCATCAGGTGCCCCCAGCAGAGTCCTTCCTTGCATCAGGTACCTCCAGCAAAGTCAGTCCTTACATCAGGTGCCCCCAACAGAGTCCGTCCTTACATCAGGTGCCCCCAGAAGCAAAGGCCTTCCTTACAGATCTGTGTCCCTGGCAGCGGAGCCCCTCCTTACATCTGGTGTCCCCCAACAGAGGAGCCCTCCTTTACATCTGGTGTCCCCCAGCAGCGGAGCCCTCCTTTACATCTGGTGTCCACCAGCAGCGGAGCCCTCCTTTACATCTGGTGTCCACCAGCAGCGGTGCCCTCCTTTACATCTGGTGTCCCCCAGCAGCGGAGTCCTCCTTTTCATCTGGTGTCCCCCGGCAGCGGAGCCCTCCTTTACATCTGGTGTCCCCCAGCAGCAGAGCCCTCCTTTACATCTGGTGTCCCTGGCAGCGGAGCCTTCCTTTACATCTGGTGCCCCCCAGCAGCGGAGCCCTCCTTACAGATCTGTGTCCCCCAGCAACAGAGCCCTTTTTACTTCAGTGTCCCCAGCCGCTGGCAGCAGCGGAGCCCTCCTTACAGAGCGATCTGTGTCACCAAGCAACAGAGCCCTCCTTACTTCAGTGTCCCTGGCAGCAGCAACGGAGCCCTCCTTACAGAGCAATCTGTGTCACAAGCAACAAAGCCCTCCTTACTTCAGTGTCCCCAGCCGCTGGCAGCAGCGGAGCCCTCCTTACAGAGCGATCTGTGTCACCAAGCAACAGAGCCCTCCTTACTTCAGTGTCCCTGGCAGCAGCAACGGAGCCCTCCTTACAGAGCGATCTGTGTCACAAGCAACAGAGCCCGCCTTACTTCAGGGTCCCTGGCAGCAGCAGCGGAGCCCTCCTTACAGAGCGATCTGTGTCACAAGCAACAGAGCCTGCCTTACTTCAGGGTCCCTGGCAGCAGCAGCGGAGCCCTCCTTACAGAGCGATCTGTGTCCCCCAGCTAAAGTTCCAGGCAGTTCCTGGCTTTCTCATGTGTGTGTTCAGTGGGGAGGGGAGAAGCTGATTGGCTGCCCCTCCCCTCTCCACTGAACACAAGGAGAAATAACCCTCAAGACGGCAACGGCGGCCATCTTTTTGTAGCCCGCCGGCCGTTTTTTCCTAAAACATTCCCAGTTTTCCCAGGACAAAGGCAAAATCCCGGGAAATTAATCGGGACAAGCTCCGATCGGGACGAGGGTCCCAAAATCTAGATTGTTCTGGGAAAATCGGGACTGTTGGCAAGTAAGCGATAATAGTGTCCCCAATAGTATAGTGTCCCCAAAAATGTAGTGTTAGCAGGATCGGCCATCAGCCCCTGATCGCTGCCAGCACTTCTGACATGTAGCAGAATACATTTTGGCCTGAATTTATGAAGAAATTTCATTTTAAATATAATTTTTCTAATGAAGTTGAGTAGAGCCATTTATCTGGTGAGTTATGGATACCCATGTGAGTCACAAATTGGTTCTGGAATACCATTTAGGTAATTTCTGAAAAAACTGTTTAGTGCTCAGGGCTGCTGTTAAAAATCATGGGGCCCCATACAGTCTTCCTGACAGGGCCCCCCCAGCCCCACCTTTACCCGCATGAGGTGCAGCGGAACAGTGGCACTGACTTTATCTGCCTCCCCCCCACGAAAATGAAAAAAAAAGTCCCTCCTCTGCTCCCACCTCTTGGGCCCCTCTGTTGAAATGATGGGGCCCAGGGAAATTTAATTTAAGTCCTGGTAAGCAAGTGGGAGCATTGGTTGTGGTCTAGTAAAATAAATGTATTAATTTAGGCAGTAATGAACAGTAAAGCTGCCCCGTGCCCCCCTGTTTAGCTGATGAGGCCTGGACCCAGTACAACAGGACAAGTTGTACTGCCTTATCAGTGGCCCTGTTAGTGCTTATGTTTTTTTCCTGGTACACTTCAGCCTGTGCAATGGTCAGAGGAGCTTGATGACTTCAATATGCGATGTGGTGCTTCATATGAGTTTTCCAGAAAAGATGAGCTTTGAATAAGCTGTAAAACAAAAGAGATTTATGAGTCAACTACTGGCTTAAAATGTGGCGGTGAATATGGGGCCGCAGTGGGAGAGTAGAGTTGGCAAGGCTCACCAGAAAGATGTTGATCCGATCTGCTTTCAGTTGATACGTTCTGAGAAGCTTCGGGAAAACTCTGCAATAAAAACTATTGAGTGGAATATACTGTCAGTGAGCATGTACCATGAGCAACTTTTGTAATGCATACAAATATAGCTCTCTAATCATTAGTACATCATTAAATAGTTTTTATTAGAAGAAATGTTAGTACCTGAATTTAACTTGGTATTAGCCTCTTGCAGACCCTGTTCAGCAGGTCTTGATTGTGAGGGGAAGAAGCAGCAGAAGGAGCCAAACAGTTCATGTGCTAACAAGAAGCATGCTAAGAGGAGAGAGCGTAGAGATGAGCTCATCATTCTTCTGTTTCTCATTTCACTCTCTAGTCACCGGCTGAGGTGGGTCCAAGGTGACCTGGGCTCAGAGAAGTGGGTTGAATAATGCTGGCCATTAAACTGAGGACATCTAGTGGTGGAAAAGACAAACCGCAGGAGAGGGCTACACATTGAAAGTGAAATTTGCAACAAAAGCTGCTATTTTTAATGGGCTATTACTTTTTATCTAATTAATTTTGACTGGAGTTCTACTTTAAATGGTTGAATAATCTAAGAGTTGTAGATTTTTCCCAAGATAGAAATTTGTTTCATTGTAATCATTCAGTCACTGAGACAATTATTGGGCTAATACTGTCCTCCTGAAAATGCTAAAGGCCTAGCTGTCTCTGTATTCAATACATTAGAGTCAGAGACCAACAGTGAATAGATAGTAACTAAACTCTTAATTCCTGAATGTAGAGTGGCTTAGTGACTCAAAGAACTGAGGCTAGAGGATCAGTGTAAGCCGGGGAATGAGTATTTTTTATTTTAATACTTGTTAATCACTGGTAAGAAGCAAGTATGCAAGTTAGAAGGTCTGAGTTAAAATAATGGCTTTTGTTCTCCATACTTATTTCTGGGTTCTAACATTGAAAGTATTGGATCAGCATGATAGCTTGGCAAACAGCAGAAAGCTCAGCTAAGGCAGCCATCATATTCTAACAGTACTGGTTTCTTTTAAAGACCAAACCCATGCAAAATTAGTTTGAGTTTTGGGTGGGCAATGGTAGGTTGAATCCAGTGTTAATTTTGGCAGCAAATTTCGATTGAGTAGTCTTATGCCCCGTACACACGGTCGGACTTTGTTCGGACATTCCGATAACAAAATCCTAGGATTTTTTCCAACGGATGTTGGCTCAAACTTGTCTTGCATACACACGGTCACACAAAGTTATAAATGGGGCAGTGGCCAATAGCTTTCATCTCTTTATTTATTCTGAGCATGCGTGGCACTTTGTCCGTCGGATTTGTGTACACAAGATCGGAATTTCCGTCAACGGATTTTGTTGTCGGAAAATTTTATAGCCTGCTCTCAAACTTTGTGTGTCGGAAAATCCGATGGAAAATGTGTGATGGAGCCTACACACGGTCGGAATTTCCGACAACAAGGTCCTATCACACATTTTCCGTCGGAAAATCCGACCGTGTGTACGGGGCATTAGTCTTAGGACTAAAATGGCATTTTAGTTTTAGTCCCATTTTAGTCTTCTGTGATTGTTTTAGTTTTAGTTGTATTTAGTCGACTAAATCTCCAGGACATTTTAGTCCATTAAAATGTCCTATGTTTTAGTCGACTAAAATCTCCAGTACATTTTAATCGACTAAAACTCATTTTAGTCATCTAAAATCGAATGGGTATAATTAAATTGTAATGCATTAGTTACACATTTCTCTACAATTTCCAAACTCATTATATACTGTTGGAGTGAAAAATCTAATATGTTATTATTTATGGTATTGAGGTATGAACATGCACTACAGACCAGTGTTAATTTTAAAGTAAAATTTCAATTTAGTTTTAGT